>OY744519.1:139549289-139566789 GCA_963556195.1 Sepiola atlantica
GTCCTTATATAAAGGATATATCTAAAAAAAATCCATGTCTAAAATAAGATTGGAAAACTTAGATATAAGTTTTTTTTCTCTCTAAAATATGCCGTCTTTTCCGGTGGACACGAAAGTGAAACAAGATTTGTATTGAATCGGAACTCATATTTGATGTTTTCATTTAAAGAAACGCTTGGAAACATTGCTATTTTCGCTTGTACTTTCGCTATTATTTAAAACAGAGAAAACCGCCCACAGATGTGGAGGCGAATTTTTATATAATTTCATATCATGAAGTCTGAGAGTGTGAGGATATGCTCCTCTTAGCGAAACAAGAAACCAGTTGATAAACGAATAATAGGGACCATTGCAATTACACAAATACAATCAGGCGAAGTTTCATTAACTTATTTTACAATCGAACATAAAATACCCGTAGATTTGTATATTTTGAATCTTTGTAATTATTATTTTTTTATTTTTGTCTATTCATTTTCGTTTCTTCTTTATCAAATCGGATAAATATTGGACGCTTTCGGAGAAATCAGAAATAATATGAAAAAAAAAATCAAGTACTTATTATTAGGTCTATACTCAGTGTTGGTGATAGGGGTCAATGGGCTAATTTTTCTTGCCTTTACGGTAGAATACACACGCAAGCATACACATATTAATCGGAGGAGGAAAGAGCGTGAGAGAGAATACAGACGCACACACAATGTTTCTGGCTATATGTCTCTCTACATCACACACATACACAAACATACACGTGCGTGCGCTCAAAAACACATTCAATGACACAAACATGCACAATACACATATAAAAATACAATACACATACAAAAATACAATACATATAAAAATACAATACACGTATAAAAATACAATACACATACAAAAATACAATACACATATAAAAATACAATACACATATAAAAATACAATACACATACAAAAATACAATACACATATAAAATACAATACACATACAAAAATACAATACACATACAAAAATACAATACACATATAAAAATACAAATCAAGAGCACTAGCAATAATTCCCCCCCCCCCCAAAAAAAAACTGGAAAAAAGACTGGGAGAAACAGGAATCAAAGGGATCATTGAACTATACAAACGACGGCAATGATCAAAACAGCTGCAATCTTAAGAAAAATCCTCGAATGCGGAAACCAACCCGCATAAGCTACGAATGGTCACATGGAATCTACTACAGGAAGAAAACAAAACCACAGACAGAACACATCACAAACAAAGGAACAGAAAATGCAAGAAACATCACTTTATAATCTCCCCCCAATAAATTACACCGGATTTAACTGACACAAAAATGAACCAATGAACACCATTAGCACCCCGCCCCGCCATCCCCCAAAATGGTACCAGCCTAAGCTGACACCACACAAAATATTTGCATAGGGTCAAGGAGGATGAGAAGACCGAGGAGGAACAGCACAAAAGAGACCTCCACTAGAAGTGCAGAGAGTGCTGGGAATACTGGAAATGTGGGGAGACTTGTTGTCACTCAGACTCCAGGGAATACCACCGGTTGTTGTCGGTGAGCAATCACTGATGATGACCTGTGTGAGAACTCCTAGTGAGTACAAATAATAATAATAACAATAATAATAATAATAATAATAATAATAATAATAATAATAATAATAATAATAATAATAATAATACCTGGTCAATATTGCTAGTAAGATATTTGGATCATTCATAAGCTGGACACAAAAACAAGTCCTGCACTTGGACCGGGAAACTAACAAACTAATGACCATGTGCAAGTCATTAACCCCAAATGGTGATAATGACCAACTCTACATAAAACGGAGAAAAGAGGGAAGAGAATTGGTAGGTATAGAAGACTGTGTGGATTGCACAAGAAAGAACTAGAAAATACATAACACACAACAAAAAAAGGCTGATCATCGCCGCAAGAGGCAGAGTAAAAATGAAAAACACAGGGAGCAGCGAAAGTGGCAACAAAATGGTGAGAAAAGAAAAATGGGAAGGGAAGCAGCTACATGAAAGAATTATAAGATGAACCAGAGACGAGACGCACGAAAATACCTGGACATGGCTAGGAAAAGGTCACTTAAACAGAGAAAACTCATAATGAGTAAATAGTACTTAAAAGGATATAAAAATGTACAATTTAAAACATAAAAAAGAAACTTGTCGACCACTTACTTGTCGTATAAAATATGGACGATTATCGTAAATTCGAATGAAGAGAATATCTTTCAGCTGAAGAGGATTTTGGAGATGCTTGGTTTGTGTCAGTAAATGTAAAATAGAAGACTGCAAGTTCATGTGAGACAAGTGTTTCGAACAAAAGAACTTGTCACATTTAATGATGTTGGCGAAATATGGGTTCTTATATAGAGGATCTGTAAATTCCATGTCTAAAATAAGATTCGAAAACTTCTAGATAATTATATTCACTCTACAATACGCCGTCTTTTCCGATGGACACGAAAGTGAAAGGAGATTTGTATTGAAGCGCAACTCATATTTGATGTTTTCATTTTGGAAACATTAATCTTTTCACTTGTATTTTCGACTATCATTTAAAATAGAGAAACAAAAACACAGATTTCAGTTTCGTCTGTGGAGGCGTATCGCGAGATAATTTATATCACAAATTCTGATGGTGTGCGTCCATTATCGCTGCAAATTCGATAAGATTGTGACCACTGCGGTTACACAAATGCAGCCAGACTGTCTTTCATTAAATAATTTTGGAATCGAATATAACATACTCGTAAATATGTATTTTTGAATAGTATTTGTATTTTATGAAGACCAAAACGCAGCACTTTGCATTCATAATTTGCAAAGCTTTTTTTTAACCAATTCATAATAAATTAATGTTTGGTGCTATTAATTTGAAATTGTATTGTCTCATATTTATTCTATATATGCAATATTTTTGTCGATATTAACGTCGATAATTAAAGTGATTTAATAAAACAGGATAACTAACTAAAATCATTCTTAGAATATTTGTTCATTAATTTTCAAGGGAGGTAATTTAAATGAAACTAACATCGCGCTAGAAAAAAAGATAAAATGACGAGGCATAAGTTTACAACTGACTTAATAAGGAAATGTATATGATTTAAAATTTTGGTTGCAAGTGTTTCAAGAAGCGAAATTTGCGGAGCGATAGCAAGCTGCCAAACCAGCTGGTATACCCATAAAAGGGGAAGTAAAATATAAATCACCACATTTTGCCTGATGAGCGCTTACGAGCGAAGCGCACAAAATATTGTGTAGCTTGCTTGCTAAAAGTACAGTTTCATACAATTACTCAGCTCTATTCATGTATTGAGCACTATTAAAGTACATACGGCATCAAATATACATAATCATGAAATAACCCATCATAAAGTGACATAAATAGGGTCGACATGCCATAAAACCATTTTCGGTGTAGACAGACATAATCACACGAATAGCCGTACGGTCGACAAATACGCCATCTCCTTCATCTAAGAGAGATGAAACATTAATTTAGACATTTTCTTCTGATAGACTAAAAATTTGACACACACACATACAGACGTGCAGGTCCGTACGTAAGTCTAAAACGGATAAACACAAGTATATACACCAGCAGACACACACACACTCAAAATAATATTCCACCACAGTGCATACACACATAAAAACAACTGAAGCATGCACACATTCGAAAAATACACACCCATACATGCACAATACAAACATACAAATATAATTAAAAAGCACTCAAGCTCACATACTCAAAAACGCATTCTAAGACACATACACACATATACAATCAATAAATTCACACTCAAAACACACAAGAACACACACAAATAAACAACGTGCGTGCTAAGTATTTCCTAGATGAACTATTCCAGATAAGGAAGGCTCTGCAGACTGGCTAAAAAAACAGACACACACACGTGTATAAACAGACACATACACATGCACAAGTATATAAACAGACACACACACACACACACAACATAAAACTCAATCACATACATACATAATACCCGAGCATACATGCATAACACAGAACTCAAGGATGCACACACTTCAAAAACACATTGAATAACAGACACACACACACGCGCAGTACACACATTCATACAAGTATACAATATAATAAAAAACACTAAAGCTCACATACTCAAAAACGCATTATAAGATACATACACACATTTAGAATCAATGCATTCACACTCAAAACACACACAAGGACATACACAAATAAACACACACATTCACAGAAACATACAAAAACAAACTCAAAAACACATTCATAGACACATACTCAAAGGACACATACACATATACGTAACACTTGAACACATATGCATACGAACACATCCACACTCAAAAATACACTCCAACATATACCATCAAAAACACCGTTCAACACACACACACACACACACACACATACACACACACATTTACTCCCACACTGTAAAAGTCCCAGTTTTTAATTCATATTCGGGTTTTCGTATTTTTCACAATTTCTATTCATCAATAAAATAACCCCTTCTAATAAGGCTAACAATTAAAAAAAATGTTTTAAAACACAATTTTTCATTTCATTCCTGTTTTATTTAACGTTATGATGAACTTATTTTTTAAAGTATTTTTCATACTTTAATGATAAAAATAGAGAAATTTATGTTTTGAAAAAAACAAAACCTCATAAAGAAAAAAGTTGATTTACGTTAATAAAAAATGTCATCACTTTTAAATGTTTTATTAAGAGCAAAAACATTTTTTCGCCCTTTATCTTCTATATAAGACTGTAAAAATATTTTTGAAACGCTTCAATGACAATTCATTTATCTTACTATCAATATTCGGTGTGTATACATCTTCTTTTGTTATTATATATGTGTCTGTTTTTATTTTGTACTTTACTAATGAGAAGTGACTTTGATTCTGAAACTTTGGAAAAGAAAAAAAGCCGACATAATTTGATTGCTTGCATTTTTCAAATGGTCTATTTTAAAATGTATTTTTTAAATGCTGGATTTGAATTAAATGAACTTTGAAACGTATCGGCTTTTCCTTCTTGAACTTTGTCAATATTAGTTTGTTTGTGTGTGTGTGTGTTATAAAAGTAGACACGTTAACAGTTATAACATTAAAAAAGTTTCAATAAGTGTTATATTTTTCACAGAATCTAAAGATGTCCGTGTAACGAAATTCATTTTTAAATAGAGTTTCTTCGTTTCATAAAACAAAAATAATGGAGTGAATGACAATGAAGAATGCATTAATACCACAAAAAGTTGCCGCCGGTATCTTTCCTTGAATTTTGGATTACTGTTTACTACCTGGATTGTTTTTTTAAACACTTTTAAAACCTGGATTTATTGTAAATGTTGAACATCAGAACAGTCCGTACCTTGTTGGGGTATTTTAACATTACAGTGTGTTTTAGGGCGATATATTTTATGTTTTGTATATTTTCAAAGCTGAATTTCTTTTTGACTCGCAGTAATGTCATTGCAGTAATGGTTCTCTGAGAGGAAGATTTTCTTTGAAAATCCATGGTTTAAGGACTAGATTTTACTCATTTCCCTTGAACTTTAATATGCAATAAAGTCTGATTCATTTCTTATTTTATTCTGTCATTCACTCCATTATTATTAATTCTTTATCCAATATATTGAACTTTGTTTTTATCTTGATAGTTTTACTAGTTAAAAATATTATTTTGAAGTATCATCTTACACACACTCTCTCTCTCTCTCTCGCTTTCTCTCTCTGTATATATATATATATATATATATATATATATATATATATATATATATATATATATATATATATATATATATATAGATAGATAGATAGATAGATAGATAGATAGATAGATATATAAATATAATTTATTTGAAAACTGTATGTTACATATTTCAGAATCGTACAGCGGTTTCATCAAGATGGCTTGACTTTTTACATTTAAAAAAGTCCTAACTCAATGGACTCGTCAGCGTATTGAATGAGGTCAAAGCACAATGAGAAATGGCGTTATATCGATAAAAAACGGTGCATTCCTGAATTAATTGAGTTTAATTTTATTTATTATTAATAGTTTTGTGTTTTAAAGGTTTTATTTTATTTTTCGAAAAATAGTGTTAATAGTTTTGTCATTCTACTAAGTGTTTTATTCAATTATTCATTTGTAGTTTTGTAGTTTTATTTAAAGGGTTGTGTTTGGAATATCGTTTATAGATAGTAGGAGATTTTTGATGTCTTGAAAAAAAACAAAAAACAAAGGGGGTGAATTTGTCGTTGAAAAGTTGTAATACTAAAGTCTCATTTTAAAGGGGTATCGGGTTTAATTTTATGTATCGGATTTATTATTTATTTTATTCATAGTTTTGTGATTTAAAGGTTTTATTTTGTTTTTCGAAAAAACGGAAACAAAGGGGGGGTTGATTTATCGTTTAAAACGGTGCATTGTTGACGTGTTCCATTGTGAAGTAAGTACTGGGTCAGGATTATATATAATATATGATTTTAAATCGAAATTAAGTTTTATTGAAATGAATTTAATTATGATGGGTGTTGTCTGTTTTACTGCTTCAAAAGTGTGTTTATATGTAGGGATAACTGAGTGGCATCATTTATTTCTTAGGCTCTGGGAGGGATTTATTAAATTTTGTATTTATTTATTATTTTTTGTTTGTTTATTATTTATAGTTTAGTATTTTCGCAAGAACTTATTTTTATAAAATATTTTTATAAATATGGGGGGGGTGTATTTGAGTGGATTAATTGTTATGTAATGGCTGGATGTTGACGGGGATATATTTTATCAGTGAAAAGGTTCATATAAGAGATACCTAACGTTTTAACTATCATTACTATATGCATTCGTGTTGGGTTTATGTATTTAGTTAATTCTGTTGGCTTTATCTAATAAGGTTTATAAATCTATTATAGGATCTGTGTGAGACGAAGGGGGGTAGGTCTTAAGCATCTATAATTCCTTCAATTGTGTGGGATTTAGTAATTATATTTCTAGGTGTTTAATAAGGGGGGATTAATGTATTTATTATGTTAGAAATGTTTAAAGGAGATGGGGTATCTACTGATTAATGTTATATCTGTGGTGGATTGGGTTAGACCGTATTAGGATTGGCAGGGGTGATATAGTTGTGGTTGTGGTTGTGGTATGTGCAATATATCCATGAAGGGAGGGTTATGTAGTATATAAAAAATTAAATATAATTTTGGAAAGGTCTTTGGGAGGGTTGCATTTTATGTTTTTAAAATTAAAAAAAAATTATTTTATGGTATGGAGTTCATTGGTCTTAAAGAGGTGATTTGCGAGTTATAACTTTGTGAAAAATCAGAGTTACTGCCCTTGATTTACGACTTGAAAATTACAAAAAAATCAACATCGCTTTGATGAAATCGGTGGCAGTTTAGGGTAAAGGAATGGGTATTTCACTTCCTGTCCGAATGTTCTCAAATGACACTGACACAGGAGAAAATACATACCCCCGACCCGATTCTGCCATCAAGGCTACCGGCGTTGCCGAGGGCCATAAAAAACCCTAATGTAACGTGTATGTTTAGTTTATAAAAATCACTTCTGTCTTCAAACCGGTAAGCTGTCTAATTCTGCTCTCGTGAGGAGGCAAATAATTATTACAATGGTTTATTACATCTGGAAAGTCAAATAAACAAAACGAATTAATATTGCAACTCTGCTCTCGTGTAGAGGCCACATATTTGGTTCGGTTCAAATTCTGTAGAAGCACAATTTGTGTGTTACTTTCATTTGACTTTTCCGTTAAAAAGTTTTCTGAATAAAGAAAAGCAATATTTGTTGGAAAGATAATATGTAGTATTCCGCTGCGTATTTTTCAAGTTTTGGCTGGACATACGCACATCCATCCATGCATACATACACACGCATACACGGGCAACTGTCCTTTATATAATAGATAATGTTTACATTAACTACTAGCCCTATATATTAAAGCTTTTTGATTTATTGCCTATTCATAAAATCGTTATAATGTTAAATTTGGAAACTTGAGAGAGAGAGAGAGAGAGAGAGTAAGAGAGAGAGAGAGAGAGTTACATTTACACGTCATTTGCATCACCTGTAACTCTTTGGTCGTCGTAGATTTACCTTCGCTCTTGATTCAAATGGGGCGATGTGTCGTAGCCACTTGATCCGCTTCTCAGTCGCTGTCGTCGCTACTATTCGTACTGCCTTTTTGCTGTGCTTTGTTTCGCCGTGTGTCGAATGGCAGGAAACTATTTGCGCTACTCGTACGCGCTTCCTCTCGCCGCCATTGTTGTCGCGACTATTCGTACTAATCATTTTTTTTGTCTGCAACTATTTGTTGTCACGACTGCTATGGTCCGCCGCCGCCATATATAGTCTGCTTCGCCGCCGCTTCGCCGCCGCTTCGCTGCCGCTTCGCTGCCGCTTCGCCGCGCGTCAACTTCTCCGCTAGTCTTTGCATACTGGCGGTTTCTTCGTGGGCTGAAATCAATCTTTTCACTTTGAATAAAGCACAACAATCTTTTACTGTTTTATTCTGAGCCTTTTATTAACTATTTAACTAGCCGAAAAATGAGAAGTTCGTTGGTAATTTGAGAGAGAGACCACGCCAATTAAATTTCTATGTTAATCGCGTAATTGCTTGCAGAGAGAGGAATATTAAAGATTCACTAAGGCTCTTATAATCTGGGGACTCTTAATCCCTTCTTGATACAGCTACATGATTGTGACTTGTTCTCGTCGCTTCCAAGTGAGAACTGATCAAATCTTACTTTAACTTTCCCACACGGGAAACTCTGACGTCATCAAACCTCGTGATCACGCCAGATGCAATCTAACCTTTGACCTTCTATGAACTTTAGGTTACGTCAATGTCTCCGCGCATCCGTGGGAAACACATCGAACCGAACCTACACGAGATGACTTCGTCACAAATCGCGTAAGTCAACTCCGATCCCCGACAGATGCGTCCATTCTCATAGGGCCATTATTCAACAAGAGTAAGAGAGAGAGAGAGAAGGAAAGAGAAAGAGAGAGAGAGAGGTGGGTTAGAAGGGGAAGAGGCGACGAACATCCATTGGCCACGCCTACTGATCGAGCCTGATAAGTTTTATAATATAACAGTAAACTGTACAGTTGATTACGCACCGTCTCACACGCACTCACACACCTCACACGCACTCACACACCTCACACGCACACTCGCTATTTTGTTTTATAATCTAAAAATTTAATGCCTAATAATAGTTGATATTCCGACGATTATCCCACCCAAAACAAAAAAATTGAAATTTGTCAACTTGTCTCTCTGTGGTGCTGTCTAGTGTGTTCACAGTCTGCACTCAAAGAGTATGAATTAAGAGTAGACCAGGGCTTGCCCGATTTAATTTGAACCAATTCTCATCATCTCGTGTTTGCTGATGAGACTGCATTCGTAGCACACAGCTACTATGATACCAAATAAATGATAACCCGATTCCCGAACTCTTTAAATGCAATAAAACTTGTTTGTTTGTGAATCCCCGTAGTGGGAAGAGAGAATGAATCGTGTTCAAATAGAATGGCGTGATAATTGTATTATAAAAAGATAACCAGTTCAGAATGTAAAGGGCATGAGTTCGATCCCGGTAGCTGCTGTGGACTGACACATGTTTTAATAAACAATATCTAGTTGTCATGCGTATGTCGGCTGAGTGAGGAACGAAAGAAATAAGGCGAAAGATAAGTTAACTGAGGATCGAAATGCGAAAACCTATATCGACGAATTCCTCTCTTTTTCTGTTATTTTCTGTTAGTTAGAAAAAGTTTAGATGAAATATTTGTTTAATGTACCAGAAGGAAGATAAAAATGAACTACACAAATAACCAACCATATATTTGTTTAATGTATCAGAAAGACGATAACAATGACTCTTTATGAACTACACAAATAACCAACCAACATTGATGTCGATTGCCATCAAATTTGCGATTTATCGATTATTATTTTGGCGTAAAACATAGAATATTTCAGCTAAAAATTGCAATGATTTTCTAACTCATCCAATTTATTTAGAAACATTAGAGAAATGTTAATATTTCAGATAAGCATAGAAGAGTCCGATTAACTATGAAATTAAACACATCTAATCTGTTCTGATATATTTCATGCTCTTAATTTTATCAATGACCTCAAGACTAGAGGGCTGATACAAGATCCTCCAGTCTTGTGTCCCCGGGATTCAGCCTATACTAGCGGATATGTAAATCTGTGGCTCGGAAAAAGGATCGGGCGTAAATGGAATGTTGTAGTAATTGTACTAGATGAAACGAGTTTCATGTAGATAACATGTAAAAAGGGGAAGTAACTCTTTGTATTTGTGATTTATCGTGCATCAAAAAGATTTGGAGTGTGGAGTTATGTCCCTTCTACATTTCAGATAGAGATTATCTTGTATTAATACAGATCTCTCCCTAAGTAAGACGTTTCGACTAAGACGTAATTCTTCTCCTTAACTTATATTGGGGAATAAATGTTAATTGTTGATTTCTACAAGAGTTTTATTCAATTCTTTTTTATATTCGTCCTATATCTAAAGAAAATACCAGCGACAACGCATCAAATTGTATTATTTAAAAATAAAAATAACGAGTTAGAAATGTAAATAGCATGAGTTCGAGACCGGTAGCTACTGTGGACTGATGCATATGTTAATAAGACAATATCTATCCATCATGTATACGTCGGCTGGGTAACGACTAAAGAAAAAAAAAGATGAGTAAACTGAGGGTCGAGAAGATGGCCGCACGTGAAAACTGCTATCGACAAATTCTCTCTCTTTCTCTCTCTTCCCTGTTATTTTAGAGACGGTTAGGAATTATGCATTATGAAACAAAGAAGCATTTCACCGCAATACGTAGTAAATAAAAAGTAATTTAATTTATATTGGTCATTATCTTTTAGAATAGAAATGATACCACAATGCAATTCGGCACGTGTCCGCATGTTTATAAATTTACAACCGGAATTTTGTAGTCATTTTTACGAAAATTAGGAAATTTTACAAATGTCTTTGAATTTGTTTTATATAAATCCTTATGACTTGGGGAGAGTACACAATTGATAGTAGAAGAAATACCTCCTACTCTCTCGTTATATCAATATGAAGAGATGGAATTCCGAGTCGGATAAATTATTATTTTAAGAGATTAAATCAACGTACACATTTTCTTTTTTAAGAAACCAATATGTGCCATAACTGACTGACAAAACAGATTTAAGTATATAACTTGTATCATAAAAAACTATTAAAGCCCCCCCCCCCAAAAAAAACGCCAATCGACTCACTTTACTTTATATATATATGTATATAAATGAGAAGAATATATTTCCTTGAACATTAATTTGTTTAAATTTTCATTTTAAATAATAAAATACAGTGGGCGAAATTCTTTTCTAAAATGAAAGTAAAGTAGAAATATGAGATATATATAGCTTTTCATAAATTTGCATAAAATATATTTAAACTTTACTAAAAAAGTAAAAGTGACAAAAAACGAAAACACCACGCAAAAAACATCATATAATTAATTTAAAATCCTTATGATTTTTATGAAAGATTTTAAAAAATAAACAAATACGTTCTGTCAACATAACGAAGGTTGTCGACGGGAAATTTTTAATCGCTGATAAACTTTTAATGGAAAATATGACGTAGCGTTTTTAGTGTTGAACATTCAACATAAATTCCCCATAAGTTTGGCACAAAGTCTCGGAATCCCTCCTCCATTAATACGAATGATACTAATTTTCGATGATTTGAATATAAGAATTGAGTGAGAGAAAATTAAAAAGATTTTATTTTCCCTGAATTTAGAAAGTATCGATAGTAAATTTAAACATGTTATACATCTAGTCACTAGATTATGGCGCGAAACATCATCTCTATAGAAAAAAGCGTGAAATATTTTGTTTTAATAATACTAATGTAAACTCATTTGTTTGACAGACTTAGCTATTTGATTGGCCAAATGGGTTTTGGTGTATGGCTAGCACTAACTAGAAATAACGTGCTAGACAATCGTCAGATTTCTATACAAATGGTTGTATCTGACTCACCTAATAACCTTTTAGTTTTTTTTATTCCAGCAAGATCGATTAAATTCTCTGTCACGTGCAAGTGTAAAGAGGAGTTAGGGTTTATTTTTCTTGATGACTTTATTCCTTTCTCACTCTTCGTCGAAAACCAAAAGATGTCAAATAACAAGGTCTCGGCGAATTTTGGGTTTTATTATAGAAGCAAATAAAAATTATTAAAACAATAAAACATAAAATAAAAATAAAAATAATAATGTGAGACAACGATTTATAAAAATAATTTTTATTAATACAAAAATAATATATATCAATAATAATTAACAATTAATAAAAAAAATATAATATTTTCGAACAATTTTATATAAACAATATATATAATTGAAGAATAATATGTGAAGCCTAAAACGCTTCAACTTTATTTTTGAAATGACAAACATATGTCATCGTTGTGTGTGCTTAAGTAAGCGTATTAAAATACTATTTACTATTAATGACTCATAAAAGTAGGTCATGGGCGAGTGCGCGTACTGCGCTTAATAAACAATATGTAGATAAATTTACATCTTATCTCACGATAATTAGTTGGATTACTCTAAAAAATTAATTAGTCCATCCACATTTCTACAACAACGCCTTCGAGATTTCGGTCAGTGTTTGTTGAATGGAGTTGAGTTGATTGAGTGAGGTGTGCAGCATTTGCATGACGAGCCATCGACGATAGAGAAATGGAAGGTTTTGCGGCACAACAAGTTGACTGTCCACATTCAGATTTGCCAACTGTGAATCGGAAAGCTGCAATAGAAACAAAAGAAAACACATGAGACTCTCAGTCAGTTTTAAAACGAATAGCAGACGCCATTTTAACCAATAAACATGAAATGTTCGACCGAGGAAGATAAATATTTTGAAGCTTTAGTCGTTTGAAGCCACTATGGAAAATGGCTAAAATGCATTCCTTCAAAAATCTTCTGTTACATATTACAGTGAGTCGGTTGGTTTCTAAGTTTAATTCAGTGAACACTTGCCCGCTCGTTCCTCTCATGGCTTAGACATTAACAAAAGAAAAAAAAAGATCGCCGTTGCAAGACCTACGGATTTTTCTAGTGACAAAATGTCACGAAAAAATAAAATTAAAAAATGTTGCTATTTCCTGATGAAGACTTTTTACGGTCGAAACAAAGATTTTTTTTTTAAATTAAATTTTAATTCAAGGAATATGGTTAATTGGTGTCTAATGACTATGGATCCAATTTAATGCAAATCTGAAATAGTTGAATTTTTTAATCGGAGGTTTATTACCTCTGAAGTCTCTTCAAAATACTTCAAAGAAATAGAAAATTTGGGAACATTTATTAATTGAAGTCAACAACTTTCGTTAAAATTTCGCAAAGAAACAGAGATATATAAATATTAATGAAGAGCTTCAAAGTCCGAGATTTTACTATATAAATATATTTTTTTCGAAATAGACGGACAAACAACAGAGACTGAAGAGAGTCCAGCATAGGTGGTCATCTATAGGTCCCCTTTGTTCGTATTTGAAACCGACGGTTACGATGTTGTCTTAATCTTCTGTAATTACACACACACACACACACATACATACATGTACATATATATATACGTACATAGCCGCACTGATGAGCTGTGAAACAACGAAACAGTCTGTATGTGGATGACTATATAAAGCTCCCCCCCCCGGGTAGAGCTTATGTTTGTAAGGGTATCGCCAACTGCCATTAGCGTAAAAAGGGCAATGCTCATTAGGTAAACACTAATTCGAGCTCAGGCAATTGTAATGTTTACATTGAGATACAACTTACATTCAGTCAGTGTTGCATGATGGCGTAGGGGTTAACATCGCCGACTGTCAGCTCGACGGTTGCGTATCGATCTCGGCTTGAGGCACTAACTGGTCTTGCCGCACTGATGAGCTGCGAAACAGCCTGTATGTGGATGACTATATATATATATATATATATATATGTGTGTATTTCCGCGAATTATTTTCAGGTTATTATTCTTTTAATTCATTTTTTGGTAGACCTATTGCATTCTTTAAATAGTCCAATTATATTTTTTGTGGTGTTTATTTTACTTCATGGGACGGTTCTTCTAACGAAAAGGAAGAAGAGCTTTTTATTTAACGTTAAAGTGAATAAATCCAAGGGCGATAACTAAGGTAATTCTGTAGGTAAGCATTTTATGAATCAGCGGACGGTTATTCCACTAGTATTTAAGTAAAAAGAAGAAAATCACTGAAAAATATGTAATTTGTTGAGAATAAATAAAGACCATGAGATAATTGTTGAGACTCACCGGTAATTCGAGAATCACTTTCAAATTGTCCAGGTAATGATAGGCGGCGTTGAGATTGCAGTACAAGATGGCGAAATCGTTGTCAGGAAGAGTCGAACAGAATTTCGGAAAATGGCATTCGGCTTTAATTTTCATTGCAGGCTCACAGACAATCTTATATTCCTCATCCAAATGTTGTTTTATTAAACCCAGATATTCGTTCACTGTTCGACTCATGTTCGTTACAACCGCCTGAAATAGAAAATAACAAAGTTAATAAATATTTGATAATCTTAATTAATAGAAGATACATTCTAAAATATTTCAACTATCGTCTGATTTCTTTGAATAAAATTACGTTGATTTTAATTTAAAATGAACTTCTTTCAAAATTAACGAACAAATATTTTAAGAAAGGATTTTAGTAATTTATCCTTTATAATTACCGCGAATATTTATATAACTATTGCATATATATATAATCAAAATAAAACAATAAAATTACAAATAAATAAAACCAAAAGTAGTTTATTATAACCTATTGAAAATAGTTTTGCAAGTTAAGCACTCAAATAGCTGTTTTAGAGGCTTTAGTATGTACTATATATACAGTATTTCAAAATATTATGTTGTATTATTAATTTAAATAACAGTAACCGGTTTTATCGCACAGTAAGAGTGATAAATGAAAAAAAAAATCAAATGTATTCATTAAGATACACTAGAAAAACTTGAAGAAGGTAGGGCAGCTGATAGACAAGGTTCAGACGCTCCGAGCAAAACGATAAGTGTAAACCAGGATCAACCTCTTCACGTTTAACCAAAAATCATTTTTATATAAAACACTAAAAACATTAAGAGAAAATGTTTATTTACCTTGCCTGATTGAACATCTTGAAAATTCAATTTATTGTCGATGACAACTTTTGGTAGCGGTAAATCTGATCTGGCATTCAACATGGCCATAAAATGATTGCAGTCGGAGGTGAACCAGATTGGAACGCGTTTACACTACAAACAAAGCAAAAGGAAAATATTTTAAAACAATTGTCGTCATTTGTGTCTCACAGAATGGCGGGAAAAGGTTTTGGGGTCAAGTCCATAAAATGAGTTCATATAAACAGATTAAATTTTATTAAGAGGTAAGAAAGGATATTTGTCCTTTGTTTAAGTCGATCTTGATGATTGGAAGATTAGTTCTTGTCGATGCCATGTAACCGAAGATAATCAGTTTGAAAAAAGAAAACGATGAAAAACTATTGAGACAATAAAAGATTTGAGAATATCTGAACAGTTCTAAGCAGGAAATGCTTCATCTGATGAAGACGAGTGTAAGTAGCATTGGAAACCCTCAGATTGACTTTTCTTGGCTGAAATGTTTGCTTAAACAAAAATGGATGTTGTGACTTTGAAGAGGGGGGGGGGGTGATTTCACGAAATACAATCAAGGGCTCGGAATTCCCAGAACAAAAGTGTTCGAATCACCCAAAAGACGTTTGCAACTTCTAATTTAGATAGTGTTGCTAATCTGAACCGGAAATGTTCTATGTGATGGAGACGAGGGAAAGAAGAATTGGAAACTCTTTGGAGTTGAAGATTAATTTGACTTTCTTACATTAGATATTTCATACCTAAATGTGACAAACCAAAGACGTAAGCCTAAGTATCTTTGACAACTCTTTGATATTTCGAACCTAAGCATGACAGACCAAAGATGTAAGGGCAAGTATCTTTGACGACTCTTTGGAGTTTACCATTAGATTGCTTTTCTTACATTGGCTTGAATTTCTGCTGAAACAAAGATGGAGGTTGTGACTTTTAAATGAAAGATTATTTAATGAGAGATAGTCACGTGGCTAAGAATTTCAAGAACATAAGTTTTCGAATCATTCGAAAGACGTTTGCTACTAAAAATGAAAATACTAATTTATATATGGCGTTAAACTATATTGAAATGAGTTTAAAATACAAGAAATATAAACGAATCCATTAAAATGTGTTTAATTATGGAAAACATAACATCGAAAAGTGCTAGAATATAATTTTCAAAATATCCAATTTTTTCACAGACCCGTTTGTATAACAGAAGACTAGTTACGGTAACTGTCAGACGACGGGTTCTTAATAATGATCGACACTTGGAACTTTTACTAAGTGCAAAAAAAAAAATCCTACCAAAACAATTACAATAAGGATAACTGTTTGAATAAAACAAATATTGTCAATTACAACAACGCTTCATCTTCAGAAAAAGTCAAAATTTTTACAGTTCATGCATTTTATCTACGAAAAAGGGCGGGCTTTCTTAAGATGAGTCCATTCAATTTGCGCGTTTTACGATGAAAATGATATTCATACTGAAGCGTGTCAGACCGATGGACATGACCTCTGACATCTTGTACGCACCTATAAGAGATCTCCGTTCAATACGCCCGTTTCGCGATTAAAACTGAAGCCTGACAAGACCAAAGAAAATATGCCTGACAGACCAAAGAAAATGCTAATTAAAATATGTCTGACAGACCTAGGGAAATGTTATTTCAAAATCAATTGTGAAAACCAGAATGGCGGGACCACCTCTGATAGAGTTGTTTGGGCATATTTAAAATAAGATGCGTCCATTCAATGTGCAAGTTTAGCGATGAAAAATGATATTTATAATTGAAGCGTGATAGCCCGGCGGACGGACAAAGACTCTTGCTTCGTATAGAGATGCGTGGATGAATTTATAATGATTTTCAGACTTAAGCGTGACAGACCAATGAAAATGAAATCTAACGCTTATGTGTGACAAATAAAATTATTTTTGAAACATAAACGTGAAAGACCACAGAAAACGCTTTTTTAAACATATACGTGACAGACCAAAGAAAATGCTACTTCAAACTTAAACGAGTCAGACCTAGCGACATACAGATTTTCTCATAGTGATCCTTGGACGTTACTAAAACAGATACGTCCATTCAATCTACGCGTTTCGCGATGAAAATGCAACGTCAAATAAAAGCGTGACCAACTGACAGACAACGCTTCTCTGAGAGATGCGTGGACGTATCTCAAGTAATAATACATAATTAATAATATTT
>OY744519.1:139569289-139649289 GCA_963556195.1 Sepiola atlantica
TATTTTTGTCTATTCATTTTCGTTTCTTCTTTATCAAATCGGATAAATATTGGACGCTTTCGGAGAAATCAGAAATAATATGAAAAAAAAAATCAAGTACTTATTATTAGGTCTATACTCAGTGTTGGTGATAGGGGTCAATGGGCTAATTTTTCTTGCCTTTACGGTAGAATACACACGCAAGCATACACATATTAATCGGAGGAGGAAAGAGCGTGAGAGAGAATACAGACGCACACACAATGTTTCTGGCTATATGTCTCTCTACATCACACACATACACAAACATACACGTGCGTGCGCTCAAAAACACATTCAATGACACAAACATGCACAATACACATATAAAAATACAATACACATACAAAAATACAATACATATAAAAATACAATACACGTATAAAAATACAATACACATATAAAAATACAATACACATATAAAAATACAATACACATACAAAAATACAATACACATATAAAATACAATACACATACAAAAATACAATACACATACAAAAATACAATACACATATAAAAATACAAATCAAGAGCACTAGCAATAATTCCCCCAATCCCCCCCCCCCAAAAAAAAAAACTGGAAAAAAGACTGGGAGAAACAGGAAGCAAAGAGATCATTGAAACTATACAAGGTACGGAAATGATGAAAACAGCTGCAATCTTAAGAAAAACCCTCGAATGCGGAAACCAACCCGCATAAGCTACGAATGGTCACATGGAATCTACTACAGGAAGAAAACAAAACCACAGACAGAACACATCACAAACAAAGGAACAGAAAATGCAAGAAACATCACTTTATAATCTCCCCCCAATAAATTACACCGGATTTAACTGACACAAAAATGAACCAATGAACAGAAATAGGAAGAAACACCATTAGCACCCCGCCCCGCCATCCCCCAAAATGGTACCAGCCTAAGCTGACACCACACAAAATATTTGCATAGGGTCAAGGAGGATGAGAAGACCGAGGAGGAACAGCACAAAAGAGACCTCCACTAGAAGTGCAGAGAGTGCTGGGAATACTGGAAATGTGGGGAGACTTGTTGTCACTCAGACTCCAGGGAATACCACCGGTTGTTGTCGGTGAGCAATCACTGATGATGACCTGTGTGAGAACTCCTAGTGAGTACAAATAATAATAATAACAACAACAATAATAATAATAATAATAATAATAATAATAATAATAATAATAATAATAATAATAATAATAATAATACCTGGTCAATATTGCTAGTAAGATATTTGGATCATTCATAAGCTGGACACAAAAACAAGTCCTGCACTTGGACCGGGAAACTAACAAACTAATGACCATGTGCAAGTCATTAACCCCAAATGGTGATAATGACCAACTCTACATAAAACGGAGAAAAGAGGGAAGAGAATTGGTAGGTATAGAAGACTGTGTGGATTGCACAAGAAAGAACTAGAAAATACATAACACACAACAAAAAAAGGCTGATCATCGCCGCAAGAGGCAGAGTAAAAATGAAAAACACAGGGAGCAGCGAAAGTGGCAACAAAATGGTGAGAAAAGAAAAATGGGAAGGGAAGCAGCTACATGAAAGAATTATAAGATGAACCAGAGACGAGACGCACGAAAATACCTGGACATGGCTAGGAAAAGGTCACTTAAACAGAGAAAACTCATAATGAGTAAATAGTACTTAAAAGGATATAAAAATGTACAATTTAAAACATAAAAAAGAAACTTGTCGACCACTTACTTGTCGTATAAAATATGGACGATTATCGTAAATCCGAATGAAGAGAATATCTTTCAGCTGAAGAGGATTTTGGAGATGCTTGGTTTGTGTCAGTAAATGTAAAATAGAAGACTGCAAGTTCATGTGAGACAAGTGTTTCGAACAGAAGAACTTGTCACATTTAATGATGTTGGCGAAATATGGGTTCTTATATAGAGGATCTGTAAATTCCATGTCTAAAATAAGATTCGAAAACTTCTAGATAATTATTTTCACTCTACAATACGCCGTCTTTTCCGATGGACACGAAAGTAGAAAGGAGATTTGTATTGAAGCGCAACTCACATTTGATGTTTTCATTTTGGAAACATTAATCTTTTCACTTGTATTTTCGACTATCATTTAAAATAGAGAAACAAAAACACAGATTTCAGTTTCGTCTGTGGAGGCGTATCGCGAGATAATTTATATCACAAATTCTGATGGTGTGCGTCCATTATCGCTGCAAATTCGATAAGATTGTGACCACTGCGGTTACACAAATGCAGCCAGACTGTCTTTCATTAAATAATTTTGGAATCGAATATAACTTACTCGTAAATATGTATTTTTGAATAGTATTTGTATTTTATGAAGACCAAAACGCAGCACTTTGCATTCATAATTTGCATAGCTTTTTTTTAACCAATTCATAATAAATTAATGTTTTGTGCTATTAATTTGAAATTGTGTTGTCTCATATTTATTCTATATATGCAATATTTTTGTCGATATTAACGTCGATAATTAAAGTGATTTAATAAAACAGGATAACTAACTAAAATCATTCTTAGAATATTTGTTCATTAATTTTCAAGGGAGGTAATTTAAATGAAACTAACATCGCACTAGAAAGAAAGATAAAATGACGAGGCATAAGTTTACAACTGACTTAATAAGGAAATGTATATGATTTAAAATTTTGGTTGCAAGTGTTTCAAGAAGCGAAATTTGCGGAGCGATAGCGAGCTGCCAAACCAGCTGGTATACCCATAAAAGGGGAAGTAAAATATAAATCACCACATTTTGCCTGATGAGCGCTTACGAGCGAAACGCACAAAATATTGTGTAGCTTGCTTGCTAAAAGTACAGTTTCATACAATTACTCAGCTCTATTCATGTATTGAGCACTATTGAAGTACATACGGCATCAAATATACATAATCATGAAATAACCCATCATAAAGTGACACAAATAGGGTCGACATGCCATAAAACCATTTTCGGTGTAGACAGACATAATCACACGAATAGCCGTACGATCGACAAATACGCCATCTCCTTCATCTAAGAGAGATGAAACATTAATTTAGACATTTTCTTCTGATAGACTAAAAATTTGACACACACACATACAGACGTGCAGGTCTGTACGTAAGTCTAAAACGGATAAACACAAGTATATACACCAGCAGACACACACACACTCAAAATAATATTCCACCACAGTGCATACACACATAAAAACAACTGAAGCATGCACACATTCGAAAAATACACACCCATACATGCACAATACAAACATACAAATATAATTAAAAAGCACTCAAGCTCACATACTCAAAAACGCATTCTAAGACACATACACACATATACAATCAATAAATTCACACTCAAAACACACAAGAACACACACAAATAAACAACGTGCGTGCTAAGTATTTCCTAGATGAACTATTCCAGATAAGGAAGGCTCTGCAGACTGGCTAAAAAAACAGACACACACACGTGTATAAACAGACACATACACATGCACAAGTATATAAACAGACACACACACACACACACACACAAAATAAAACTCAATCACATACATACATAATACCCGAGCATACATGCATAACACAGAACTCAAGGATGCACACACTTCAAAAACACATTGAATAACAGACACACACACACGCGCAGTACACACATTCATACAAGTATACAATATAATAAAAAACACTAAAGCTCACATACTCAAAAACGCATTATAAGATACATACACACATTTAGAATCAATGCATTCACACTCAAAACACACACAAGGACATACACAAATAAACACACACATTCACAGAAACATACAAAAACAAACTCAAAAACACATTCATAGACACATACTCAAAGGACACATACACATATACGTAACACTTGAACACATATGCATACGAACACATCCACACTCAAAAATACACTCCAACATATACCATCAAAAACACCGTTCAACACACACACACACACACACATACACACACACATTTACTCCCACACTGTAAAAGTCCCAGTTTTTAATTCATATTCGGGTTTTCGTATTTTTCACAATTTCTATTCATCAATAAAATAACCCCTTCTAATAAGGCTAACAATTAAAAAAAATGTTTTAAAACACAATTTTTCATTTCATTCCTGTTTTATTTAACGTTATGATGAACTTATTTTTTAAAGTATTTTTCATACTTTAATGATAAAAATAGAGAAATTTATGTTTTGAAAAAAACAAAACCTCATAAAGAAAAAAGTTGATTTACGTTAATAAAAAATGTCATCACTTTTAAATGTTTTATTAAGAGCAAAAACATTTTTTCGCCCTTTATCTTCTATATAAGACTGTAAAAATATTTTTGAAACGCTTCAATGACAATTCATTTATCTTACTATCAATATTCGGTGTGTATACCTCTTCTTTTGTTATTATATATTTGTCTGTTTTTATTTTGTACTTTACTAATGAGAAGTGACTTTGATTCTGAAACTTTGGAAAAGAAAAAAAAGCCGACATAATTTGATTTCTTGCATTTTTCAAATGGTCTATTTTAAAATGTATTTTTTAAATGCTGGATTTGAATTAAATGAACTTTGAAACGTATAGACTTTTCCTTCTTGGACTTTGTCAATATTAGTTTGTTTGTTTGTGTGTGTTATAAAAGTAGACACGTTAACAGTTAGAACATTAAAAAAGTTTCAATAAGTGTTTTCAATATTTTTCACAGAATCTAAAGATGTCCGTGTAACGAAATTCATTTTTAAATAGAGTTTCTTCGTTTCATAAAACAAAAATAATGGAGTGAATGACAATGAAGAATGCATTAATACCACAAAAATTTGCCGCCGGGATCAATCCTTGAATTTTGGATTACTGTTTACTACCTGGATTGTTTTTTTAAACACTTTTTAAACCTGGATTTATTGTAAATGAACAGTCCGTACCTTGTTGGGGTATTTTAACATAACAGTGTGTTTTGAAGCGATATATTTTATGTTTTGTATATTTTCAAAGCTGACTTTCTTTTTGACTCGCAGTAATGTCATTGCAGTAATGGTTCTCTGAGAGGAAGATTTTCTTTGAAAATCCATGGTTTAAGGACTGAATATTACTCATTTCCCTTGAACTTTAATATGCAATAAAGTCTGATTCATTTCTTATTTTATTCTGTCATTCACTCCATTATTATTAATTCTTTATCCAATATATTGAACTTTGTTTTTATCTTGATAGTTTTACTAGTTAAAAATATTATTTTGAAGTATCATCTTACACTCTCTCTCTCTCTCTCTCTCGCTTTCTCTCTCTGTATATATATATATATATATATATATATATATATATATATATATATATATATATATATAACAAATAATTTATTTTAAAACTACATGTTACATATTTCAGAATCGTGCAGCGGTTTCATCCAGATGGCTTGACTTTTTACATTTAAAAAAGTTCAAACTCAATGGACTCGTCAGCGTATTGAATGAGGTCAAAGCACAATGAAAAATGGCGTTATATCGATAAAAAACGGTGCATTCCTGAATTAATTGAGTTTAATTTTATTTATTATTAATAGTTTTGTGTTTTAAAGGTTTTATTTTGTTTTTCGAAAAATAGTGTTAATAGTTTTGTCATTCTACTAAGTGTTTTATTCAATTATTCATTTGTAGTTTTGTAGTTTTATTTAAAGGGGTGTGTTTGGAATATCGTTTATAGCTCGTAGGAGATTTTCGATGTCTTGAAAAAAAACAAAAAACAAAGGGGGTGAATTTGTCGTTGAAAAGTTGTAATACTAAAGTCTCATTTTAAAGGGGTATCGGGTTTAATTATATGTATCGGATTTAGTATTTATTTCATTCATAGTTTTGTGTTTTAAAGGTTTTATTTTGTTTTTCGAAAAAACGGAAACAAAGGGGGGGTTAATTTATCGTTTAAAACAGTGCATTGTTGACGTGTTCCATTTTGAAGTAAGTACTGGGTCAGGATTATATATAATATATGATTTTAAATCGAAATTAAGTTTTATTGAAATGAATTTAATTATGATGGGTGTTGTCTGTTTTTTATTGCTTAAAAAGTGTTTTTATATGTAGGGATAACTGAGTGGCATCATTTATTTCTTAGGCTCTGGGAGGGATTTATTAAATTTTGTATTTATTTATTATTTTTGTTTTTTTATTATTTATAGTTTAGTATTTTCGCAAGAACTTATTTTTATAAAATATTTTTATAAATATGGACGGGGGTGTATTTGAGTGGATTAATTGTTATGTAATGGCTGGATGTTGACGGGGATATATTTTATCAGTGAACAGGTTCATATAAGAGATACCTAACGTTTTAACTATCATTACTATATGCATTCGTGTTGGGTTTATGTATTTAGTTAATTCTGTTGGCTTTATCTAATAAGGTTTATAAATCTATTATAGGATCTGTGTGAGACGAAGGGGGGTAGGTCTTAAGCATCTATAATTCCTTCAATTGTGTGGGATTTGATAGTTATATTTCTAGGTGTTTAATAAGGGGGGATTAATGTATTTACCATGTTAGAAATGTTTAAAGGAGATGGGGTATCTACTGATTAATGTTATATCTGTGGTGGATTGGGTTAGACCGTATTAGGATTGGCAGGGGTGATATAGTTGTGGTTGTGGTTGTGGTATGTGCAATATATCCATGAAAGGAGGGTTATGTAGTATATAAAAAATTAAATATAATTTTGGAACGGTATTTGGGAGGGTGGCTATTTTATGTTTTTAAAATTTAAAAAAATTTATTTTATGGTATGGAGTTCATTGGTCTTAAAGAGGTGATTTGCGAGTTATAACTTTGTGAAAAATCAGAGTTACTGCCCTTGATTTACGACTTGAAAATTACAAAAAAAATCAACATCGCTTTGATGAAATCGGTGGCAGTTTAGGGTAAAGGAATGGGTATTTCACTTCCTGTCCGAATGTTCTCAAATGACACTGACACAGGAGAAAATACATACCCCCGCCCCGATTCTGCCATCAAGGCTACCGGCGTTGCCAGGGGCCATAAAACCCCCAAATGTAACGATTATGTTTAGTTTATAAAAATCACTTCTGTCTCCAAACCGGTAAGCTGTCTAATTCTGCTCTCGTGAGGAGGCAAATAATTATTACAATGGTTTATTACATCTGGAAAGTCAAATGAACAAAACGAATTAATATTGCAACTCTGCTCTCGTGTAGAGGCCACAGATTTGGTTCGGTTCAAATTCTGTAGAAGCACAATTTGTGTGTTACTTTCATTTGACTTTTCCGTTAAAAAGTTTTCTGAATAAAGAAAAGCAATATTTGTTGGAAAGATAATATGTAGTATTCCGTTGCGTATTTTTCAAGTTTTGGCTGGACATACGCACATCCATCCATGCATACATACACACGCATACACGGGCAACTGTCCTTTATATCATAGATAATGTTTACATTAAGTACTAGCCCTATATATTAAAGCTTTTTGGTTTATTGCCTATTCATAAAATCGTTATGATGTTAAATTTGGAAACTTGAGAGAGAGAGAGAGAGAGTTACATTTACACGTCATTTGCATCACCTGTAACTCTTTGGTCGTCGTAGATTTACCTTCGCTCTTTATTCAAATGGGGCGATGTGTCGTAGCCACTTGATCCGCTTCTCAGTCGCTGTCGTCGCTACTATTCATACTGCCTTTTTGCTGTGCTTTGTTTCGCCCTGTGTCGAATGGCAGGAAACTATTTGCGCTACTCGTACGCGCTTCCTCTCGCCGCCATTGTTGTCACGACTATTCGTACTAATCTTTTTTTTTGTCTGCAACTATTTGTTGTCACGACTGCTATGGTCCGCCGCCGCCATATATAGTCCGCTTCGCCGCCGCTTCGCCGCCGCTTCGCCGCCGCTTCGCCGCCGCTTCGCCGCGCGTCAACTTCTCCGCTAGTCTTTGCATACTGGCGGTTTCTTCGTGGGCTGAAATCAATCTTTTCACTTTGAATAAAGCACAACAATCTTTTACTGTTTAATTCTGAGCCTTTTATTAACTATTTAACTAACCGACAAATGAGAAGTTCGTTGGTAATTTGAGAGAGAGACCACGCCAATTAAATTTCTATGTTAATCGCGTAATTGCTTGCAGAGAGAGGAATATTAAAGATTCACTAATCTTGGGACTCTTAATCCCTTCTTGATACAGCTACATGATTGTGACTTGTTCTCGTCGCTTCCAAGTGAGAACTGATCAAATCTTACTTTAACTTTCCGACACGGGAAACTCTGACGTCATCAAACCTCGTGATCACGCCAGATGCAATCTAACCTTTGACCTTCTATGAACTTTAGGTTACGTCAATGTCTCCGCGCACCCGTGGGAAACACATCGAACCGAACCTACACGAGATGACTTCGTCACAAATCGCGCAAGTCAACTCCGATCCCCGACAGATGCGTCCATTCTCATAGGGCCATTATTCAACAAGAGTAAGAGAGAGAGAGAGAGAGAGAAAGAGAAAGAGAGAGAGAGAGGTGGGTTAGAAGGGGAAGAGGCGACGAACATCCATTGGCCACGCCTACTGATCGAGCCTGATCAGTTTTATAATATAACAGTAAACTGTACATTTGATTACGCACCGCCTCACACGCACTCACACACCTCACACGCACTCACACACCTCACATGCACACTCGCTATTTTGTTTTATAATCTAAAAATTTAATTCGTTATGATAGTTGATATTCCGACGATTATCCCCTCCCCCCCAAAAAAAAGGTGAAATTTGTCAACTTGTCTCTCTGTGGTGCTGTCTAGTGTTTTCACAGTCTGCACTCAAAGAGTAGGAATCAAGAGTAGACCAGGGCTTGCCCGATTTAATTTTAACCAATTCTCGTCATCTCGTGTTTGCTGATGAGACTGCATTCGTAGCACCCAGCTACTATGATACCAAATAAATGATAACCCGATTCCCGAACTCTTTAAATGCAATAAAACTTGCTTGTTTGTAAATCCCCGTAGTGGGAAGAGAGAATGAATTGTGTTCAAATCGAATGGCGTGATAATTGTATTATAAAAAGATAACCAGTTCAGAATGTAAAGGGCAGTAGTTCAATCCCGGTAGCTGCTGTGGACTGACACATGTTTTAATAAACAATATCTAGTTGTCATGTGTATGTCGACTGAGTGAGGAACGAAAGAAATAAGACGAAAGATAAGTTAACTGAGGATCGAAATGCGAAAACCTATATCGACGAATTCCTCTCTTTTTCTGTTATTTTCTGTTAGTTTGAAAAAGTTTAGATGAAATATTTGTTTAATGTATCAGAAAGACGATAACAATGACTCGTTATGAACTACACAAATAACTAACCAACATTGATGTAGATTGCCATCAAATTTGCGATTTATCGATTATTATTTTGGCGTAAAACATAGAATATTTCAGCTAAAAATTGAAATGATTTTCTACCCTATCCAATTTATTCAAAAACATTAGAGAAATGTTAATATTTCAGATAAGCATAGAAGAGTCCGATTAACTATGAAATTAAACACATCTAATCTGTTCTGATATATTTCATGCTCTTAATTTTATCAAGGACCTCAACACTAGAGGGCCGATACAAGATCCTCCAGTCTTGTAGCTCCGGGATTCAGCCTATACTAGCGGATATGTAAATCTGTGGCTCGGAAAAAGGATCGGGCGTAAATGGAATGTTGTAGTAATTGTACTAGATGAAACGAGTTTCATGTAGATAACATGTAAAAAGGGGAAGTAACTCTTTGTATTTGTGATTTATCGTGCATCACAAAGATTTTGAGTGTAGAGTTATGTCCCTTCTACATTTCAGATAGAGATTATCTTGTATTAATACGCGTTACAGACCTCTCCCTAAGTAAGACGTTGGACTAAGACGTAATTCTTCTCCTTAACTTATATTGGGGAATAAATCTTAATTGTTGATTTCTACAAGAGTTTTATTCAATTCTTTTTTATATTCGTCCTATATCTAAAGAAAATACCAGCGACTACGCATCAAATTGTATTATTTAAAAAAAAAAAAATAACGAGTTAGAAATGTAAATAGCATGAGTTCGAGACCGGTCGCTACTGTGGACTGATGCATATGTTAATAAGATAATCTCTATCTATCATGTATACGTCGGCTGGGTAACGACTAAAGAAACAAAAGATGAGTAACTGAGGGTCGAGAAGATGGCCGAACGTGAAAACTGCTATCGACAAATTCTCTCTCTTTCTCTCTCTTCCCTGTTATTTTAGAGACGGTTAGGAATTATGCATTATGAAACAAAGAAGCATTTCACAGGAAATTTTACAAATGTCTTTGAATTTGTTTTATATAAATCCTTATGACTTGGGGAGAGTGCACAATTGATAGTAGAAGAAATACCTCCTACTCTCTCGTTATATCAATATGAAGAGATGGAATTCCGAGTCGGATAAATTATTATTTTAAGAGATTAAATCAACGTACACATTTTCTTTTTTAAGAAACCAATATGTGCCATAACTGACTGACAAAACAGATTTAAGTATATAACTTGTATCATAAAAAACTATTAAAGCCCCCCCCCAAAAAAAAAAACGCCAATCGACTCACTTTACTTTATATATATATATATATGTATATGAATGAGAAGAATATATATCCTTGAACATTAATTTGTTTAAATTTTCATTTTAAATAATAAAATACATTGGGCGAAATTCTTTTCTAAAATGAAAGTAAAGTAGAAATATGAGATATATATAGCTTTTCATAAATTTGCATAAAATATATTTAAACTTTACTAAAAAAGTCAAAGTGACAAAAAAACGAAAACACCACGCAAAGAACATCATATAATTTATTTAAATCCTTATGATTTTTATGAAAGATTTAAAAAAATAAACAAATACGTTCTGTCAACATAACGAAGGTTGTCGACGGGAAATTTTTAATCTATTCTAAACTTTTAATGGAAAATATGACGTAGCGTTTTTAGTGTTGAACATTCAACATAAATTCCCCATAAGTCTGGCACAAAGTCTCGGAATCCTTCCTCCATTAATACGAATGATACTAATTTTCGATGATTTGAATATAAAATATAAAAATTGCGTCGGTAGAGGTTAGCGGATCTATTATGACATCACAATGTATTCCTTTTACGGTGATTGTTGAAAAATGTGATTAGGGTTAAGGTTTTTGGTGCTTTCTTAGATTAGGACACATTTTAAAATCGACATGGCTTCGGGATATTCGTAGTGTTTACGTAAACCGCCGGAAAGTACCGACGCCAAGTCGGTTGACCTACCTGCATCCAAAAAATCAAACACGAGGCCGGATTTACAAGTTGAAAAAAAGAAAACATTACCCAACATTTAAGGCAAAAATAAAATCAAATAAAACATTTAGTCAAATTGTATGAAAGAAATATTTACTTTTTTAACGAAGAAATAAAAATAAACTGGTGATAAATTATATTTTGTAATTGTTTTTGTTTTTACTGAAAATTAGTTTTGGTTGGTAATCAGGTAAAAATGGCGTCGGTAGAGATAGGGTTAGAGTTAGGGTTGTTTTTGTTTTTACTGAAAATCAATATTGGTGTCGGTAGGTTTAGGATCAGGGTTTAGGGTTAGGGATTAGGATAAGGGTTAGGGTTAGTGTTAGGTATTATAGTTTTTTTTGTGTTTTTTTTGTTTTTGTTTTTTGCCTGAATATTTTCTTCTTTTGCGATTAGTTTTTTTTCCTGAAAAAGATAATCACTCCTTCGGGAGAGGCAAGAGCTAGTGACAGCTCTTAAAAATTATTTGCAGTAATATAAAAATTGAGTGAGAGAAAATTAAAAAGATTTTATTTTCCCTGAATTTAGAAAGTATCGATAGTAAATTTAAACATCTTATACATCTAGGCACTGAATTATGGCGCGAAACATCATCTCTATAGAAAAAAGCGTGAAATATTTTGTTTTAATAATACTAATGTAAACTCATTTGATTGACAGACTTAGATATCTGATTGGCCAAATGGCTTTTGGTGTATGGCTAGCACTAACAAGAAATAACGTGCTAGACAATCGTCAGATTTCTATACAAATGGTTGTATCTGACTCACCTAATAACCTTTTAGTTTTTTTTATTCCAGCAAGATCGATTAAATTCTCTGTCACGTGCAAGTGTAAAGAGGAGTTAGGGTTTATTTTTCTTGATGACTTTATTCCTTTCTCACTCTTCGTCGAAAACCAAAAGATGTCAAATAACAAGGTCTCGGCGAATTTTGGGTTTTATTATAGAAGCAAATTAAAATTATTAAAACAATAAAACATTAAATAAAAATAAAAATAATAATGAGAGACAACGATTTATAAAAATAATTTTTATTAATACAAAAACAATATATATCAATAATAATTAACAATTAATAAAAAAATATAATATTTTCGAACAATTTTATATAAACAATATATATAATTGAAGAATAATATGTGAAGCCTAAAACGCTTCAACTTTATTTTTGAAATGACAAACATATGTCATCGTTGTGTGTGCTTAAGTAAGCGTATTAAAATACTATTTACTATTAATGACTCACAAAATTAGGTCATGGGCGGGTGCGCGTACTGCGCATAATGAACAATATCTAGATAAATTCACATCTTATCTCACGATAATTAGTTGGATTACTCTAAAAAATTAATTAGTCCATCCACATTTCTACAACAACGCCTTCGAGATTTCGGTCAGTGTTTGTTGAATGGAGTTGAGTTGATTGAGTGAGGTGTGCAGCATTTGCATGACGAGCCATCGACGATAGAGAAATGGAAGGTTTTGCGGCACAACAAGTTGACTGTCCACATTCAGATTTGCCAACTGTGAATCGGAAAGCTGCAATAGAAACAAAAGAAAACACACGAGACTCTCAGTCAGTTTTAAAACGAATAGCAGACGCCATTTTAACCAATAAACATGAAATGTTCGACCGAGGAAGATAAATATTTTGAAGCTTTAGTCGTTTGAAGAAGCCACTATGGAAAATGGCTAAAATGCATTCCTTCAAAAAACTTCTGTTACATATTACAGTGAGTCGGTTGGTTTCTAAGTTTAATTCAGTGAACACTTGCCCGCTCGTTCCTCTCATGGCTTAGACATTAACAAAAGAAAAAAAAAGATCGCCGTTGCAAGACCTACGGATTTTTCTAGTGACAAAATGTCACGAAAAAATAAAATTAAAAAAATGTTGCTATTTCCTGATGAAGACTTTTTACGGTCGAAACAAAGATTGTTTTTTTAAAATTAAATTTTAATTCAAGGAATATGGTTAATCGGTGTTTAATTGATCCAATTTAATGCAAATCTGAAATAGTTGAATTTTTTTAATCGGAGGTTTATTACCTCTTAAGTCTCTTCAAAATACTTCAAAGAAATAGATAATTTGGGAATATTTATTAATTGAAGTCAACAACTTTCGTTAAAATTTTGCAAAGAAACAGAGGTATATGAATATTAATGAAGAGCTTCAAAGTCCGAGATTTTACTATATAAATATATTTTTTTCGAAATAGACGGACAAACAACAGAGACTGAAGAGAGTCCAGCATAGGTGGTCATCTATAGGTCCCCTTTGTTCGTATTTGAAACCGACGGTTACGATGTTGTCTTAATCTTCTGTAATTACACACACACACACACACACACACACACACACACACACACACACACACACACACACATACATACATGTACATATATATATGTACATAGCCGCACTGATGAGCTGTGAAACAGCGAAACAGTCTGTATGTGGATGAATATATAATGCTCCCCCCCCCGGGTAGAGCTTATGTTTGTAAGGGTATCGCCAACTGCCATTAGCGTAAAAAAGGCAATGCTCATTAGGTAAACACTAATTCGAGCTCAGGCAATTGTAATGTTTACATTGAGATACAACTTACATTCAGTCAGTGTCGTATGATGGCGTAGGGGTTAACATCGCCGACTGTCAGCTCGACGGTTGCGTTTCGATCTCGGCTTGAGGCACTAACTGGTCTTACCGCACTGATGAGCTGCGAATCAGCCTGTATGTGGATGACTACATATATATATATATATATATATATATATATAATAATGGTAATAATCCAGGTGAAAAATATCCACAGGGTGGTAATCCAGAGAATTTTAACCGGGTTTATAAAAAGTGCTCAATATCAAAATAGAGCTTTATATATGATAATTTTATTTACACAGACATGTACAAAATCTGCGACACTGGCATGTCGATGTTATCGATCAACAGTTACTATAAACTGAGATCTCATCAGGCAGAGTTAGAATCCGATCTTAACCTCAGATCATATTTGGAGAGAACCAAGATCGGATTCTAACTCTGCCTGATGAGATCTCAGTTTATAGTAACTGTTGATCGATAACATCGACATGCCAGTGTCGCAGATTTTGTACATGTCTGTGTAAATAAAATTATCATATATATATATATATATATATATATATATATATATATATATATATATATATATATATATATTTATGTGTGTGTATTTCCGCGAATTATTTTCAGGTTATTATTCTTTTAATTCATATTTTGGTAGACCTATTTCATTCTTTAAATAGTCCAATTATATTTTTTGTGGTGTTTATTTTACTTCATGAGACGGTTCTTCTAACGAAAAGGAAGAAGAGCTCTTTATGTAACGTTAAAGTGAATAAATCCAAGGGCGATAACTAAGGTAATTCTGTAGGTAAGCATTTTATGAATCACCGGACGGTTATTCCAACTAGTATTTTAGTAAAAAGAAGAAAATGAGTGAAATACACGTACTTTGAAGACAATAAATAAAGTCTATGAGATAATTGTTGAGACTCACCGGTAATTCGAGAATGACTTTCAAATTGTCCAGGTAATGATAGGCGGCGTTGAGATTGCAGTACAAAATGGCGAAATCGTTGTTAGGAAGAGTGGAACAGAATTTCGGAAAATGGCATTCGACTTTAATTTTCATTGCAGGCTCACAGACAATCTTATATTCCTCATCCAAATGTTGTTTTATTAAACCCACATATTCGCTCACTGTTCGACTCATGTTCGCTACAACCGCCTGAAATAGAAAATAACAAAGTTAATAAATATTTAATAATCTTAATTAATAGAAGATACATTCTAAAATATTTCAACTATCGTCTGATTTCTTTGAATAAAATTATGTTGATTTTAATTTAAAATTAACTTCTTTCAAAATTAACGAACAAATATTTTAAGAAAGGATTTTACTAATTTATCCTTTGTAATTACCGCGAATATTTATATAACTATTGCATATATATATAATGAAAATAAAACAATAAAATTACAAATAAATAAAACCAAAAGTAGTTTATTATAACCTATTGAAAATAGTTTTGCAAGTTAAGCACTCAAATAGCTGTTTTAGAGGCTTTAGTATGTACTATATATACAGTATTTCAAAATATTATGTTGTATTATTAATTTAAATAACAGTAACCAGTTTTATCGCACAGTAAGAGTGATAAATGAAAAAAAATCAAATGTATTCATTAAGATACACTAGAAAACCTTGAAGAAGGTAGGGCAGCTGATAGACAAGGTTCAGACGCTCCGAGCAAAACGATAAGTGTAAACCAGGATCAACCTCTTCACGTTTAACCAAAAATCATTTTTATATAAAACACTAAAAACATTAAGAGAAAATGTTTATTTACCTTGCCTGATTGAACATCTTGAAAATTCAATTTATTGTCGATGACAACTTTTGGTAGCGGTAAATCTGATCTGGCATTCAACATGGCCATAAAATGATTGCAGTCGGAGGTGAACCAGATTGGAACGCGTTTACACTACAAACAAAGCAAAAGGAAAATGTTTTTAAACAATTGTCGTCATTTGTGTTTCATAGAATGGCGGGAAAAGGTTTTGGGGTCAAGTCCATAAAATGAGTTCACATAAACAGATTAAATTTTATTAAGAGGTAAGAAAGGATATTTGTCCTTTGTTTAAGTCGATCTTGATGATTGGAAGATGAGTTCTTGTCGATGCCGTGTAACCGAAGATAATCAGTTTGAAAAAAGAAAACGATGAAAAACTATTGAGACAATAAAAGATTTGAGATGATAAAGTGATGCTAATCTGAACAGTTCTAAGCAGGAAATGCTTCATCTGATGAAGACGAGTGTAAGTAGCATTAGAAATCCTTAGATTGACTTTTCTTGGCTGAAATGTTTGCTTAAACAAAAATGGATGTTGTGACTTTGAAGGGGGGCCGAGGGGGGGGGGGTGATTTCATGAAATACAACCAGGGGCTCGGAATTCCCAGTACAAAAGTGTTCGAATCACCCAAAAGACGTTTGCAACTGCCAATCTGAACCGGAAATGTTCCATCTGATGGAGACGAGGGTAAGAAGAATTGGAAACTCTTTGGAGTTGAAGATTAACTTGACTTTCTTGCATTGGATATTTCATACCTACGCGTGACAAACCAAAGACGTAAGCGTAAGAATTTTTGACAACTCTTTGGAGTTTACCATTAGATTGCTTTTCTTACATTGGCTTGAATTTCTGCTGAAACAAAGATGGAGGTTGTGACTTTTAAATGAAAGATTATTTAATGAGAGATAGTCACGCGGCTAAGAATTTCCAGAACATAAGTTTTCGAATCATCCGAAAGACGTTTGCTACTTAAAATGAAAATACTGATTTATATATGGCGTTAAACTATATTGAAATGAGTTTAAAATACAAGAAATATAAACGAATCCATTAAAATGTGTTTAATTATTGAAAACATAACATTGAAAAGTGCTAGAATATAATTTTCAAAATATCCAATTTTTTAACAGAACCGTTTGTATAATAGAAAACTAGTTACGGTAACTGTCAGACGACGGGTTCTTAATAATGATCGACACTTGGAACTTTTACTAAGTGCAAAAAAATCAACATCCTACGAAAACAATTACAATAAGGATAACTGTTTGAATAAAACAAATAATGTCAATTACAACAACGCTTCATCTTCAGAAAAAGTCAACATTTTTACAGTTCATACATTTTATCTACGAAAAAGGGCCGGCTTTCTTAAGATGAGTCCATTCAATTTGCGCGTTTTACGATGAAAATGACATTTATAATTGAAGCGTGTCAGACCGACGGACATGACCTCTGACATCATGTACGCACCTAATATAAAAGAGCTCCGTTCAATATGCCGTTTCGCAATAAAAACTGAAGCCTGACAGACCAAAGAAATGCTAATTAAAATATGCCTGACAGACCTAGGGAAATGTTATTTCAAAATCAATCGTGAAAACCCGAATGGCGGGGCAACATCTGATAGAGTTGTTTGGGCACATTTAAAATAAGATGCGTCCATTCAATGTGCAAGTTTAGCGATGAAAAATGATATTTATAATTGAAGCGTGACAGCCCGACTGACAGACAGAGACTCTTGATTCGTATAGAGATGCGTGGATGAATTTAAAATGATTTTCAGACTTAAGCGTGACAGACCAATGAAAATGAAATCTAACGCTTATGTGTGACAAATAAAATTCTTTTTGAAACATAAACGTGACAAACCAAAGAAAACGCTTTTTTAAACATATACGTGACAGACCAAACTTAAACGAGTCAGACCTAGCGACATACAGATTTTCTCATAGTGATCCTTGGACGTTACTAAAACAGATACGTCCATTCAATCTACGCGTTTCGCGATGAAAATGCAACGTCAAATCAAAGCGTGACCAACTGACAGACAACGCTTCTCTCAGAGATGCGTGGATGTATCTCAAGTAATAATACATAATTAATAATAGTTTACCTAAATAAGTGTTAATTTATTATTAAGAAAATTTATGATTGAAGAAACCGTCATTTTATGTCCGCATGGGTAATCTAGATATTTTTATGAAATATGATTGAAATTATCTGGTTTGCAGAAGATGAATTTAAATATTAAAAAACAAAACTAAATTTCTTCGGGTATGAAAATTTTGATATACTTACATAAGTGAGGAAACTGGTGTTTATTGCTCTCATCGTGTATGTTGTGATTTCCGTGGCTAAATCGATATCTCTTTTTAAATCTTTTCGGCTTGTTTCGTCGGGGGTCGATGTCGGTGCCCCTTTGATGAATGACACATACACAATCAATGTTAGGACGACGACAGAGAAAAAGGTGGTTTTACTTGTGATAAGATACACTGCAAGAAAGAAATTAAGGAGGTGTCGTTAATAAACCTTGAAGACAAACATTATAGAAACTACAACAACAACAACAGCAACAGCAACAGCAACAGCAACAGAAACAACAACAACAACAACAACAACAACAATAATAATAATAATAATAATAATAATAATAATAATAATAATTATTATTATTATTATTATTATTGCTACTCAAATCGCAGAGAAATCAACGGTTGTTATAAGCGAGAAATCAATGGTGAACTGCTGTTGCGATAGCGCAAAGTGATTTGCAACTATCATCGTAAGAAACGAAAAGTACTAGAAATCTGCGGAGACTTGCTATCACTCAGACTCCAGGACATAGCACTTGTTATTGCCAGTGAGCAATCACTGATAATGACTTATAGGAAAACTATTAGGGTGTAAATAATAATAATAATAATAATAATAATAATAATAATAATAATAATAATAATAATAATAATAATAATAATAATAATAATAATAATCACAACATCAAAACCAATAATAAAAATAGCAAAATAGAAAATTGTCGACTCTTACTTATTAAACTGATGAAGATTTTCAGAGATGCTTCAGAGAGGCAGCAAATTGCTGGTTTATGTTAGATAAGCTTTTTGTGGAGACAAATATTTCGAATAGAAGAACTGGTCACTTTAACTGATGAGATGAAAATGATGTCAGTAAAATTTGTGTCCTTATATAAAGGATATATCTAAAAAAATCCATGTCTAAAATAAGATTGGAAAACTTAGGTATAACTTTTTTCTCGCTAAAATATGCCGTCTTTTCCGGTGGACACGAAAGTGAAACAAGATTTGTATTGAATCGTAACCCATATTTGATGTTTTCATTTAAAGAAACGCTGGGAAACATTGCTATTTTCGCTTGTACTTTCGGCTATTATTTAAAACAGAGAAAACCGCCCACAGATGTAGAGGCGAATTTTTATATAATTTCATATAATGAAGTCTGAGATTACAATCAGGCTGAGTTTCATTAAATTATTTTACAATCGAACATAAAATACCCGTAGATTAGTATATTTTGAATCTTTGTAATTATTTTTTTTATTTTTGTCTATTCATTTTCGTTTCTTCTTTATCAAATCGGGTAAATATTGGACACTTTCGGAGAAATCAGAAATAATATAGAAAAAATTCAACTACTTATTGATAGGTCTATACTTAGTTTTGGTGTTAGGAGTCAATGGGCTATTTTTTCTTGCATTTACGGTAGAATACACACGCAAGCATACACATATATAAATCGGAGGAGGAAAGAGCGTGAAAGAGAAAGAGAGAGAGAGAGAGAGAGAGAGAGAGAGAGAGAGAGAGAGAGAGAGAATAAGAGAGGTCAGATATAAAGCCGTCACTCACTTTATGTTTCAACCGAAATAAACATACAAATTAACATACGGTCGATACATACGTTTTCTCCATGATGCAAGAGAGATAAAACATACATTTACGCATATTCTTAAGACACAGATTAAAAATCACAATTACACACATACACGCACGCATGCACATTCGAACTCACAATAAAACGAACACATACACAATACAAAAATACTGAAAACACCCAAACATGCATTGTACCCGTATACGGACACACGCATTCACACTCCGAATTGCACTCAATGATATATACAGACACACACACAATGTTTCTGGCTATATTTCTCTCTACATCACACACATACACAAACATACACGCGCGTGCGCTCAAAATCACTTTCAATGACACAAACATGCACAATACACATATAAACATACAATACACATATAAACATACAATACACATACAAAAATACAAATCAAGAGCACTAGGAATAATCCCCCCCCCCCCCAAAAAAAAAACTGGAAAAAAGACTGGGAGAAACAGGAAGCAAAGAGATCATTGAAACTATACAAGGTACGGCAATGATGAAAACAGCTGCAATCTTAAGAAAAATCCTCGAATGCGGAAACCAACCCGCATAAACTACGAATGGTCACATGGAATTTACTACAGTAAGAAAACAAAACCACAGAAAGAACACATCACAAACAAAGGAACAGAAAATGCAAGAAACATCACTTTATAAGCCCCCCCCTCCTCCGCCCAATAAATTACACCGGCCTCAACTGACATAAAAGTGAACCAATGAACAGAAGTAGCAAGAAACACCATCAGCTCCCCGCCCGCCACCCTCCAAAATGGTACCAGCCTAGGCTGACACCACACAAAATATTTGCATAGGGTCAAGGAAGATGAGAAGACCGAGGAGGAACAGCACAAACGAGACCTCCAATAGAAGTGCAGAGTGCTGGCAATACTGGAAATGTGGGGAGACTTGTTGTCACTCAGACTCCAGGAAATACCACCGGTTGTTGTCGGTGAGCAATCAGTGATGATGAATTTTGTGAGAACACCTACTGAGTACAAATAATAATAATAATAATAATAATAATAATAATAATAATAATAATAATAATAATAATAATAATAATAATAATAATAATAATAATAATAATAATAATACCTGGTCAATATTGCTAGTAAGATATTAGGATCATTCATAAGCTGGACACAAAAACAAGTCAGGCACCTGGACCGGGAAACTAACAAACTAATGACCATGTACAAGTCATTAAACCCGAATGGTGATAATGACCAACTCTACATAAAACGGGGAGAACAGGGAAGAGGACTGGTAGGTATAGAAGAATGTGTGGATGGCACAAGAAAAAACTAGAAAATACATAACACAAAACACAAAAAGGTTGATCATCGCCGCAAGAGGACGCGCAAAAAAATGAACAATACACGGAGCAGCGAAATCTCAACAAAAAGGTGAGAAAAGAAGAATGGGAAGGGAAGCAGCTACATGAAAGAATTATAAGATGGACCAGAGACGAGACGCACGAAAATACCTGGACATGGCTAGGAAAAGGTCACTTAAACAGAGAAAACTCATAATGAGTAAATAATACTAAAAAGGATATAAAAATGTACAATTTAAAATATAAAGAAAGAAACTTGTCGACCACTTACTTCTCGTATAAAATATGGACGATTATCGTAAATTCGAATGAAGAGAATATCTTTCAGCTGAAGAGGATTTTGGAGATGCTTGGTTTGTGTCGGTAAATGTAAAATAGAAGACTGCAAGTTTATGTGAGACAAGTGTTTCGAACAGAAGTACTTTTCACATTTAATGATGTTTTCGAAATGTGGGGTCTTATATAGAGGATCTGTAAATTCCATGTCTAAAATAAGATTCGAAAGCTTCTAGATAATTATTTTCACTCTACTATACGCCGTCTTTTCTGATGGACACGAAAGTGAAAGGAGATTTGTATTGAAGCGCAACTCATATTTGATGTTTTCATTTTGGAAACATTAATCTTTTCACTTGTATTTTCGACTATCATTTAAAATAGAGAAACAAAAACACAGATTTCAGTTTCGTCTGTGGAGGCGTATCGCGAGATAATTTATATCACAAATTCTGATTGTGTGTGAGTGTGTATTAGTGTCCATTATCGCTGCAAATTCGATAAGATTGTGACCACTGCGGTTACACAAATGCAGCCAGACTGTCTTTCATTAAATAATTTTGGAATCGAATATAACATACTCGTGAATATGTATATTTTGAATAGTATTTTTATTTTCTTTTATCTCTCGTATTTTTAATTATTTACATTTAAGTAGAAAAATATATAAAGAAACTTCCAAATCTTAAATTGTCAACATTTATCTAATAAATCATATAAGAATAAAGAAATATAAGTTTTTAAATTTAACATCGTAACGATTTTATAAATATTCAATAACACTAAAACCGTTAATAGATAGGGCTAGTAGTTAATGCACAACAGTATTCACTTATAAAAGTGAAAGTAGAATATTAAACAACGCATTTAGCCTGACGAGCCATTACCAATCAAACTAAGACCTTTAATATATAGGGGTAGTAATTAATGTAAACATCTAAATGAATAAATGCGAAAGTTTTTTGCATTCATCAGAACTATATTACCATCACAACTATATAACCTGTTTAGGTTAGTGTTAATAATATTTTGAAATACTGTATATATAGTAGAGAATAAAGACCAAAACACAGCACTTTGTATGCATAATTTGCATAGCTATTTTTTAACCAATTCATAATAAATTAATGTTTGGTGCTATTAATTTGAAATTGTGTTGTCTCATATTTCTTCTATATATGCAATATTTTTGTCGATATTAACGTCGATAATTAAAGTGATTTAATAAAACAGGATAAATAACTGAAATCATTCTTAGAATATTTGTTCATTGATTTTCAAGGGAGGTAATTTAAATTAAACTAACATCACACCAGAAAGAAAGATAAAATGACGAGGCATAAGTAAAAAGTGTTCATAGAGAAAAGGGAGAGAGTGATTGCTTGTTTACTCCCCCATCTCCTCTCTCTCTCTCTCTCTTTCTCTCTCTCTCTTTCTCTCTCTCTTTCTCTCTCTTTCTTTCTTTCTTTCTTTCTTTCTTGCTCTCTCTCCCTCTCTCTCCCTCTCTCTCGCTCTCTCTTTCTTTCTTTCTCTCTCTCCCCCTCTCTCTCCCTCTCTCTCGCTCTCTCCAGTAAGCGTTGTCTCGGGTTTACAACTGACTTAATAAGGAAATGTATATGATTTAAAATTTTGGTTGCAAGTGTTTCAAGAAGAGAAATTTGCGGAGCGATAGCAAGCTGCCAAACCAGCTGGTATACCCATAAAAGGGGAAGTAAAATATAAATCACCACATTTTGCCTGATGAGCGCTTACGAGCGAAACGCACAAAATATTGAGTAGCTTGCTTGCTAAAAGTACAGTTTCATACAATTACTCAGCTCTATTCATGTATTGAGCACTATTGAAGTACATACGGCATCAAATATACATAATCATGAAATAACCCATCATAAAGTGACACAAATAGGGTCGACATGCCATAAAACCATTTTCGGTGTAGACAGACATACTCACACGAATAGCCGTACGGTTGACAAATACGCCATCTCCTTCATCTAAGAGAGATGAAACATTAATTTAGACATTTTCTTCTGATGGACTAAAAATTTGACACACACACATACAGACGTGCAGGTCCGTACGTAAGTCTAAAACGGATACACACAAGTATATACACCAGCAGACACACACTCAAAATAATATTCCACCACAGTGCATACACACATAAAAACAACTGAAGCATGCACACATTCGAAAAATACACACCCATACATGCACAATACAAACATACAAATATAATTAAAAAGCACTCAAGCTCACATACTCAAAAACGCATTCTAAGACACATACACACATATACAATCAATAAATTCACACTCAAAACACACACAAGAACACACACAAATAAACAACGTGCGTGCTAAGTATTTCCTAGATGAACTATTCCAGATAAGGAAGGCTCTGCAGACTGGCTAAAAAAACAGACACACACGTGTATAAACAGACACATACACATGCACAAGTATATAAACAGACACACACACACAAAATCAAACTCAATCACATACATACATAATACCCGAGCATACATGCATAACAAACAACTCAAGGATGCAAATACTTGAAAACACATTGAATAACAGACACACACACACACACGCGCAGTACACACATTCATACAAGTATACAATATAATAAAAAACACTAAAGCTCACATACTCAAAAACGCATTATAAGATACATACACACATTTAGAATCAATGCATTCACACTCAAAACACACACAAGGACATACACAAATAAACACAAACATTCACACAAACATACAAAAACAAACTCAAAAACACATTTATAGACACATACTCAAAGGACACATACACATATACGTAACACTTGAACACATATGCATACGAACAAATCCACACTCAAAAATACACTCAACATATACCATCAAAAACACCCTTCAACACACACACACACACACATTTACTCACACACTGTAAAAGTCACAGTTTTTTTAATTCATATTCGGGTTTTCGTATTTTTCACAATTTCTATTCATCAATATAATAACCCCTTCTAATAAGCCTAACAATTAAAAAAAATGTTTTAAAACACAATTTTTCATTTCATTCCTGTTTTATTTAACGTTATGATGATCTTATTTTTTAAAGTATTTTTCATACTTTAATGATAAAAATAGAGAAATTTATGTTTCGAACAAAACAAAACCTCATAAAGAAAAAAGTTGATTTACGTTAATAAATAATGTCATCACTTTTAAATGTTTTATTAAGAGCAAAACATTTTTTCGCCCTTTATCTTCTATATAAGACTGTAAAAATATTTTTGAAACGCTTCAATGACAATTCATTTATCTTACTATCAATATTCGGTGTGTATACCTCTTCTTTTGTTATTATATATGTGTCTGTTTTTATTTTGTACTTTACTAATGAGAAGTGACTTTGATTCTGAAACTTTGGAAAAGAAAAAAAGCCGACATAATTTGATTGCTTGCATTTTTCAAATGGTCTATTTTAAAATGTATTTTTTAAATGCTGGATTTGAATTAAATGAACTTTGAAACGTATAGGCTTTTCCTTCTTGAACTTTGTCAATATTAGTTTGTTTGTTGGTGTGTGTTATAAAAGTAGACACGTTAACAGTTAGAACGTTAAAAAAGTTTCAATAAGTGTTATATTTTTCACAGAATCTAAAGATGTCCGTGTAACGAAATTCATTTTTAAATAGAGTTTCTTCGTTTCATAAAACAAAAATAATGGAGTGAATGACAATGAAGAATGCATTAATACCACAAAAAGTTGCCGCCGGTATCTTTCCTTGAATTTTGGATTACTGTTTACTACCTGGATTGTTTTTGAACACTTTTTAAACCTGGATTTATTGTAAATGTTGAACATCAGAACAGTCCGTACCTTGTTGGGGTATTTTAACATAACAGTATGTTTTGGAGCGATATATTTTATGTTTTGTATATTTTCAAAGCTGAATTTCTTTTTTACTCGCAGTAATGTCATTGCAGTAATGGTTCTCTGAGAGGAAGATTTTCTTTGAAAATCCATGGTTTAAGGACTGAATATTACTCATTGCCCTTGAACTTTAATATGCAATAAAGTCTGATTCATTTCTTATTGTATTTTGTCATTCACTCCATTATTATTAATTCTTTATCCAATATATTGAACTTTGTTTTTATCTTGATAGTTTTACTAGTTAAAAATATTATTTTGAAGTATCATCTCACTCTCTCTCTCTCGCTTTCTCTCTCTCTCTCTCTCTCTCTCTATATATATATATATATATATATATATATATATATATATATAAATATATATATATATATATATATATATATATATATATATATATATATATATATATATATATATATATATAACAAATAATTTATTTTAAAACTATATGTTACATATTTCAGAATCGTACAGCGGTTTCATCCAGATGGCTTGACTTTTTACATTTAAAAAAGTTCAAACTCAATGGACTCGTCAGCGTATTGAATGAGGTCAAAGCACAATGAGAAATGGCGTTATATCGATAAAAAACGGTGCATTCCTGAATTAATTGAGTGTAATTTTATTTATTATTAATAGTTTTGTGTTTTAAAGGTTTTATTTTGTTTTTCGAAAAATAGTGTTAATAGTTTTGTCATTCTACTAAGTGTTTTATTCAATTATTCATTTGTAGTTTTGTAGTTTTATTTAAAGGGTTGTGTTTGGAATATCGTTTATAGATCGTAGGAGATTTTCGATGTCTTGAAAAAAAACAAAAAACAAAGGGGGTGAATTTGTCGTTGAAAAGCTGTAATACTAAAGTCTCATTTTAAAGGGGTATCGGGTTTAATTTTATGTATCGGATTTATTATTTATTTTATTCATAGTTTTGTGTTTTAAAGGTTTTATTTTGTTTTTCGAAAAAACGGAAACAAAGGGGGGGTGAATTTATCGTTTAAAACGGTGCATTGTTGACGTGTTCCATTTTGAAGTAAGTACTGGGTCAGGATTATATATAATATATGATTTTAAATCGAAATTAAGTTTTATTAAAATGAATTTAATTATGATGGGTGTTGTCTGTTTTACTGCTTCAAAAGTGTTTTTATATGTAGGGATAACTGAGTGGCATCATTTATTTCTAAGGCTCTGGGAGGGATTTATTAAATTTTTTATTTATTCATTATTTTTTGTTTTTTATTATTTATAGTTTAGTATTTTCGCAAGAACTTATTTTTATAAAATATTTTTATAAATATGGACGGGGGTGTATTTGAGTGGATTAATTGTTATGTAATGGCTGGATGTTGACGGGGATATATTTTATCAGTGAAAAGGTTCATATAAGAGATACCTAACGTTGTAACTATCATTACTATATGCATTCGTGTTGGGTTTATGTATTTAGTTAATTCTGTTGGCTTTATCTAATAAGGTTTATAAATCTATTATAGGATCTGTGTGAGACGAAGGGGGGTAGGTTTTAAGCATCTATAATTCCTTCAATTGTGTGGGAGTTGATAGTTATTTTTCTAGGTGTTTAATAAGGGGGGGGGGGATTAATGTATTTACCATGTTAGAAATGTTTAAAGGAGATGGGGTATCTACTGATTAATGTTATATCTGTGGTTGATTGGGTTAGACCGTATTAGGATTGGCAGGGGTGATATAGTTGCGGTTGTGGTTGTGGTATGTGCAATATATCCATGAAGGGAGGGTTATGTAGTATATAAAAAATTAAATATAATTTTGGAAAGATCTTTGGGAGGGTGGCTATTTTATGTTTTTAAAATTTAAAAAAATTTATTTTATGGTATGGAGTTCATTGGTCTTAAAGAGGTGATTTGCGAGTTATAACTTTGTGAAAAATCAGAGTTACTGCCCTTGATTTAGGACTTGAAAATTACAAAAAAATCAACATCGCTTTGATGAAATCGGTGGCAGTTTAGGAATAGGTATTTCACTTCCTGTCCGAATGTTCTCAAATGACACTGACACAGGAGAAAATACATACCCCCGCCCCGATTCTGCCATCAAGGCTACCGGCGTTTCCGAGGGCCATAAAAAACCCTAATGTAACGTGTATGTTTAGTTTATAAAAATCACTTCTGTCTTCAAACCGGTAAGCTGTCTAATTCTGCTCTCGTGAGGAGGCAAATAATTATTACAATGGTTTATTACATCTGGAAAGTCAAACGAACAAAACGAATTAATATTGCAAATCTGCTCTCGTGTAGAGGCCACAGATTTGGTTCGGTTCAAATTCTGTAGAAGCACAATTTGTGTGTTACTTTCATTTGACTTTTCCGTTAAAAAAAGTTTTCTGAATAAAGAAAAGCAATATTTGTTGGAAAGATAATATGTAGTATTCCGTTGCGTATTTTTCAAGTTTTGGCTGGACATACGCACATCCATCCATGCATACATACACACGCATACACGGGCAACTGTCCTTTATATAATAGATAATGTTTACATTAACTACTAGCCCTATATATTAAAGCTTTTTGGTTTATTGCCTATTCATAAAATCGTTATAATGTTAAATTTGGAAACTTGAGAGAGAGAGAGAGAGAGAGAGAGAGTAAGAGATAGAGAGAGTGAGTGGGAAACAAAGAAAGAGAGAGAGAGAGAGAAAGAGAGGATGAAAAGGAGAAAGAGGCGACGAACATCCATTGGCCACGCCTACTGATCGAGCCTGATACGTTTTATGATATAACAGTAAACTGTACATTCGCTTACATACCGCCTCACACACCTCACACGCAAACCCGCCATTTTGTTTTATAATCTAAAAATTTAATGCTTAATAATAGTTGATATTCCGACGATTATTCCCCCCCCCCCAAAAAAAAAATTGAAATTTGTCAACTTGTATCTCTGTGGTGCTGTATAGTGTTTTCACAGTCTGCACTCAAAGAGTATGAATTAAGAGTAGACCAGGGCTTGCCCGATTTAATTTTAACCAATTCTCATCATCTCGTGTTTGCTGATGAGACTGCATTCGTAGCACACAGCTACTATGATACCAAATAAATGATAACCCGATTCCCGAACTCTTTAAATGCAATAAAACTTGTTTGTTTGTAAATCCCCGTAGTGGGAAGAGAGGATGGATCGTGTTCAAATAGAATGGCGTGATAATTGTATTATAAAAAGATAACCAGTTCAGAATGTAAAGGGCATGAGTTCGATCCCGGTAGCTGATGTGCACTGACACATGTTTTAATAAACAATATCTAGTTGTCATGTGTATGTCGGCTGAGTGAGGAACGAAAGAAATAAGGCGAAAGATAAGTTAACTGAGGATCGAAATGCGAAACTTATTCGACGAATTCCTCTCTTTTTCTGTTATTTTCTTTTAGTTAGAAAAAGTTTAGATGAAATATTTGTTTAATGTATCAAAAAAACGATAACAATGATTCGTTATGAACTACACAAATAACCAACCAACATTGATGTAGATTGCCATCAAATTTGCGATTTATCGATTATTATTTTGGCGTAAAACATAGAATTTTTCAGCTAAAAATTGCAATGATTTTCTACCCTATCCAATTCATTCAAAAACATTAGAGAAATGTTAATATTTCAGATAAGCATAGAAGAGTCCGATTAACTATGAAATTAAACACATCTAATCTGTTCTGATATATTTAATGCTCTTAATTTCATCAAGGACCTCATGACTAGAGGGCTGATACAAGATCCTCCAGTCTTGTGTCCCCGGGATTCAGCCTATACTAGCGGATATGTAAATCCGTGGCTCGGGAAAAGGATCGGGCGTAAATGGAATGTTGTAGTAATTGTACTAGATGAAACGAGTTTCATGTAGATAACATGTAAAAGGGGAAGTAACTCTTTGTATTTGTGATTTATCGTGCATCAAAAAGATTTGGAGTGTGGGGTTATGTCCCTTCTACATTTCAGATAGAGATTATCTTGTATTAATACGCGTTACAGACCTCTCCCTAAGTAAGACGTTTGGACTAAGACGTAATTCTTCTCCTTAACTTATATTGGGGAATACATGTTAATTGTTGATTTCTACAAGAGTTTTATTCAATTCTTTTTTATATTCGTCCTATATCTAAAGAAAATACCAGCGACAACGCATCAAATTGTATTATTTAAAAAAAAAAAATAACGAGTTAGAAATGTAAATAGCATGAGTTCGAGACCGGTAGCTACTGTGGACTGATGCATATGTTAATAAGATAATCTCTATCTATCATGTATACGTCGGCTGGGTAACGACTAAAGAAAAAAAACGCCAATCGACTCACTTTACTTTATATATATATGTATATAAATGAGAAGAATATATATCCTTGAACATTAATTTGTTTAAATTTTCATTTTAAATAATAAAATACATTGGGCGAAATTCTTTTCTAAAATGAAAGTAAAGTAGAAATATGAGATATATATAGCTTTTCATAAATTTGCGTAAAATATATTTAAACTTTACTAAAAAAGTAAAAGTGACAAAAAACGAAAACACCACGCAAAGAACATCATATAATTTATTTAAATCCTTATGATTTTTATGAAAGATTTTTAAAAATAAACAAATACGTTCTGTCAACATAACGAAGGTTGTCGACGGGAAATTTTTAATCGCTTCTAAACTTTTAATGGAAAATATGACGTAGCGTTTTTAGTGTTGAACATTCAACATAAATTCCCCATAAGTTTGGCACAACGTCTCGGAATCCTTCCTCCATTAATACGAATGATACTAATTTTTGATGATTTGAATATAAGAATTGAGTGAGAGAAAATTAAAAAGATTTTATTTTCCCTGAATTTAGAAAGTATCGATAGTAAATTTAAACAGGTTATACATCTAGTCACTAGATTATGGCGCGAAACATCATCTCTATAGAAAAAAGCGTGAAATATTTTGTTTTAATAATACTAATGTAAACTCATTTGTTTGACAGACTTAGCTATTTGATTGGCCAAATGGCTTTTGGTGTATGGCTAGCACTAACAAGAAATAACGTGCTAGACAATCGTCAGATTTCTATACAAATGGTTGTATCTGACTCACCTAATAACCTTTTAGTTTTTTTTATTCCAGCAAGATCGATTAAATTCTCTGTCACGTGCAGGCGTAAAGAGGGGTTAGGGTTTATTTTTCTTGATGACTTTATTCCTTTCTCACTCTTCGTCGAAAACCAAAAGATGTCAAATAACAAGGTCTCGGCGAATTTTGGGTTTTATTATAGAAGCAAATTAAAATTATTAAAACAATAAAACATAAAATAAAAATAAAAATAATAATGAGAGACAACGATTTATAAAAATAATTTTTATTAATACAAAAATAATATATATCAATAATAATTAACAATTAATAAAAAAATATAATATATTTCGAACAATTTTATATAAACAATATATATAATTTAAGAATAATATGTGAAGCCTGAAACGCTTCAACTTTTTTAAATGACAAACATATGTCATCGTTGTGTGAGCTTAAGTAAGCGTATTAAAATACTATTTACTATTTATGACTCACAAAATTAGGTCATGGGCGGGTGCGCGTACTGCGCTTAATAAACAATATCTAGATAAATTCACATCTTATCTCACGATAATTAGTTGGATTACTCTAAAAGATTAATTAGTCCATCCACATTTCTACAACAACGCCTTCGATATTTCAGTCAGTGTTTGTTGAATGGAGTTGAGTTGATTGAGTGAGGTGTGCAGCATTTGCATGACGAGCCATCGACGATAGAGAAATGGAAGGTTTTGCGGCACAACACGTTGACTGTCCACATTCAGATTTGCCAACTGTGAATCGGAAAGCTGCAATAGAAACAAAAGAAAACACATGAGACTCTCAGTCAGTTTTAAAACGAATAGCAGACGCCATTTTAACCAATAAACATGAAATGTTCGGCCGAGGAAGATAAATATTTTGAAGTTTTAGTCGTTTGAAGCCACTATGGAAAATGGCTAAAATGCATTCCTTCAAAAAACTTCTGTTACATATTACAGTGAGTCGGTTGGTTTCTAAGTTTAATTCAGTGAACACTTGCCCGCTCGTTCCTCTCATGGCTTAGACATTAACAAAAGAAAAAAAAAAGATCGCCGTTGCAAGACCTACGGATTTTTCTAGTGACAAAATGTCACGAAAAAATAAAATTAAAAAAATGTTGCTATTTCCTGATGAAGACTTTTTACGGTCGAAACAAAGATTGTTTTTTTTAAATTAAATTTTAATTCAAGGAATATGGTTAATTAGTGTTTAATGACTATTGATCCAATTTAATGCAAATCTGAAATAGTTGATTTTTTTAATCGGAGGTTTATTACCTCTTAAGTCTCTTCAAAATACTTCAAAGAAATAGATAATTTGGGAATATTTATTAATTGAAGTCAACAACTTTCGTTAAAATTTCGCAAAGAAACAGAGGTATATGAATATTAATGAAGAGCTTCAAAGTGCGAGATTTACTATATAAATATATTTTTTTCGAAATAGACGGACAAACAACAGAGACTGAAGAGAGTCCAGCATAGGTGGTCATCTATAGGTCCCCTTTGTTCGTATTTGAAACCGACGGTTACGATGTTGTCTTAATCTTCTGTAATTACACACACACACACACATACATACATGTACATATATATATGTACATAGCCGCACTGATGAGCTGTGAAACAGCGAAACAGTCTGTATGTGGATGACTATATAAAGCTCCCCCCCCCCTGGTAGAGCTTATGTTTGTAAGGGTATCGCCAACTGCCATTAGCGTAAAAGGGCAATGGTCATTAGGTAAACACTAATTCGAGCTCAGGCAATTGTAATGTTTACATTGAGATACAACTTACATTCAGTCAGTGTCGCATGAGAGGTTATCGTAGGGGTTAACATCGCCGACTGTCAGCTCGACGGTTGCGTTTCGATCTCGGCTTGAGGCACTAACTGGTCTTGCCACACTGATGAGCTGCGAAACAGCCTGTATATGGATGACTATATATATATATATATATATATATGTGTGTGTATTTCCGCGAATTATTTTCAGGTTATTATTCTTTTAATTCATTTTGTGGTAGAAATATTGCATTCTTTAAATAGTCCAATTATATTTTTTGTGGTGTTTATTTTACTTCATGAGACGGTTCTTCTAACGAAAAGGAAGAAGAGCTCTTTATGTAACGTTAAAGTGAATAAATCCAAGGGCGATAACTAAGGTAATTCTGTAGGTATGCATTTTATGAACCACCGGACGGTTATTCCAATTAGTATTTAAGTAAAAAGAAGAAAATGCCTGAAATACACGTACTTTGAAGACAATAAATAAAGACTATGAGATAATTGTTGAGACTCACCGGTAATTCGAGAATGACTTTCAAATTGTCCAGGTAATGATAGGCGGCGTTGAGATTGCAGTACAAAATGGCGAAATCGTTGCCAGGAAGAGTGGAACAGAATTTCGGAAAATGGCATTCGACTTTAATTTTCATTGCAGGCTCACAGACAATCTTATATTCCTCATCCAAATGTTGTTTCATTAAACCCAGATATTCGTTCACTGTTCGACTCATGTTCGCTACAACCGCCTGAAATAGAAAATAACAAAGTTAATAAATATTTGATAATCTTAATTAATAGAAGATACATTCTAAAATATTTCAACTATCGTCTGATTTCTTTGAATAAAATTACGTTGATTTTAATTTAAAATTAACTTCTTTCAAAATTAACGAACAAATATTTTAAGAAAGGATTTTAGTAATTTATCCTTTGCAATTACCGCGAATATTTATATAACTATTGCATATATATATAATGAAAATAAAACAATAAAATTACAAATAAATAAAACCAAAAGTAGTTTATTATAACCTATTGAAAATAGTTTTGCAAGTTAAGCACTCAAATAGCTGTTTTAGAGGCTTTAGTATGTACTATATATACAGTATTTCAAAATATTATGTTGTATTATTAATTTAAATAACAGTAACCAGTTTTATCGCACAGTAAGAGTGATAAATGAAAAAACAATCAAATTTATTCATTAAGATACACTAGAAAAACTTGAAGAAGGTAGGGCAGCTGATAGACAAGGTTCAGACGCTCCGAGCAAAACGATAAGTGTAAACCAGGATCAACCTCTTCACGTTTAACCAAAAATCATTTTTATATAAAACACTAAAAACATTAAGAGAAAATGTTTATTTACCTTGCCTGATTGAACATCTTGAAAATTCAATTTATTGTCGATGACAACTTTTGGTAGCGGTAAATCTGATCTGGCATTCAACATGGCCATAAAATGATTGCAGTCGGAGGTGAACCAGATTGGAACGCGTTTACACTACAAACAAAGCAAAAGGAAAATGTTTTTAAACAATTGTCGTCATTTGTGTTTCATAGAATGGCGGGAAAATGTTTTGGGGTCAAGTCCATAAAATGAGTTCACATAAACAGATTAAATTTTATTAAGAGGTAAGAAAGGATATTTGTCCTTTGTTTAAGTCGATCTTGATGATTGGAAGATGAGTTCTTGTCGATGCCGTGTAACCGAAGATAATCAGTTTGAAAAAAGAAAACGATGAAAAACTATTGAGACAATAAAAGATTTGAGATGATAAAGTGATGCTAATCTGAACAGTTCTAAGCAGGAAATGCTTCATCTGACGAAGACGAGTGTAAGTAGCATTGGAAACCCTTAGATTGACTTTTCTTGGCTGAAATGTTTGCTTAAACAAAAATGGATGTTGTGACTTTGAAGGGGGGCCGGGGGGGGGGGTGATTTCACGAAATACAACCAGGGGCTCGGAATTCCCAGAACAAAAGTGTTCGAATCACCCAAAAGACGTTTGCAACTGCCAATCTGAACCGGAAATGTTCCATCTGATGGAGACGAGGGTAAGAAGAATTGGAAACTCTTTGGAGTTGAAGATTAACTTGACTTTCTTGCATTGGATATTTCATACCTAAGCGTGACAAACCAAAGACGTAAGCGTAAGAATTTTTGACAACTCTTTGGAGTTTACCATTAAATTGCTTTTCTTACATTGGCTTGGATTTCTGCTGAAACAAAGATGGAGGTTGTGACTTTTAAATGAAAGATTATTTAATGAGAGATAGTCACGCGGCTAAGAATTTCCAGAACATAAGTTTTCGAATCATCCGAAAGACGTTTGCTACTTAAAATGAAAATACTGATTTATATATGGCGTTAAACTATATTGAAATGAGTTTAAAATACAAGAAATATAAACGAATCCATTAAAATGTATTTAATTATTGAAAACATAACATCGAAAAGTGCTAGAATATAATTTTCAAAATATCCAATTTTTTAACAGAACCGTTTGTATAATAGAAAACTAGTTACGGTAACTGTCAGACGACGGGTTCTTAATAATGATCGACACTTGGAACTTTTACTAAGTGCAAAAAAATCAACATCCTACCAAAACAATTACAATAAGGATAACTGTTTGAATAAAACAAATAATGTCAATTACAACAACGCTTCATCTTCAGAAAAAGTCAACATTTTTACAGTTCATGCATTTTATCTACGAAAAAGGGCGGGCTTTCTTAAGATGAGTCCATTCAATTTGCGCGTTTAACGATGAAAATGACATTTATAATTGAAGCGTGTCAGACCGACGGACATGACCTCTGACATCATGTACGCACCTAATATAAAAGAGCTCCGTTCAATATGCCGTTTCGCAATAAAAACTGAAGCCTGACAGACCAAAGAAATGCTAATTAAAATATGCCTGACAGACCTAGGGAAATGTTATTTCAAAATCAATCGTGAAAACCCGAATGGCGGGGCAACATCTGATAGAGTTGTTTGGGCACATTTAAAATAAGATGCGTCCATTCAATGTGCGCGTTTAGCGATGAAAAATGATATTTATAATTGAAGCGTGACAGCCCGACTGACAGACAGAGACTCTTGATTCGTATAGAGATGCGTGGATGAATTTAAAATGATTTTCAGACTTAAGCGTGACAGACCAATGAAAATGAAATCTAACGCTTATGTGTGACAAATAAAATTCTTTTTGAAACATAAACGTGACAGACCAAAGAAAACGCTTTTTTAAACATATACGTGACAGACCAAACTTAAACGAGTCAGACCTAGCGACATACAGATTTTCTCATAGTGATCCTTGGACGTTACTAAAACAGATACGTCCATTCAATCTACGCGTTTCGCGATGAAAATGCAACGTCAAATCAAAGCGTGACCAACTGACAGACAACGCTTCTCTCAGAGATGCGTGGACGTATCTCAAGTAATAATACATAATTAATAATAGTTTACCTAAATAAGTGTTAATTTATTATTAAGAAAATTTATGATTGAAGAAACCGTCATTTTATGTCCGCATGGGTAATCTAGATATTTTTATGAAATATGATTGAAATTATCTGGTTTGCAGAAGATGAATTTAAATATTAAAAAACAAAACTAAATTTCTTCGGGTATGAAAATTTTGATATACTTACATAAGTGAGGAAACTGGTGTTTATTGCTCTCATCGTGTATGTTGTGATTTCCGTGGCTAAATCGATATCTCTTTTAAAATCTTTTCGGCTTGTTTCGTCGGGGGTCGATGTCGGTGCCCCTTTGATGAATGACACATACACAATCAATGTTAGGACGACGACAGAGAAAAAGGTGGGTTTACTTGTGATAAGATACACTGCAAGAAAGAAATTAAGGAGGTGTCGTTAATAAAGCTTGAAGACAAACATTATAGAAACAACAACAACAACAACAACAACAGCAACAGCAACAGCAACAGAAACAACAACAACAACAACAACAATAATAATAATAATAATAATAATAATAATAATAATTATTATTATTATTATTGCTACTCAAATCTCAGAGAAATCAACGGTTGTTATAAGCGAGAAATCAATGGTGAACTGCTGTTGCGATAGCGCAAAGTGATTTGCAACTATCATCGTAAGAAACGAAAAGTACTAGAAATCTGCGGAGACTTGCTATCACTCAGACTCCAGGACATAGCACTTGTTATTGCCAGTGAGCAATCACTGATAATGACTTATAGGAAAACTATTAGGGTGTAAATAATAATAATAATAATAATAATAATAATAATAATAATAATAATAATAATAATAATAATAATAATAATCACAACATCAAAACCAATAATAAAAATAGCAAAATAGAAAATTGTCGACTCTTACTTATTAAACTGATGAAGATTTTCAGAGATGCTTCAGAGAGGCAGCAAATTGCTGGTTTATGTTAGATAAGCTTTTTGTGGAGACAAATATTTCGAATAGAAGAACTGGTCACTTTAACTGATGAGATGAAAATGATGTCGGTAAAATTTGTGTCCTTATATAAAGGATATATCTAAAAAAATCCATGTCTAAAATAAGATTGGAAAACTTAGGTATAACTTTTTTCTCGCTAAAATATGCCGTCTTTTCCGGTGGACACGAAAGTGAAACAAGATTTGTATTGAATCGTAACCCATATTTGATGTTTTCATTTAAAGAAACGCTGAGAAACATTGCTATTTTCGCTTGTACTTTCGGCTATTATTTAAAACAGAGAAAACCGCCCACAGATGTAGAGGCGAATTTTTATATAATTTCATATAATGAAGTCTGAGATTACAATCAGGCTGAGTTTCATTAAATTATTTTACAATCGAACATAAAATACCCGTAGATTAGTATATTTTGAATCTTTGTAATTATTTTTTTTTATTTTTGTCTATTCATTTTCGTTTCTTCTTTATCAAATCGTTTAAATATTGGACACTTTCGGAGAAATCAGAAATAATATAGAAAAAATTCAACTACTTATTGATAGGTCTATACTTAGTTTTGGTGTTAGGAGTCAATGGGCTATTTTTTCTTGCATTTACGGTAGAATACACACGCAAGCATACACATATATAAATCGGAGGAGGAAAGAGCGTGAAAGAGAGAGAGAGAGAGAGAGAGAGAGAGAGAGAGAGAATAAGAGAGGTCAGATATAAAGCCGTCACTCACTTTATGTTTCAACCGAAATAAACATACAAATTAACATACGGTCGATACATACGTTTTCTCCATGATGCAAGAGAGATAAAACATACATTTACGCATATTCTTAAGACACAGATTAAAAATCACAATTACACACATACACGCACGCATGCACATTCGAACTCACAATAAAACGAACACATACACAATACAAAAATACTGAAAACACCCAAACATGCATTGTACCCGTATACGGACACACGCATTCACACTCCGAATTGCACTCAATGATATATACAGACACATACACAATGTTTCTGGCTATATTTCTCTCTACATCACACACATACACAAACATACACGCGCGTGCGCTCAAAATCACTTTCAATGACACAAACATGCACAATACACATATAAACATACAATACACATATAAACATACAATACACATACAAAAATACAAATCAAGAGCACTAGGAATAATCCCCCCCCCCCCCCAAAAAAAAAACTGGAAAAAAGACTGGGAGAAACAGGAAGCAAAGAGATCATTGAAACTATACAAGGACGGCAATGATGAAAACAGCTGCAATCTTAAGAAAAATCCTCGAATGCGGAAACCAACCCGCATAAACTACGAATGGTCACATGGAATTTACTACAGTAAGAAAACAAAACCACAGAAAGAACACATCACAAACAAAGGAACAGAAAATGCAAGAAACATCACTTTATAAGCCCCCCCCCCCGCCCAATAAATTACACCGGCCTCAACTGACATAAAAGTGAACCAATGAACAGAAGTAGCAAGAAACACCATCAGCTCCCCGCCCGCCACCCTCCAAAATGGTACCAGCCTAGGCTGACACCACACAAAATATTTGCATAGGGTCAAGGAAGATGAGAAGACCGAGGAGGAACAGCACAAACGAGACCTCCAATAGAAGTGCAGAGTGCTGGCAATACTGGAAATGTGGGGAGACTTGTTGTCACTCAGACTCCAGGAAATACCACCGGTTGTTGTCGGTGAGCAATCAGTGATGATGAATTTTGTGAGAACACCTACTGAGTACAAATAATAATAATAATAATAATAATAATAATAATAATAATAATAATAATAATAATAATAATAATAATAATAATAATAATAATACCTGGTCAATATTGCTAGTAAGATATTTGGATCATTCATAAGCTGGACACAAAAACAAGTCAGGCACCTGGACCGGGAAACTAACAAACTAATGACCATGTACAAGTCATTAAACCCGAATGGTGATAATGACCAACTCTACATAAAACGGGGAGAACAGGGAAGAGGACTGGTAGGTATAGAAGAATGTGTGGATGGCACAAGAAAAAACTAGAAAATACATAACACAAAACACAAAAAGGTTGATCATCGCCGCAAGAGGACGCGCAACAAAATGAACAATACACGGAGCAGCGAAATCTCAACAAAAAGGTGAGAAAAGAAGAATGGGAAGGGAAGCAGCTACATGAAAGAATTATAAGATGGACCAGAGACGAGACGCACGAAAATACCTGGACATGGCTAGGAAAAGGTCACTTAAACAGAGAAAACTCATAATGAGTAAATAATACTAAAAAGGATATAAAAATGTACAATTTAAAATATAAAGAAAGAAACTTGTCGACCACTTACTTCTCGTATAAAATATGGACGATTATCGTAAATTCGAATGAAGAGAATATCTTTCAGCTGAAGAGGATTTTGGAGATGCTTGGTTTGTGTCAGTAAATGTAAAATAGAAGACTGCAAGTTTATGTGAGACAAGTGTTTCGAACAGAAGAACTTTTCACATTTAATGATGCTGGCGAAATATGGGTTCTTATATAGAAGATCTGTAAATTCCATGTCTAAAATAAGATTCGAAAGCTTGTAGATAATTATTTTCACTCTACAATACGCCGTCTTTTCCGATGGACACGAAAGTGAAAGGAGATTTGTATTGAAGCGCAACTCATATTTGATGTTTTCATTTTGGAAACATTAATCTTTTCACTTGTATTTTCGACTATCATTTAAAATAGAGAAACAAAAACACAGATTTCAGTTTCGTCTGTGGAGGCGTATCGCGAGATAATTTCATATCACAAATTCTGATGGTGTGTGAGTGTGTATTAGTGTCCATTATCGCTGCAAATTCGATAAGATTGTGACCACTGCGGTTACACAAATGCAGCCAGACTGTCTTTCATTAAATAATTTTGGAATCGAATATAACATATTCGTGAATATGTATATTTTGAATAGTATTTGTATTTTCTTTTATCTCTCGTTTTTTAATTATTTACATTTAAGTAGAAAAATATATAAAGAAACTTCCAAATCTTAAATTGTCAACATTTATCTAATAAATCATATAAGAATAAAGAAATATAAGTTTTTAAATTTAACATCGTAACGATTTTATGAATATTCAATAACACTAAAACCGTTAATAGATAGGGCTAGTAGTTAATGCACAACAGTATTCACTTATAAAAGTGAAAGTAGAATATTAAACAACGCATTTAGCCTGACGAGCGATTACCAATCAAACTAAGACCTTTAATATATAGGGGTAGTAATTAATGTAAACATCTAAATGAATAAATGTGAAAGTTTTTTGCATTTATCAGAACTATATTACCATCACAACTATATAACCGGTTTAGGTTACTGTTAATAATATTTTGAAATACTGTATATATAGTAGAGAATAAAGACCAAAACAGCACTTTGCATTCATAATTTGCATAGCTATTTTTTAACCAATTCATAATAAATTAATGTTTGGTGCTATTAATTTGAAATTGTGTTGTCTCATATTTCTTCTATATATGCAATATTTTTGTCGATATTAACGTCGATAATTAAAATGATTTAATAAAACAGGATAAATAACTGAAATCATTCTTAGAATATTTGTTCATTGATTTTCAAGGGAGGTAATTGAAATGAAACTAACATCGCACTAGAAAGAAAGATAAAATGACGAGGCATAAGTAAAAAGAGTTCATAGAGAAAAGGCAGAGGGTGATTGCTTGTTTACTCCCCCATCTCCCCTCTCTCTTTCTTTCTTTCTCTTTCTCCCCCTCTCTCTCCCTCTCTCTCGCTCCCTCCAGTAAGCGTTGTCTCGGGGTTACAACTGACTTAATAAGGAAATGTATATGATTTAAAATTTTAGTTGCAAGTGTTTCAAGAAGCGAAATTTGCGGAGCGATAGCGAGCTGCCAAACCAGCTGGTATACCCATAAAAGGGGAAGTAAAATATAAATCACCACATTTTGCCTGATGAGCGCTTACGAGCGAAACGCACAAAATATTGTGTAGCTTGCTTGCTAAAAGTACAGTTTCATACAATTACTCAGCTCTATTCATGTATTGAGCACTATTGAAGTACATACGGCATCAAATATACATAATCATGAAATAACCCATCATAAAGTGACACAAATAGGGTCGACATGCCATAAACCATTTTCGGTGTAGACAGACATACTCACACGAATAGCCGTACGGTTGACAAATACGCCATCTCCTCTATCTAAGAGAGATGAAACATTAATTTAGACATTTTCTTCTGATGGACTAAAAATTTGACATACACACATAAAGACGTGCAGGCCCATACGTAAGCCTAAAAACACACACACGTGTATAAACAGGCAGACACACACACTCAAAATAATATTCCACCACAGTGCATACACACATAAAAACAACTGAAGCATGCACACATTCGAAAAATACACACCCATACATGCACAATACAAACATACAAATATAATTAAAAAGCACTCAAGCTCACATACTCAAAAACGCATTCTAAGACACATACACACATATACAATCAATAAATTCACACTCAAAACACACACAAGAACACACACAAATAAACAACGTGCGTGCTAAGTTTTCCTAGATGAACTATTCCAGATAAGGAAGGCTCTGCAGACTGGCTAAAAAAACAGACACACACACGTGTATAAACAGACACATACACATGTACAAGTATATAAACAGACACACACACACACAAAATAAAACTCAATCACATACATACATAATACCTGAGCATACACACATATACAATCAGTAAATTCACACTCAAAACACACATAAGAACACACACAAATAAACAACGTGCGTGCTAAGTATTTCCTAGATGAACTATTCCAGATAAGGAAGGCTCTGCAGACTGGCTAAAAAAACAGACACACACACGTGTATAAACAGACACATACACATGTACAAGTATATAAACAGACAGACACACACACACACAAAATAAAACTCAATCACATACATACATAATACCCGAGCATACATGCATAACAAACAACTCAAGGATGCACATACTTGAAAAACACATTGAATAACACACACACACGCGCGCGCAGTACACACATTCATACAAGTATAAAATATAATAAAAAACACTAAAGCTCACATACTCAAAAACGCATTATAAGATACATACACACATGTAGAATCAATGCATTCACACTTAAAACACACACAAGGACATACACAAATAAACACAAACATTCACACAAACATACAAAAACAAACTCAAAAACACATTTATAGACACATACTCAAAGGACACATATACATATACGTAACACTTGAACACATATGCATACGAACACATCCACACTCAAAAATACACTCCAACATATACCATCAAAAACACCCTTCAACACACACACACACACATTTACTCCCACACTGTAAAAGTCCCAGTTTTTTTTATTCATATTCGGGTTTTCGTATTTTTCACAATTTCTATTCATCAATAAAATAACCCCTTCTAATAAGCCTAACAATTAAAAAAAATGTTTTAAAACACAATTTTTCATTTCATTCCTGTTTTATTTAACGTTATGATGAACTTATTTTTTAAAGTATTTTTCATACTTTAGTGATAAAAATAGAGAAATTTATGTTTTGAAAAAAACAAAACCTCATAAAGAAAAAAGTTGATTTACGTTAATAAAAAATGTCATCACTTTTAAATGTTTTATTAAGAGCAAAAACATTTTTTCGCCCTTTATCTTCTATATAAGACTGTAAAAATATTTTTGAAACGCTTCAATGACAATTCATTTATCTTACTATCAATATTCGGTGTGTATACATCTTCTTTTGTTATTATATATTTGTCTGTTTTCATTTTGTACTTTACTAATGAGAAGTGACTTTGATTCTGAAACTTTGGAAAATAAAAAAAGCCGACATATTTTGATTTCTTGCATTTTTCAAATGGTCTTTTTTAAAATGTATTTTTTAAATGCTGGATTTGAATTAAATGAACTTATAAACGTATAGGTTTTTCCTTCTTGAACTTTGTCAATATTAGTTTGTTTGTTTGTGTGTGTTATAAAAGTAGACACGTTTACAGTTAGAACATTAAAAAGGTTTCAATAAGTGTTATATTTTTCACAGAATCTAAAGATGTCCGTGTAACGAAATTCATTTTTAAATAGAGTTTCTTCGTTTCATAAAACAAAAATAATGGAGTGAATGACAATGAAGAATGCATTAATACCACAAAAAGTTGCCGCCGGTATCTTTCCTTGAATTTTGGATTACTGTTTACTACCTGGATTGTTTTTGAACACTTTTTTAACCTGGATTTATTGTAAATGTTGAACATCAGAACAGTCCGTACCTTGTTGGGGTATTTTAACATAACAGTATGTTTTGGAGCGATATATTTTATGTTTTGTATATTTTCAAAGCTGAATTTCTTTTTGACTCGCAGTAATGTCATTGCAGTAATGGTTCTCTGAGAGGAAGATTTTCTTTGAAAATCCATGGTTTAAGGACTGAATATTACTCATTGCCCTTGAACTTTAATATGCAATAAAGTCTGATTCATTTCTTATTGTATTTTGTCATTCACTCCATTATTATTAATTCTTTATCCAATATATTGAACTTTGTTTTTATCTTGATAGTTTTACTAGTTAAAAATATTATTTTGAAGTATCATCTCTCTCTCTCTCTCTCTATATATATATATATATATATATATATATATATATATATATAAATATATATATATATATATATATATATATATATATATATATATATATATATATATATATATATAAAACAAATAATTTATTTTAAAACTATATGTTTCATATTTCAGAATCGTACAGCGGTTTCATCCAGATGGCTTGACTTTTTACATTTAAAAAAGTTCAAACTCAATGGACTCGTCAGCGTATTGAATGAGGTCAAAGCACAATGAGAAATGGCGTTATATCGATAAAAAACGGTGCATTCCTGAAGTAATTGAGTGTAATTTTATTTATTATTAATAGTTTTGTGTTTTAAAGGTTTTATTTTGTTTTTCGAAAAATAGTGTTAATAGTTTTGTCATTCTACTAAGTGTTTTATTCAATTATTCATTCGTAGTTTTGTAGTTTTATTTAAAGGGTTGTGTTTGAAATATCGTTTATAGATCGTAGGAGATTTTCGATGTCTTGAAAAAAAACAAAAAACAAAGGGGGTGAATTTGTCGTTGAAAAGCTGTAATACTTAAGTCTCATTTTAAAGGGGTATCGGGTTTAATTTTATGTATCGGATTTATTATTTATTTTATTCATAGTTTTGTGTTTTAAAGGTTTTATTTTGTTTTTCGAAAAAACGGAAACAAAGGGGGGTGAATTTATCGTTTAAAACGGTGCATTGTTTACGTGTTCCATTTTGAAGTAAGTACTGGATCTGGATTAAATATAATATATGATTTTAAATCGAAATTAAGTTTTATTAAAATGAATTTAATTATGATGGGTGTTGTCTGTTTTACTGCTTCAAAAGTGTTTTTTATATGTAGGGATAACTGAGTGGCATCATTTATTTCTAAGGCTCTGGGAGGGATTTATTAAATTTTGTATTTATTTATTATTTTTTGTTTTTTATTATTTATAGTTTAGTATTTTCGCAAGAACTTATTTTTATAAAATATTTTTATAAATATGGACGGGGGTGTATTTGAGTGGATTAATTGTTATGTAATGGCTGGATGTTGACGGGGATATATTTTATCAGTGAAAAGGTTCATATAAGAGATACCTAACGTTGTAACTATCATTACTATATGCATTCGTGTTGGGTTTATGTATTTAGTTAATTCTGTTTGCTTTATCTAATAAGGTTTATAAATCTATTATAGGATCTGTGTGAGACGAAGGGGGGGTAGGTCTTAAGCATCTATAATTCCTTCAATTGTGTGGGAGTTGATTGTTATTTTTCTAGGTGTTTAATAAGGGGGATTAATGTATTTACCATGTTAGAAATGTTTAAAGGAGATGGGGTATCTACTGATTAATGTTATATCTGTGGTGGATTGGGTTAGACTGTATTAGGATTGGCAGGGGTGATATAGTTGCGGTTGTGGTTGTGGTATGTGCAATATATCCATGAAGGGAGGGTCATGTAGTATATAAAAAATTAAATATAATGTTGGAAAGGTCTTTGGGAGGGTGGCTATTTTATGTTTTTAAAATTTAAAAAAAAAAATGTTATGGTATGGAGTTCATTGGTCTTAAAGAGGTGATTTGCGAGTTATAACTTTGTGAAAAATCAGAGTTACTGCCCTTGATTTAGGACTTGAAAATTACAAAAAAATCAACATCGCTTTGATGAAATCGGTGGCAGTTTAGGAATAGGTATTTCACTTCCTGTCCGAATGTTCTCAAATGACACTGACACAGGAGAAAATACATACCCCCGCCCCGATTCTGCCATCAAGGCAACCGGCGTTGCCGAGGGCCATAAAAAACCCTAATGTAACGTGTAAGTTTAGTTTATAAAAATCACTTCTGTCTTCAAACCGGTAAGCTGTCTAATTCTGCTCTCGTGAGGAGGCAAATAATTATTACAATGGTTTATTACATCTGGAACGTCAAACGAACAAAACGAATTAATATTGCAAATCTGCTCTCGTGTAGAGGCCACAGATTTGGTTCGGTTCAAATTCTGTAGAAGCACAATTTGTGTGTTACTTTCATTTGACTTTGCCGTTAAAAAGTTTTCTGAATAAAGAAAAGCAATATTTGTTGGAAAGATAATATGTAGTATTCTGTTGCGTATTTTTCAAGTTTTGGCTGGACATACGCACATCCATCCATGCATACATACACACGCATACACGGGCAACTGTCCTTTATATAATAGATAATGTTTACATTAACTACTAGCCCTATATATTAAAGCTTTTTAGTTTATTGCCTATTCATAAAATCGTTATAATGTTAAATTTGGAAACTTGAGAGAGAGAGAGAGAGAGAGTTACATTTACACGTCATTTGCATCACCTGTAACTCTTTCGTCGTCGTAGATTTACCTTCGCTCTTGATTCAAATGGGGCGATGTGTCGTAGCCACTTGATCCGTATCTCAGTCGCTGTCGTCGCTACTATTCGTACTGCCTTTTTGCTGTGCTTTGTCGAATGGCAGGAAACTATTTGCGCTACTCGTACGCGCTTCCTCTCCCCGCCATTGTTGTCACGACTATTCGTACTAATCTTTTTTTTTGTCTGCAACTATTTGTTGTCACGACTGCTATGGTCAGCCGCCGCCCTATATAGTCCGCTTCGCCGCCGCTTCGCCGCCGCTTCGCCGCCGCTTCGCCGCGCGTCAACTTCTCCGCTAGTCTTTGCATACTGGCGGTTTCTTCGTGGGCTGAAATCAATCTTTTCACTTTGAATAAAGCACAATCTTTTACTGTTTAATTCTGAGCCTTTTATTAACTATTTAACTAGCCGACAAATGAGAAGTTCGTTGGTAATTTGAGAGAGAGAACACGCCAATTAAATTTCTATGTAAATCGCGTAATTGCTTGCAGAGAGAGGAATATTAAAGATTCACTAAGGCTCTTATAATCTTGGGACTCTTAATCCCTTCTTGATACAGCTACATGATTGTGACTTGTTCTCGTCGCTTCCAAGTGAGAACTGATCAAATCTTACTTTAACTTTCCCACACGGGAAACTCTGACGCCATCAAACCTCGTGATCACGCCAGGTGCAATCTAACCTTTGACCTTCTATGAACTTTAGGTTACGTCAATGTCTCCGCGCACCCGTGGGAAACACATCGAACCGAACCTACACGAGATGACTTCGTCACAAATCGCGCAAGTCAACTCCGATCCCCGACAGATGCGTCCATTCTCATAGGGCCATTATTCAACAAGAGTAAGAGAGAGAGAGAGAGAAAGAAAGAGAAAGAGAGAGAGAGAGGTGGGTTAGAAGGGGAAGAGGCGACGAACATCCATTGGCCACGCCTACTGATCGAGCCTGATAAGTTTTATAATATAACAGTAAACTGTACATTTGATTACGCACCGCCTCACACGCACTCACACACCTCACACGCACTCACACACCTCACACGCACACTCGCTATTTTGTTTTATAATCTAAAAATTTAATGCAAGACTAGAGGGCTGATACAAGATCCTCCAGTCTTGTGTCCCCAGGATTCAGCCTATACTAGCGGATATGTAAATCTGTGGCTCGGAAAAAGGATCTGTTATTTTCTATTAGTTTGAAAAAGTTTAGATGAAATATTTGTTTAATGTATCAGAAAGACGATAACAATGATTCGTTATGAACTACACAAATAACCAACCAACATTGATGTCGATTGCCATCAAATTTGCGATTTATCGATTATTATTTTGGCGTAAAACATAGAATATTTCAGCTAAAAATTGCAATGATTTTCTAACCTATCCAATTCATTCAAAAACATTAGAGAAATGTTAATATTTCAGATAAGCATAGAAGAGTCCGATTAACTATGAAATTAAACACATCTAATCTGTTCTGATATATTTAATGCTCTTAATTTCATCAAGGACCTCATGACTAGAGGGCTGATACAAGATCCTCCAGTCTTGTGTCCCCTGGATTCAGCCTATACTAGCGGATATGTAAATCTGTGGCTCGGAAAAAGGATCGGGCGTAAATGGAATGTTGTAGTAATTGTACTAGATGAAACGAGTTTCATGTAGATAACATGTAAAAAGGGGAAGTAACTCTTTGTATTTGTGATTTATCGTGCATCAAAAAGATTTGGAGTGTGGAGTTATGTCCCTTCTACATTTCAGATAGAGATTATCTTGTATTAATACGCGTTACAGATCTCTCCCTAAGTAAGACGTTTGGACTAAGACGTAATTCTTCTCCTTAACTTATATTGGGGAATAAATGTTAATTGTTGATTTCTACAAGAGTTTTATTCAATTCTTTTTTATATTCGTCCTATATCTAAAGAAAATACCAGCGACTACGCATCAAATTGTATTATTTAAAAAAAAAAAATAACGAGTTAGAAATGTAAATAGCATGAGTTCGAGACCGGTAGCTACTGTGGACTGATGCATATGTTAATAAGATAATATCTATCCATCATGTATACGTCGGCTGGGTAACGACTAAAGGAAAAAGACGCCAATCGACTCACTTTACTTTATATATATATGTATATAAATGAGAAGAATATATATCCTTGAACATTAATTTGTTTAAATTTTCATTTTAAATAATAAAATACATTGGGCGAAATTCTTTTCTAAAATGAAAGTAAAGTAGAAATATGAGATATATATAGCTTTTCATAAATTTGCGTAAAATATATTTAAACTTTACTAAAAAAGTAAAAGTGACAAAAAACGAAAACACCACGCAAAGAACATCATATAATTTATTTAAATCCTTATGATTTTCATGAAAGATTTTTAAAAATAAACAAATACGTTCTGTCAACATAACGAAGGTTGTCGACGGGAAATTTTTAATCGCTTCTAAACTTTTAATGGAAAATATGACGTAGCGTTTTTAGTGTTGAACATTCAACATAAATTCCCCATAAGTCTGGCACAAAGTCTCGGAATCCTTCCTCCATTAATACGAATGATACTAATTTTCGATGATTTGAATATAAAATATAAAAATTGCGTCGGTAGAGGTTAGCGGATCTATTATGACATCACAATGTATTCCTTTTACGGTGATTGTTGAAAAATGTGATTAGGGTTAAGGTTTTTGGTGCTTTCTTAGATTAGGACACATTTTAAAATCGACATGGCTTCGGGATATTCGTAGTGTTTACGTAAACCGCCGGAAAGTACCGACGCCAAGTCGGTTGACCTACCTGCATCCAAAAAATCAAACACGAGGCCGGATTTACAAGTTGAAAAAAAGAAAACATTACCCAACATTTAAGGCAAAAATAAAATCAAATAAAACATTTAGTCAAATTGTATGAAAGAAATATTTACTTTTTTAACGAAGAAATAAAAATAAACTGGTGATAAATTATATTTTGTAATTGTTTTTGTTTTTACTGAAAATTAGTTTTGGTTGGTAATCAGGTAAAAATGGCGTCGGTAGAGATAGGGTTAGAGTTAGGGTTGTTTTTGTTTTTACTGAAAATCAATATTGGTGTCGGTAGGTTTAGGATCAGGGTTTAGGGTTAGGGATTAGGATAAGGGTTAGGGTTAGTGTTAGGTATTATAGTTTTTTTTGTGTTTTTTTTGTTTTTGTTTTTTGCCTGAATATTTTCTTCTTTTGCGATTAGTTTTTTTTCCTGAAAAAGATAATCACTCCTTCGGGAGAGGCAAGAGCTAGTGACAGCTCTTAAAAATTATTTGCAGTAATATAAAAATTGAGTGAGAGAAAATTAAAAAGATTTTATTTTCCCTGAATTTAGAAAGTATCGATAGTAAATTTAAACAGGTTATACATCTAGTCACTAGATTATGGCGCGAAACATCATCTCTATAGAAAAAAGCGTGAAATATTTTGTTTTAATAATACTAATGTAAACTCATTTGTTTGACAGACTTAGCTATTTGATTGGCCAAATGGCTTTTGGTGTATGGCTAGCACTAACAAGAAATAACGTGCTAGACAATCGTCAGATTTCTATACAAATGGTTGTATCTGACTCACCTAATAACCTTTTAGTTTTTTTTTATTCCAGCAAGATCGATTAAATTCTCTGTCACGTGCAAGTGTAAAGAGGAGTTAGGGTTTATTTTTCTTGATTACTTTATTCCTTTCTCACTCTTCGTCGAAAACCAAAAGATGTCAAATAACAAGGTCTCGGCGAATTTTGGGTTTTATTATAGAATCAAATTAAAATTATTAAAACAATAAAACATAAAATTAAAATTAAAATAATAATGTGAGACAACGATTTATAAAAATAATTTTTATTAATACAAAAATAATATATATCAATAATTATTAACAATTAATAAAAAAATATAATATTTTCGAACAATTTTATATAAACAATATATATAATTGAAGAATAATATGTGAAGCCTAAAACGCTTCAACTTTATTTTTGAAATGACAAACATATGTCATCGTTGTGTGTGCTTAAGTAAGCGTAGTAAAATAATATTTACTATTAATGACTCACAAAAGTAGGTCATGGGCGAGTGCGCGTACCGCGCTTAATAAACAATATTTAGATAAATTTACATCTTATCTCACGATAATTAGTTGGATTACTCTAAAAGATTAATTAGTCCATCCACATTTCTACAACAACGCCTTCGAGATTTCGGTCAGTGTTTGTTGAATGGAGTTGAGTTGATTGAGTGAGGTGTGCAGCATTTGCATGACGAGCCATCGACGATAGAGAAATGGAAGGTTTTGCGGCACAACAAGTTGACTGTCCACATTCACATTTGCCAACTGTGAATCGGAAAGCTGCAATAGAAACAAAAGAAAACACATGAGACTCTCAGTCAGTTTTAAAACGAATAGCAGACGCCATTTTAACCAATAAACATGAAATGTTCGACCGAGGAAGATAAATATTTTGAAGCTTTAGTCGTTTGAAGCCACTATCGAAAATGGCTAAAATGCATTCCTTCAAAAAACTTCTGTTACATATTACAGTGAGTCGGTTGGTTTCTAAGTTTAATTCAGTGAACACTTGCCCGCTCGTTCCTCTCATGGCTTAGACATTAACAAAAGAAAAAAAAGATCGCCGTTGCAAGACCTACGGATTTTTCTAGTGACAAAATGTCACGAAAAAATAAAATTAACAAAATGTTGCTATTTCCTGATGAAGACTTTTTACGGTCGAAACTAAGATTGTTTTTTTTAAATGAAATTTTAATTCAAGGAATATGGTTAATTGGTGTTTAATGACTATTGATCCAATTTAATGCAAATCTGAAATAGTTGATTTTTTTAATCAGAGGTTTATTACCTCTTAAGTCTCTTCAAAATACTTCAAAGAAATAGAAAATTTGGGAATATTTATTAATTGAAGTCAACAACTTTCATTAAAATTTCGCAAAGAAACAGAGGTATATGAATATTAATGAAGAGCTTCAAAGTCCGAGATTTTACTATATAAATATATTTTTTTCGAAATAGACGGACAAACAACAGAGACTGAAGAGAGTCCAGCATAGGTGGTCATCTATAGGTCCCCTTTGTTCGTATTTGAAACCGACGGTTACGATGTTGTCTTAATCTTCTGTAATTACACACACACACACACACACACATACATACATGTACATATATATATGTACATAGCCGCACTGATGAGCTGTGAAACAGCGAAACAGTCTGTATGTGGATGACTATATAAAGCTCCCCCCCCCCCCGGGTAGAGCTTATGTTTGTAAGGGTATCGCCAACTGCCATTAGCGTAAAAAGGGCAATGGTCATTAGTTAAACACTAATTCGAGCTCAGGCAATTGTAATGTTTACATTGAGATACAACTTATATTCAGTCAGTGTCGCATGATGGCGTAGGGGTTTACATCGCAGACTGTCAGCTCGACGGTTGCGTTTCGATCTCGGCTTGAGGCACTAACTGGTCTTGCCGCACTGATGAGCTGCGAAACAGCCTGTATGTGGATGACTATATATATATATATATATATATATATATATGTGTGTGTATTTCCGCGAATTATTTTCAGGTTATTATTCTTTTAATTCATTTTTTGGTAGACCTATTGCATTCTTTAAATAGTCCAATTATATTTTTTGTGGTGTTTATTTTACTTCATGGGACGGTTCTTCTAACGAAAAGGAAGAAGAGCTCTTTATGTAACGTTAAAGTGAATAAATCCAAGGGCGATAACTAAGGTAATTCTGTAGGTAAGCATTTTATGAACCACCGGACGGTTATTCCAACTAGTATTTAAGTAAAAAGAAGAAAATGCCTGAAATACACGTACTTTGAAGACAATAAATAAAGACTATGAGATAATTGTTGAGACTCACCGGTAATTCGAGAATGACTTTCAAATTGTCCAGGTAATGATAGGCGGCGTTGAGATTGCAGTACAAAATGGCGAAATCGTTGTCAGGAAGAGTGGAACAGAATTTCGGAAAATGGCATTCGACTTTAATTTTCATTGCAGGCTCACAGACAATCTTATATTCCTCATCCAAATGTTGTTTTATTAAACCCAGATATTCGTTCACTGTTCGACTCATGTTCGCTACAACCGCCTGAAATAGAAAATAACAAAGTTAATAAATATTTGATAATCTTAATTAATAAAAGGTATATTCTCAAATATTTCAACTATCGTCTGATTTCTTTGAATAAAATTATGTTGATTTTAATTTAAAATTAACTTCTTTCAAAATTAACGAACAAATATTTTAAGAAAGGATTTTAGTAATTTATCCTTTGGAATTACCGCGAATATTTATATAACTATTGCATATATATATAATGAAAATAAAACAATAAAATTACAAATAAATAAAACCAAAAGTAGTTTATTATAACCTATTGAAAATAGTTTTGCAAGTTAAGCACTCAAATAGCTGTTTTAGAGGCTTTAGTATGTACTATATATACAGTATTTCAAAATATTATGTTGTATTATTAATTTAAATAACAGTAACCAGTTTTATCGCACAGTAAGAGTGATAAATGAAAAAAAATCAAATGTATTCATTAAGATACACTAGAAAAACTTGAAGAAGGAAGGGCAGCTGATAGACAAGGTTCAGACGCTCCGAGCAAAACGATAAGTGTAAACCAGGATCAACCTCTTCACGTTTAACCAAAAATCATTTTTATATAAAACACTAAAAACATTAAGAGAAAATGTTTATTTACCTTGACTGATTGAACATCTTGAAAATTCAATTTATTGTCGATGACAACTTTTGGTAGCGGTAAATCTGATCTGGCATTCAACATGGCCATAAAATGATTGCAGTCGGAGGTGAACCAGATTGGAACGCGTTTACACTACAAACAAAACAAAAGGAAAATGTTTTTAAACAATTGTCGTCATTTGTGTCTCACAGAATGGCGGGAAAAGGTTTTGGGGTCAAGTCCATAAAATGAGTTCACATAAACAGATTAAATTTTATTAAGAGGTAAGAAAGGATATTTGTCCTTTGTTTAAGTCGATCTTGATGATTGGAAGATGAGTTCTTGTCGATGCCGTGTAACCGAAGATAATCAGTTTGAAAAAAGAAAACGATGCAAAACTATTGAGACAATAAAAGATTTGAGATGATAAAGTGATGCTAATCTGAACAGTTCTAAGCAGGAAATGCTTCATCTGATGAAGACGAGTGTAAGTAGCATTGGAAACCCTTAGATTGACTTTTCTTGGCTGAAATGTTTGCTGAAACAAAGATGGAGGTTGTGACTTTTAAATGAAAGATTATTTAATGAGAGATAGTCACGCGGCTAAGAATTTCCAGAACATAAGTTTTCGAATCATCCGAAGACGTTTGCTACTTAAAATGAAAATACTGATTTATATATGGCGTTAAACTATATTGAAATGAGTTTAAAATACAAGAAATATAAACGAATCCATTAAAATGTGTTTAATTATTGAAAACATAACATCGAAAAGTGCTAGAATATAATTTTCAAAATATCCAATTTTTTCACAGACCCGTTTGTATAACAGAAGACTAGTTACGGTAATTGTCAGACGACGGGTTCTTAATAATGATCGACACTTGGAACTTTTACTAAGTGCAAAAAAATCAACATCCTACCAAAACAATTACAATAAGGATAACTGTTTGAATAAAACAAATAATGTCAATTACAACAACGCTTCATCTTCAGAAAAAGTCAACATTTTTACAGTTCATGCATTTTATCTACGAAAAAGGGCGGGCTTTCTTAAGATGAGTCCATTCAATTTGCGCGTTTAACGATGAAAATGACATTTATAATTGAAGCGTGTCAGACCGACGGACATGACCTCTGACATCATGTACGCACCTAATATAAAAGAGCTCCGTTCAATATGCCGTTTCGCAATTAAAACTGAAGCCTGACAGACCAAAGAAAATGCTTATTAAAATATGCCTGACAGACCTAGGGAAATGTTATTTCAAAATCAATCGTGAAAACCCGAATGGCGGGGCAACATCTGATAGAGTTGTTTGGGCACATTTAAAATAAGATGCGTCCATTCAATGTGCGCGTTTAGCGATGAAAAATGATATTTATAATTGAAGCGTGACAGCCCGACTGACAGACAGAGACTCTTGATTCGTATAGAGATGCGTGGATGAATTTATAATGATTTTCAGACTTAAGCGTGACAGACCAATGAAAATGAAATCTAACGCTTATGTGTGACGAATAAAATTCTTTTTGAAACATAAACGTGACAGACCAAAGAAAACGCTTTTTTAAACATATACGTGACAGACCAAAGAAAATGCTACTTCAAACTTAAACGAGTCAGACCTAGCGACATACAGATTTTCTCATAGTGATCCTTGGACGTTACTAAAACAGATACGTCCATTCAATCTACGCGTTTCGCGATGAAAATGCAACGTCAAATCAAAGCGTGACCAACTGACAGACAACGCTTCTCTCAGAGATGCGTGGACGTATCTCAAGTAATAATACATAATTAATAATAGTTTACCTAAATAAAGAAAATGTTAATTATAAAAAACGCCATTTATTTATAACATGTATTATGAACTTTAAGCAAAGAGGTGTTAATTTATTAAGAACATTTATAATTGAAGAAACCGTCATTTTATGTCCGCATGGGTAATCTAGATATTTTTATGAAACATAATTGAAATTATCTGGTTTGCAGAAGATGAATTTAAATATTAAAAAACAAAACTAAATTTCTTCGGGTATGAAAATTTTGATATACTTACATAAGTGAAGAAACTGGTGTTTATTGCTCTCATCGTGTATGTCGTGATTTCTGTGGCTAAATCGATATCTCTTTTAAATTCTTTTCGGCTTGTTTCGTCAGGGGTCGATGTCGGTGCCCCTTTGATGAATGACACATACACAATCAATGTTAGGACGACGACAGAGAAAAGGGTGGTTTTACTTGTGATAAGATACACTGCAAGAAAGAAATTAAGGAGGTGTCGTTAATAAACCTTGAAGACAAACATTATAGAAACTACAACAACAACAACAGCAACAGCAACAGCAACAGCAACAACAACAACAACAACAACAACAACAACAACAATAATAATAATAATAATAATAATAATAATTATTATTATTGCTACTCAAATCTCAGAGAAATCAACGGTTGTTATAAGCGAGAAATCAATGGTGAACTGCTGTTGCGATAGCGCAAAGTGATTTGCAACTATCATCGTAAGAAACGGAAAGTACTAGAAATCTGCGGAGACTTGCTATCACTCAGACTCCAGGATATAGCACTTGTTATTGCCAGTGAGCAATCACTGATAATGACTTATAGGAAAACTATTAGGGTGTAAATAATAATAATAATAATAATAATAATAATAATAATAATAATAATAATAATAATAATAATAATAATAATAATAATAATAATCACAACATCAAAACCAATAATAAAAATAGAAAAATAGAAAATTGTCGACTCTTACTTATTAAACTGATGAAGATTTTCAGAGATGCTTCAGAGAGGCAGCAAATTGCTGGTTTATGTTAGATAAGCTTTTTGTGGAGACAAATATTTCGAATAGAAGAACTGGTCACTTTAACTGATGAGATGAAAATGATGTCGGTAAAATGTGTGTCCTTATATAAAGGATAGATCTAAAAAAATCCATGTCTAAAATAAGATTGGAAAACTTAGGTATAACTTTTTTCTCGCTAAAATATGCCGTCTTTTCCGGTGGACACGAAAGTGAAACAAGATTTGTATTGATCGTAACCAATATTTGATGTTTTCATTTAAAGAAAAGCTGGGAAACATTGCTATTTTCGCTTGTACTTTCGGCTATTATTTAAAACAGAGAAAACCGCCCACAGATGTAGAGGCGAATTTTTATATAATTTCATATAATGAAGTCTGAGATTACAATCAGGCTGAGTTTCATTAAATTATTTTACAATCGAACATAAAATACCCGTAGATTAGTATATTTTGAATCTTTGTAATTATTTTTTTTATTTTTGTCTATTCATTTTCGTTTCTTCTTTATCAAATCGGGTAAATATTGGACACTTTCGGAGAAATCAGAAATAATATAGAAAAAATTCAACTACTTATTGATAGGTCTATACTTAGTTTTGGTGTTAGGAGTCAATGGATTATTTTTTCTTGCATTTACGGTAGAATACACACGCAAGCATACACATATATAAATCGGAGGAGGAAAGAGCGTGAGAGAGAGAGAGAGAGAGAGAGAGAGAGAGAGAGAGAGAGAGAGAGAATAAGAGAGGTCAGATATAAAGCCGTCACTCACTTCATGTTTCAACCGAAATAAACATACAAATTAACATACGGTCGATACATACGTTTTCTCCATGATGCAAGAGAGATAAAACATACATTTACGCATATTCTTAAGACACAGATTAAAAATCACAATTACACACATACACGCACGCATGCACATTCGAACACACAATAAAACGAACACATACACAATACAAAAATACTGAAAACACCCAAACATGCATTGTACCCGTATACAGACACACGCATTCACACTCCGAATTGCACTCAATGATATATACACACACACACACACAATGTTTCTGGCTATATTTCTCTCTACATCACACACATACACAAACATACACGCGCGTGCGCTCAAAATCACTTTCAATGACACAAACATGCACAATACACATATAAACATACAATACACATACAAAAATACAAATCAAGAGCACTAGGAATAATCCCCCCCCCCCCAAAAAAAAACTGGAAAAAAGACTGAGAGAAACAGGAAGCAAAGAGATCATTGAAACTATACAAGGTACGGCAATGATGAAAACAGCTGCAATCTTAAGAAAAATCCTCGAATGCGGAAACCAACCCGCATAAACTACGAATGGTCACATGGAATTTACTACAGTAAGAAAACAAAACCACAGAAAGAACACATCACAAACAAAGGAACAGAAAATGCAAGAAACATCACTTTATAAGCCCCCCCCCCCGCCCAATAAATTACACCGGCCTCAACTGACATAAAAGTGAACCAATGAACAGAAATAGCAAGAAACACCATCAGCTCCCCGCCCGCCACCCTCCAAAATGGTACCAGCCTAGGCTGACACCACACAAAATATTTGCATAGGGTCAAGGAAGATGAGAAGACCGAGGAGGAACAGCACAAACGAGACCTCCAATAGAAGTGCAGAGTGCTGGCAATACTGGAAATGTGGGGAGACTTGTTGTCACTCAGACTCCAGGGAATACCACCGGTTGTTGTCGGTGAGCAATCAGTGATGATGAATTTTGTGAGAACACCTAGTGAGTACAAATAATAATAATAATAATAATAATAATAATAATAATAATAATAATAATAATAATAATAATAATAATAATAATAATAATAATAATAATAATAATAATACCTGGTCTATATTGCTAGTAAGATATTTGGATCATTCATTAGCTGGACACAAAAACAAGTCAGGCACCTGGACCGGGAAACTAACAAACTAATGACCATGTACAAGTCATTAAACCCGAATGGTGATAATGACCAACTCTACATGAAACGGGGAGAACAGGGAAGAGGACTGGTAGGTATAGAAGAATGTGTGGATGGCACAAGAAAAAACTAGAAAATACATAACACAAAACACAAAAAGGTTGATCATCGCCGCAAGAGGACGCGCAAAAAAATGAACAATACACGGAGCAGCGAAATCTCAACAAAAAGGTGAGAAAAGAAGAATGGGAAGGGAAGCAGCTACATGAAAGAATTATAAGATGGACCAGAGACGAGACGCACGAAAATACCTGGACATGGCTAGGAAAAGGTCACTTAAACAGAGAAAACTCATAATGAGTAAATAATACTAAAAAGGATATAAAAATGTACAATTTAAAATATAAAGAAACAAACTTGTCGACCACTTACTTCTCGTATAAAATATGGACGATTATCGTAAATTCGAATGAAGAGAATATCTTTCAGCTGAAGAGGATTTTGGAGATGTTTGGTTTGTGTCGGTAAATGTAAAATAGAAGACTGCAAGTTTATGTGAGACAAGTGTTTCGAACAGAAGAACTTTTCACATTTAATGATGTTTGCGAAATGTGGGGTCTTATATAGAGGATCTGTAAATTCCATGTCTAAAATAAAATTCGAAAGCTTCTAGATAATTATTTTAACTTTACTATACGCCGTCTTTTCTGATGGACACGAAAGTGAAAGGAGATTTGTATTGAAGCGCAACTCATATTTGATGTTTTCATTTTGGAAACATTAATCTTTTCACTTGTATTTTCGACTATCATTTAAAATAGAGAAACAAAAACACAGATTTCAGTTTCGTCTGTGGAGGCGTATCGCGAGATAATTTCATATCACAAATTCTGATTGTGTGTGAGTGTGTATTAGTGTCCATTATCGCTGCAAATTCGATAAGATTGTGACCACTGCGGTTACACAAATGCAGCCAGACTGTCTTCTATTAAATAATTTTGGAATCGAATATAACATACTCGTGAATATGTATATTTTGAATAGTATTTGTATTTTCTTTTATCTCTCGTATTTTTAATTATTTACATTTAAGTAGAAAAATATATAAAGAAACTTCCAAATCTTAAATTGTCAACATTTATCTAATAAATCATATAAGAATAAAGAAATATAAGTTTTTAAATTTAACATCGTAACGATTTTATAAATATTTAATAACACTAAAACCGTTAATAAATAGGGCTAGTAGTTAATGCACAACAGTGTTCACTTATAAAAGTGAAAGTAGAATATTAAACACCGCATTTAGCCTGACGAGCGATTACCAATCAAACTAAGACCTTTAATATATAGGGGTAGTAATTAATGTAAACATCTAAATGAATAAATGCGAAAGTTTTTTGCATTTATCACAACTATATTACCATCACAACTATATAACCTGTTTAGGTTACTGTTAATAATATTTTGAAATACTGTATATATAGTAGAGAATAAAGACCAAAACACAGCACTTTGCATTCATAATTTGCATGGCTATTTTTTAACCAATTCATAATAAATTAATGTTTGGTGCTATTAATTTGAAATTGTGTTGTCTCATATTTCTTCTATATATGCAATATTTTTGTCGATATTAACGTCGATAATTAAAGTGATTTAATAAAACAGGATAAATAACTGAAATCATTCTTAGAATATTTGTTCATTCATTTTCAAGGGAGGTAATTTAAATGAAACTAACATCGCACCAGAAAGAAAGATAAAATGACGAGGCATAAGTAAAAAGAGTTCATAGAGAAAAGGGAGAGAGTGATTGCTTGTTTACTACCCCAGCTCCTCTCTCTTCTATTTCTCTCTCTCTCTCTCTCTCTCTCTCTCTCTCTCTCTCTCTCCAGTTAGCGTTGTCTCGGGTTTACAACAAACTTATGAAGGAAATGTATATGATTTAAAATGTTGGTTGCAAGTGTTTCAAGAAGCGAAATTCCACATTTTGCCTGATGAGCGCTTACGAGCGAAACGCACAAAATATTGTGTAGCTTGCTTGCTAAAAGTACAGTTTCATACAATTACTCAGCTCTATTCATGTATTGAGCACTATTGAAGTACATACGGCATCAAATATACATAATCATAAAATAACCCATCATAAAGTGACACAAATAGGGTCGACATGCCATGAAACCATTTTCGGTGTAGACAGACATAATCACACGAATAGCCATACGGTTGACAAATACGCCATCTCCTCTATCTAAGAGAGATGAAACATTAATTTAGACATTTTCTTCTGATGGACTAAAAATTTGACACACACACATACAGACGTGCAGGTCCGTACGTAAATCTAAAACGGATACACACAAGTATATACACCAGCAGACACACACACACTCAAAATAATATTTCACTACAGTGCATACACACATAAAAACAACTGAAGCATGCACACATTCGAAAAATACACACCCATACATGCACAATACAAACATACAAATATAATTAAAAATCACTCAAGCTCACATACTCAAAAACGCATTCTAAGACACATACACACATATACAATCAATACATTCACACTCAAAACACACAAGAACACACACAAATAAACAACGTGCGTTCTAAGTATTTCCTAGATGAACTATTCCAGATAAGGAAGGCTCTGCAGACTGGCTAAAAAAACAGACACACACACACACGTGTATAAACAGACACATACACAAGTATATAAACAGACACACACATACAAATTAAAACTCAATCACATACATACATAACACCGGAGCATACATGCATAACAAACAACTCAAGGATGCACATACTTGAAAAACACACACACACACACACACACGCGCAGTACATACATTCATACAAGTATAAAATATAATAAAAAAACACTAAAGCTCACATACTCAAAAACGCATGATAAGATACATACACACATGTAGAATAAATGCATTCACACTCAAAACACACACAAGGACATACACAAATAAACACACACATTCACACAAACATACAAAAACAAACTCAAAAACATATTTATAGACACATACTCAAAGGACACATACACATATACGTAACACGTGAACATACATGCATACGAACACATCCACACTCAAAAATACACTCCAACATATACCATCAAAAACACCCTTCAATACACACACACACACACACACAAACACACAAACACACACACACACATTTACTCCCACACTGTAAAAGTCCCAGTTTTTTAATTCATATCCGGGTTTTCGTATTTTTCACAATTTCTATTCATCAATAAAATAACCCCTTCTAATAAGCCTAACAATTAAAAAAAAATGTTTTAAAACACAATTTTTCATTTCATTCCTGTTTTATTTAACGTTATGATGAACTTATGATGAACTTATTTTTTTTAAGTATTTTTCATACTTTAATGATAAAAATAGAGAAATTTATGTTTTAAAAAGAAAAAACCTCATAAAGAAAATGCTTTAATGCTTTATTAAGAGCAAAAACAATTTTTCGGCCTTTATCTTCTATATAAGACTGTAAAACATTTTTTGAAACGCTTAAATGACAATTCATTTATCTTACTATCAATATTCGGTTTGTATACCTCTTCTTTTGTTATTATATATTTGTCTGTTTTTATCTCTCCTTGAATTTTGGATTACTGTTTACTACCTGGATTGTTTTTTTTTTACACTTTTTTAACCTGGATTTATTGTAAATGTTGAACGTCAGAACAGTCCGTACCTTGTTGGGATATTTTAACATAACAATGTTTTTTGGGGCGATATATTTTATGTTTTGTATATTTTCAAAGCTGAATTTCTTTTTTACTCGCAGTAATGTCATTGCAGTAAGGATTCTCTGAGAGGAATATTTTCTTTGAAAATCCATGGTTTAAGGACTGAATATTACTCATTGCCCTTGAACTTTGATATGCAATAAAGTCTGATTCATTTCTTATTTTATTCTGTGATTCAATCCATTATAATTATTAATGCTTTATCCAATATATTGAACTTTGTTTTTATCTTGATAGTTTTACTAGTTAAAAATATTATTTTGAAGTATCATCTTACTCTCTCTCTCTCTCTCTCTCTCTCTCTCTCTCTCTCTCTCTCTCTATATATATATATATATATATATATATATATATATATATATATATATATATATAACAAATAATTTATTTTAAAACTATATGTTACATATTTCAGAATCGTACAGCGGTTTCATCCAGATGGCTTGACTTTTTACATTTAAAAAAGTCCAAACTCAATGGACTCGTCAGCGTATTGAATGAGGTCAAAGCACAATGAGAAATGGCATTATATCGATAAAAAACGGTGCATTCCTGTAATGTCTCTTTGGAAAAAATACATTGGTTTGGAATTAATTGAGTTTTATTTTATTTATTATTAATAGTTTTGTGTTTTAAGAACGTTTTTTTATTTCATTCTACTAAGTGTTTTATTCAATTATTCATTTGTAGTTTTGTAGTTTTATTTAAAGGGTTGTGTTTGGAATATCGTTTATAGATCGTAGGAGATTTTCGATGTCTTGAAAAATGAAAAAACAACGGGGGGTTAATTTGTCGTTGAAAAGTTGTAATACTAAAGTCTCATTTTGAAGGGGTATCTGGTTTAATTTTATGTATTGGATTTATTATTTATTTTATTTATAGTTTTGTGTTTTAAAGGTTTTATTTTGTTAGGTGTTTTATTTACTTATTTATTTATTTATTTTTAGTTTCGTATTTTAATGGTTGTCTCGAAAAACCGAAACAAAGGGGGGATGGCGTGTGAATTTATCGCTTAAAACGGTGCATTGTTGACGTGTCCCTTTTGAAGTAAGTACTGGGTCAGGATTAAATATAATATATGGTTCAAAATCGTAATTAAGTTTTATTAAAATGAATTTAATTATGATGGGCGTTGTCTGTTTTATTGCTTCAAAAGTGTGTTCATATGTAGGGATGACTGAGTGGCATCATTTATTTCTTAGGCTCTAGGTGGGATTTATTAAAAAAAATTATTTATTTATTATTTTTTGTTTGTTTATTATTTATAGTTTAGTATTTTCGCAAGAACTTATTTTTATAAAATATTTTTATAAATATGGGGGGGGTGTATTTGAGTGGATTAATTGTTATGTAATGGCTGGATGTTGATGGGGATATATTTTATCAGTGAAAAGGTTCATCTAAGAGATATCTAACGTTTTAACTATTATTACTATATGCATTCGTGTTGGGTTTATGTATTTAGTTAATTCTGTTGGCTTTATCTAATAAGGTTTATGAATCTATTATAGGGTCTGTGTGAGACGAATGGGGGTAGGTCTTAAGCATCTATAATTCCTTCAATTGTGTGGGATTTGATAGTTATATTTCTAGGTGTTTAATAAGGGGGGATTAATGTATTTACCATGTTAGGAATGTTTAAAGGAGATGGGGTATCTACTGATTAATGTAATATCTGTAGTGGATTGGGTTAGACCGTATGAGGATTGGTAAGGGTGATATAGTTGTGGTTGTGGTATGTGCAATATATCCAGGGAGGGAGGGTTATGTTGTATATAAAAAAAATAATTTTGGAAAGGTCTTGGGGCGGGGGGATATTTTATATGTTTTTTTAATTTTTTAAATTTTATTTTATGGTATGGAGTTCATTGGTCTTAAAGAGGTTATTTGCGAGTTATGTATTATCATTTTCAGTCCATTGGGCTAGCAGAAATTTTCTTTTGTGGGGACATTTTTTGAAGACTATTTTATAGGAAGTATTGGACCTCTTAAGTACCCATATAGTGGTTGCTAGGGCGGTGATGTGGTCTTTATTGGGGTATTTGAATGTGTTGTTGTGGGCGTAGAGTCTTTGTTTAAAGGTTCCTTGAGTCATTCCGATGTAAATTTCTTCTTTCATAGAGGACTATGTGCCAGATTTTAAAAAAATCAACGTTATTGGAAAAGTCATTGGAAAAGAAATCAATTTAATATGTAGTACTTTAACTATTGTGAATATAATACCGATGTGACCGATTTGTGTTCGGTCGGATGTTGACAAATTTTAATTCATTGCTCTCTATTTCTCCTGTGCAACGCCGGGGGACGGGTTCCACTAGTATGTATATATATATATATATATATATATATATATATATATATATATATATATATATATATATATATATATATATATACTGTAAATATTTGTTACTATTAAAGTGTTTTTGTACCTACAGACGATATCGTTTCGGGGTTTCTACCCTATTCAGTGCAGGTGTGGCGGTTTCGGGCAGTCGCATGGGATCGAACGCAGTTCGTAGACACAGTCTAGAATCACGAGGCTATGCCCGCGAGAAATCGCCACAGACAGTAATTGAAATTAACGTACATTTACCCGAGAGGCTGGGGCAAGCGTCATTGTTGTCAAGAGTGTTCGACGCTCGAGCGGAACTTTGCATATTTTAATAATATATATATATGGACGTCTCAGAGGACTGGCAATTACACCCCCTCGGGAAGAAGGGGGGGGGTAATGATGCCTGGGAGTGTGCAATTCGCAAGATCGAACCTAACCATTACTCTTTCCGACAAAAAGGGCAATTAATACATTGCAGGCCAGACCTCTAAATGTCAGAATAGAGCCAAAGCAAACCTCGACTGATATGGACAGTTTTGAACACCCAACGAATGAACAGATACTACACTGTAATCTTAGACCAAAGCGTCAAGTCACCTTCTTGGCAATATTTATGAGCATTCCTCTTAAGCGCAGTGTCGTTTTACGAGGGTAAAGCCAGCTTCTCCGAGGTGGGGGCGCACTCTGGCTGGATGCAACAATAGCCAAGAACGAACCCGTCGGTCTTTCCTAGTAGATCCCCCCCCCCCAGGCGACTGGCAATTAACCAACCTCCTACCGAAGGAGGAGGTAATGCCTGGGAGGGTGCACCTACTAGAATCATACCTCATTTCGACAACATGGGTGACTGGAGCCATGTTGGTTACACCCCTAAATACCTGAATGATGCTAAGGTGAACCAGCCCGATACCGACGTGCGATGATACGACCGGAAATTTGGAAATTGATTCGGAAAGTTGTCAGCGTTAGTCAGATCACTTGAAACCGAAACTATTCTACTGTAACAGTCGGCTGCACACACGCAAATTATTCCCCTTTTTCTATTTTTGTCAGTAAACCCGGATGTTAAATACGGCCGCAGTTCGTTCGTTAAGCAGTCGTGAAGCAAAAGACGGACTACTAACATTGATCATTCACTGGTTAAAAAAACTCGCCCGACGTTTTTATTTTCTATAACATACGGCATAAGTTTAAATATTATAAGTTCGGTTTTATCAACCTCGTTGTATTAATGTATTAGTCGACCCCGACTCGACAGATAATCACTACAAACGTGTACTTAATTTGACATTTATATATATATATACAAAAATCCGAATTGTTTACGATACAAACATTCATTTTAATCTTGTATTTATTTCAATATATATATATATATATATATATATATATATATATATATATATATATATATATATATATATATATATATATATATATAAAGAAACAAAAACATTATTGAGGGATTCTTACTTTACTTTTTGTTTTGAAATACAAAAAAAGAACTGCGTGTTTTAACATATTTCATCAGTACCAGAAGCTCTTATTTCTCCTTATTATATTGCCTACAACTGTTGATCTGTTACGATGACAATCCATCCAGTCTATTTGATCATTCCACCCTCGAAACTTTCAATAGAAACACGGGTCCGTGAACGTTTTTGGAATACCCACAAGAAGAAAATAGCGATAGCAGGATTCGGAGGAATCGTCTTTTTTTCCCTAGTCGTTTCCTTGATGTTTGGATTACAAAAAGGCAACTCGACGCTCATCAGACGAGATTTCGAACCGTTGTATAACTTGACAACATCAGCCATATATGAAACTATGGACTTTTATGTAAGTAAACTATTCAATCTACCAGTTTTGAAAAAAAAAACATATTAAACATAAGAGCAGATTATAGACACCTACTTTTCAATATGGCATAGTATACACTCATTCATCAATATTAGACACACCCACTATTAAATCGGACATATTATACATACACTCACATTCTTTAACACGACATATTATACACAGACACTCTTCAGCAGTGGATAGTATATACACACACACACTTCACAGAGTCTATTAGACACCCCACTATTCAATGGGCGATATTATACTCATCCACTGTTCAATAGGCCATATTATACACACATACTGTTCAGTAAGCCATATTATACACATTCACTGTCCAACAAGGCATATTATACATACCAACTCTTCAATAAGCCATATTATACATACCCACTGTTCAATAAGACATATTATAAACACCCACTGTTCGATAGGCCACATTATACACCCCACTGTTGAAAAGGGCTTATTATGCACCCACTTCAACAAAGCATATTACACACATACACACATTTCAACAGAGTCTATGAGACATCCCCACTGTTCAATAAGCTATATTATACACACCCACTGTTCAATAGGCCATATTATATACACCCACTGTTTAACAGGGCATATTATACATGCACCAAGCTTCAACAAAGCATATTATACACGCACACACTCTTCAACTTTGTCTATTAGACACATCTACTCTTCAATGTGGTCTATTAAACTCACCCACTCTTCAATAGACCATATTATATAGACTGTTCAATAGGCCATATTATGCTCACCAACTCGTCAGCAGGGCATATTATACACAACCCCAGTTCAATAAGTCATAATATACTTGCCCACTCTTCAACAGGATCTCTTACACACACACACACACACACACACACACACACACACACACACACACACACACACACACACACACACACACTTGTCAACATGGTCTATTAGACACACCCACTCTTCAATAGACCATATTATACACATAGTTCAACAAGGCATATTATACACACGTGTTGCATTATAATTTTATTGATATTGTTTTACCACCGCTCTTATTTGATACAGTTTCTTCCCCTCTCTCTTTCTCTTTCTCTCTCTCTCTCTATCTCTCTATATTTTTTATTTCTCTCTCTTCTATCTCTCTCTCTCTCTCTCTCTCTCTCTCTCTCTCTCTCTCTCTCTCTCTCTCTTAATCCATATTGTCTTCGGAGTTTTTACTGTTATAGGTGTTTATCTGGCTGTCATCGCTACACACGCGCGTTTACGGATTGGCGTACACCGAGTGAATGTACATATATCTATTATTATACTAACACCGAGTTAATCAACGTTTGTTTCCCTAAGGCTCTGTTAATAAATATTTATTTCACAAAAAAATCATGCTTAAAAAATTATTTGATTTGAGGATTTAGTTATATTTGAAAACAATCCATGTTAATTAACATGGATTGTTTTCAAATATAACTAAATCCTCAAATCAAATAATTTTTAAGCATGATTTTTTTGTGAAATAAAATTTGCAATTAACTCACTACGTGACTCATGTTGGGATCAGAGTGTAGTATTTGTTCTGTCATGAGTCGGAGAAATTCTTCTAGACTGAAGCAATTTTTATTTTGGTCCTAATCCTGAGTGCCCCTATTTGGGGAGCTGGATTTTCCCCACATTTAAACCCGACCCTGTGTCTAATTCTGGCCTCCTGGTGCTTTTTCATTTTAGGACCCGCGCTAACTTTGACCTCGTCGTTAGGGTTAGGGTCAAGGTCAACGTGGGGGTTAGAGTTAGGGTTAGGTTTTCTTTTTTTTTCCTTTTTAATTAAAAATATTTATATGTATGGGGGAGAATAAAAAAAATTGGAGGAAGGCGGTCAAAAAATTTTTTTTTTTCTTTTCTTAACTAAAATTTAAAAAAATTGAGGAAGGGGGTGCAAAAAATTTTCTTTCTTTCTTTTTAAAGTAAAAATATTTCTATTTATGGGGGAGAGTAAAACAAAAATCGAAGTAGGGTCGAATTTCTTTTTTTCTTTATTTTCAACTAAAAAAATTCTTGGTCAAAAACAAAGAAAATCAATGTCTAACAACCCAAGAAATATGACTGGGGCTCCATCGGTTTACGCGTGAGCGTTCATTTCTGACGCGGCAGCCTAGCAAAAATATGCGATCGGAGGGAGCATATTTTTGCTAGTAATAATAATAATAATAATAATAATAATAATAATAATAATAATAATAATAATAATAATAATAATAATAATAATAATAATAATAATAATAATAATAGTGGGGATAATAGTGGGGGTAATGATGCTTAGACTAGTAATAATAGGAGTAATAAAAATAATATAAATGGCTATAATAGGAATAGTAAAAATAATAATAGGATTTACAATAAAAACAGAGGTGATAACTATTGCAATAGTTGTAACAATACAAATAGGAGGGTGGTAAAAATAATAGTAATAATAATTATAGTAATAAAAAAGGATAGTAATGACAATACTACTACTATTACTACTAGTACTACTACTACTACTACTAATAATAATAATAATAGCAATAATAATAACAATGATAATAATAATTATAGTATAAATAGTTGGAATAATAATTACAGTAATAGTGACGATAATAACAATAATATTAACAGTGGTGATAATAATAATTATAATTATAGAATTAATAGCAATGATAATAAGAATAGGAAATGTAGCATGAATAAAAAGGAATTTACTGACAGGGATAAACATGGCAAAATAGCAATAATACCTATAATAATAATTATAACAATAGTAATAATAATAATTGGAATAGCTATAGTAATAATAAGAGTGTTAATAATAGTGTAAGATAATGAAGATTGGCAAAAATGAATCGTGGACGAGTTCATTGTGGGTGATACGTCTAGAAAGAAAGAAATCGACTTGATAACTGTTAAAAAGGAGGTTCCGTAGTGCAAGCGAGACTTGAAATGCGGCGATTTCAGAAACGCGAAGAGCCGGAGCGCTTGATGATCGGAGTATCGAAGTACCGGAAGAATGGGAGTTTACTGATGTTTATGGCACCGATTAATCTTTATTGACTATGGTACTCAAGCCCGTCTTGCTGTTAGGTATTCGTGTCCGCTGACTAAAAATGCGACTGGTAAGCAAGTTGATAATGTGAAGGAATCCACTGACTTGTATTTCATCAAACAGACAATTGGAAGTGCTTGTGGAACAATTGCTTCAGTTCACGCTCGGATAGACAATGCAGAGCAAATTGCTTTCCAATTGGATGTATATATGAACTAGTTTCCAGAGAAAATTCTTCAAATCCATCTATTTCTCTGAAATTCTTGGTCTGATGAGGTTGACTTTCTGGGAAAAGTGCAACCGAAACAGGTATGCACATATGTAACCAATAATGTTTGTATAAATAAAAAATTATACTTATAAATAGCTCTACTTGTTATTGAGCACATTTTATAAACACTTGAGTTTCTACGGATTTACATTTACAGAAACTAATAGAATACATGTACGATATATATATATATAAAGGAGATATCGGCAATGAAAAAAGAACAAATGTATGTACACACTGAAGATAACATGTTATTGTCGAAATACATGATTAAAATTAAAAAAATCAAAATAAATAAACCAAGAGTTTCCACACCTATATATATACACGTATAGAACATAACCCAGAAGTTATGCCACTTATTTTTCAAACACTCTGTATTTACCCGTGTTATTCAAGGAACATTTTATATATATATATATATATATATATATATATATATATATATATATATATATATATATAATTATTTCCACAATCAGACAACGCCGCAGCCAACAACCTATGAAACAAACCGGAAGCCTAGACAAATAAGAAAGAAACCGGAAGTCCTCGAAATATATATATATATATATATATATATATATATATATATATATATATATATATATATATATATCTCGATGATATGAGTAAAACACTTTTTGCTTTGACCAGGAACTTATATCTTCGAAAGCTAGGCTAAATTAAAATAAATTTTATTTATTTTAACAAAAGAAAACACACACACATTGTTTAAAGGTTTCCAAATTTAAATATTTTTGTATGACATGAATGTTTTAAAATATGTCTACACATATTCTTATATATATATATATATATATATATATATATATATATATATAAGTAGAACTTACTAATATATATATATATATATATATATATATATATATATATATATATATATAAGTAGAACTTACTAATATCCCTGGCAGAGAGGAAGAGACACCACAACTTAAGTATCGATTATCTTTTCACCAACACGCCTAGAGACGGAACACGTATTCTTACATAAGAAACTAGTTGCAACTAGCCGGAATTGCCCGGGAGTCCTTGTAATTTCTTGTGCGCTTTTTCCTTTTTTTTAATTAGCATTATTTTAAATTCTCGAATGTATGAATAATAAGCGAAGGCAGAAATCAGGCCGATACAGAGGTGGGACTGATTACGTGACGAATGCAGAGAGGGGAATTGGCCCCAGAGTGTGTAAGTGAAGTATAGGAATATTAATTAAGATCGAAATAGGAATAAACATTTTTTAGTTTACGCTATTGCATTGTTCTAAGTACAGCGAATTTCTGTTTCAGTACATGTATGAAAAAATAGCTATAACTTTGCTAAGGGAGCTAACTCTGTATGTACTCAAGCGAAAGTAATCAATAAACATTCGATTAATATTTGAATTTTGAAAAATAATAATTCAATACGTAATTATCAAAGTTACGTTGGCGCAAGAAATAAACACACATTTGAACTTGTCTTATAATTTGATTAATATAGATGATCTATCTATCAACCCTTTATTTGTTTGTTTGTTTGTTTTTCTGTTTAGTGTACGCATGTGCCGCTGCTGTTTACTGACGACTGCGATAAATTCATCAACCGATTTTTGAAAAGAATGTCCTCCAAACCGCCACAACTGACATTGCCACCTGAATCCAATTTTAACGAGAAAAAGGTGTACACCGTAAGTTTACAAACCCTTTTATTCTGCACATTTTCACACCTTTTTAATATAAATGAGTCACCATTTATCGAAAGCTACTCGAAAATAAGGGTTAATGAGATCGTCAGTCGATGATGATCAATACGATGAGAGGATTGAAAACGATGAACGAAATGGAAAAAATTTGATGTCAAATATTTATTGACATTAGTCTTGAAGACGACAAATGTTGTAATCTGGAGGGAAGAAGTCCGGTGCTAATGTGTTCCACGGATGGGAAGAAACTCTGATCATGGAAATTCCGTTTAGTACATAGAGGAAAAAAGAATTTTGCCGTGATGGTAGAAGGACGAGTTCATGCTGTGAATGTTTTGCAGAGATTATTGTACAGTTAATATGTAAGCTTAATAATAATAATAATAATAATAATAATAATAATAATAATAATAATTATAATAATAATAATAATAATAATAATAATTATAATAATGAATAGTAAAAGTTGGATGTCTTGATAATACGTTGAAACAGAAAATGTTTTCAAATAACCTAAATGTAAAAAAAAAACGAAAAAACAAGTGGGATTAAATTGTTGTAACCGAAACCTGGTTAGAAATTGACAAAACACATACACACGTGTCTATCATTACTCATATATACAGCATAATCACGTTGACACACCGGGTCCCGTGCGATCACTGAAGTTAAGCGACATTGAGCCTGGTAGGTCTTTTTCTCTCATCAAATCTTTCTTGAACTTCATACATTCGATCCATTGCTATTTCTGCTTCTCGTAAAGTCGGTTCTCTCTATCGCTCCAAATACTTTCTCACACCTTAGGCTATTCTCCATATCTACAAATCTACAATCAGACCATGTATGGAGTACTGTTGTCATATTTGGGCTGGTGAATCTCTGTCCCATTTTAGGGTTCTTGATAAGGTGCAAAAACGTATCTGTAATTTCATTGGCCCTACCTTTTCTTCTTCTCTACACTCCTTCTCTCACAGACATGATGTTGCTAGTCTCAGTCTTTTCTATAAATACTATTATGGCATGTGTTCTTCAGAATTATGTGATCTATTCTCGCTTCTTTTGTTCCAGCTCGTTTGACTAGTTGGTCTAGTCGTCTCCATCAATTCGCTGTTTAGATACCTTATTGTAATACAGCTTCCTATTCCAGTCACTTCTTTCCAATAACCACAGGCTTGTGGAACTCTTTTCCTGCTGACTGTTTTCCTCCTACCTATAATCTTGGTCTTTTCAAGACTAAGGTGAATAGGCATCTCCTGTCTTTGCGATAATCATATTTGTTCTTGTTAGCTCCTTACATAAAGTGGTTTCATGCCTTGTCTGGAGCGATTTCCATTAAAAAAAAATGTGTGACCATTTGGGAATACAACGTGCTGTATGTGCTCTCCGCTTATCTCGGCATTGTTTCCAGTCGTTCTGGACTTCTCCTTGCCACTGGGTTCAAGCAGTGCCGATGCAGGAGATGTGTGGTTGCAGATTGCGAAACCCTTGGTTCAAAATTACATGCGTAGCTACCTTTACAGAGGGTATCTATTGTCTCTCAAGATTAGACGGAGACCATGATCATGATTCATACACTGTTTATTCCCATGGCAAGTGCACGTTATCCTATGTACTATACATGCACTTGTGATGAGTTTGTACATGAAAGCAGTAGTCCGCATAATCCAAAATAATATAAATTATCAATCCTCATCTAAAAAATATGATAAGCACTGTACACATTGATTTCATCATTGACATCGTCGTCGTCATCGTCGTCGTCGTCATCGTCATCATCATCGTCGTCGTCGTCAATGTTTAAAGAGATTTATTTTATAAATTAAAAGAAAAATGATCATAATAAGTAAAAAAAATATTTAAAATAAAAGAAAATATAACCGTTGCAATATCGTGGCAGTTTAAAATCAAAGTGTAACTTCATTTTATAAATAAATAGCAAGGCCTGTGTACCAGCGCTGCCCGGGAAAATTGAGGACCCCCAAGAAACTTTTGCTCCCACCTTGGAACCCATATTACTATTTTTATTCTTTTTCTCTATCAATTCGTAAATGAAAGCAAGTAGAACGTTTTCTTTGCTGCTTATGGATGTCTGTCGACGACGCAACCCGCACGATATTACTGTAAACACCCCCAAAATAGAATCGTTATGTCAAACGTGGGAGTCGTGCGAATTAAAAAAAAAGAAGAACGCATTATTGGAAATAATAAAGGAAAGCGAGAAGTCTAACCTTTCCTTGAAATGGAATCAAGTTAACAAACAAGTCCGTTTCAGGTTGGTTTAAAATTAAGACAATGTGATTACCGGAAATCTCCCAGCCAATCATGGACCATATTGCTTTCGGGATTAAAAAAAATTAAAACTCAATACTTTCAACGTAGTTTGAGATTTTATCTAAATGTTTAAAGTATTTTTATCAAGCTTGAAAGTAAGCTTTTTTTATTGAAATTTTTACGAAAGTGATTTTGCTTTGGTTTGGTTGTTTTGTTTTATGGCATATCAACCCTTTTCGGGGTATTTAATGCCGAATCCGGTCAGTTTGGTAAAATGGTTTATGTTTCAAGTTCTTTATGTGTTCAAGTATTTATTAATGGTGTTTAGTTTGGTTGTTTTGTTTTACGGAATATCAACTCTCCTCGGGTTATTAAATGCTGAATCCGATCATTTTGGTGAAAGCTTTTATGCTTTAATTTCTTTATATGTTCAAATATTTATTCATGGTGTTTGGTTGAGTGAAAATGGTTAGAGGAAGGGGGAAGAGAGAGTGGAGAGAGGGAAAATTGTTGTTTTTCGTTTTGGGTTTTACAGAAGATGATTGAGTTTTGCAAAGAGAAAAAAACAATAAAACATCAATGTTTGATGCATTTTGGGACAGGAAGCCGATATCTTCAGACAGCCTAATCTGGTAGTAGAGAAAAGTGATTTGGATTAAATCGATCAAGGAGTTGGAATGATATTATTAAGTCATTGAAAAAAATCATAAGTGACTTTTTTTTAATGGAAATCGCTCCAGACAAGGCAAGAAGCCATTTGATGTAAGGCGCTAAAAAATAACACTTCAAGGTCAAAAACTATCCGAGACCCAGAAAATAGCAATTCTTCCTTCTTTGTCAGAAACATCGCTCATGGAATGTGAGGACTAAAGGACAAAATAAGGGAAACGACAGTTACGAGGCACGGAAGTAAACCGAAAGTCAACTTTCTACTCTCCTTACTTTTCATGACATTATTATTTTTATTTTTACCTAATTTGTTTTTGTACAATAAATTTTTGGTTGTTTTTTTATGTTGAATATATAAACACATTTTTTTCTTCTTTCTTCCATCTCGTACGAAAGCAGCAATTAAACTGGATTGTAGTCGCCTGAATGAGCGGTGGTGTGGCTTTGTTGTTAACCTTCAATTTAGAAGTAGATCTCTAATAAATACGTAAGAAAAACAAACTAGGAGTCACGAAAAAATAAGCCATTTGTTGAAACGAAAAAAGGGTTTTAATCTATAATTGAGGCATTAGTTATTTAAATGTAAAATGTTATGCTGATGTCATCGTTCAAACATTCTCAATTTATCTTACTCAATAAGGCTGAATGTAATATATGGAGGCACGAATGCGTAAAATATTTGTAATGTTTTTATCTGTTGATTTTATATTTCGTGTGATTGAGTTCTACTTTTATATTTCTAAAGCTAATGTGAAAATTACAACTAATAAATATTCTGCGTGAAATAATTCGCAGAGAACTACTTCAAACATTAGTAAGTAAAATGTGTTAATGGTAGAAAGTGTGACAGATTATTACTATAATGAGCATCCATAGAGAAAGCAAATGGCGAAGTGAAACTTATATAGCTTACTTAATAAATGAATCTGATGTAATTGAGTATTGATTTACTCCTCTCCAGGAGTTAGGCACAAGGCCAGTTTTTTTATCTTACTCCCACAAGTAAGATGTGACCCAAGGTCGGGTCGGGAAAGTGGGGTTTAAAAATTGCCTGGGCAGCCCCGTCGGCATTTCCCAGTAGGGGCGCCTCAGGCAGTAAGCAATAAACTTACTCCTCCCCAAAGAGGGGAAGCAAAGCCTGGGAAGGTGGACCTCCCAGAACTACACAGGACAGACCCATTGACCGGCGTAAATCAAGACCCGAAGGTCAAGACCAGTATGGGTTGCAGTATCCATCGGAACAGATACTACACTTTGATCTTAGCCAAAAGGGGCAAAGTACACGTTAATGGAAAGGTAAAAACTCCGCTAACTTTCTCTTCATAAGACGAAGAAAATGTAAATATCGATTCAGGCAAAATAGTAATTGATTAATGTGGGTGAAAAAGAAAAGTGTATTTTTATGACACGAACCAATTTGAAGAGAAAATGAATGACAAAACAGCTTTATATATATATATATATATATATATATATATATATATATATATATATATATATATATATATATAAATCAAAGTCAAATCGATTTTGACTATAGAGGAGTGATAATGAACATTAGATTAGTTTAGCTATATAAATATAGGTACACGTAAATATAGGCATTTCTTATATATAGGACTCCAAATACCGCAGATAACAATATCAGCTCAATGGGAGATTGTTATATCCACCAGAGCTATTATAATGTTAAAGAAACGTTTTCCAGGAAGTATTAGAAATGATCGTACGCAGAATGCTTGTTGCTTTTAAATTCTTGGAACAATGTTCAAATTGCATTGATCTAAACTAACATTATATATATATATATATATATATATATATATATATATATATATATATATATATATATATATATATATATAGCGGAGATACAATGAAGTATTCCATTTTCTGTTTCTAGGCGTTGCTGTTCAATATGGCAAGACTGATGGGAAAATACATCTTTATATTCGATCAGCTTATGGAACAAGAACATGACATCTTATGCGATTCGTTTGCGGTCGAAGGAATCGATTGCGTTTTTCCGGAATCCTGCGCAGATCAGAAAAACGACAGCGACTCCATGTTTTATTGTAGACTCCATTTAATTCGTGATTACCTTACAGAAGTGAAGAGCTTCTCCGAGAAAGATGTAAGTCTTCATTATTTTCAAATCTCTTTATATAAACATTGATGAGCACAAAATGTAAAAATATATTATTATACTAAAGCTGAGTTAATCGACATTTGTTTTCCTAATTATTTTGTCCTATATATTTTAATCACACACAATACATGCTAAACTATTCCTTAGTTTGAAAGAAAAACTTCCATTTTAATTGTTCTAATTAGCCGTAATTTGCAGTTAGTTCACCAAGGGACCAATCTTTTACTACGTGTCTATTTATCATTTTCACTCTCTCAGATCATGTCATGTGTGTATGCAGACACACCAATAATACTGTATTGCCGTTTGATCAAAATATGAAATATACTTATCCAAATACCATGGGTAATCTAATTTCAGAATATATATAGTTATGTATATGGTGATTAGGGTATATCTTCGAAACTCTAGGAGAACTTCATGAACAAACAAACAAACAACTACAATTTTATATATAAGATGCGTAACATATTCGAGGACAGATTTACACATGCACAAAACATGACCTTTAGAAACAGACAATAATGTATTTTTTACCGACAAACGTTTTTTTAAGATAAGAATAACTATATTGTTTTGTAATTTTATTTATTAAAGTTTTCTTCAGCTTCGGTAACGACGTTTATGTAAGGTATGAATGGCTTACGTGCGACGATCAGGTGGTCCTTGTTCATATTCTACATTGCTCTAATTATGGACAATATTAGCGATTATTTGCTGTTTTAATTTACTAATTTACTTTGTCAGAAACATCGCTCACGAAATGTGAGGACCAAAGGACAATAAAAGGGAGCGAGATATACGAGGCTGCCGGAAGTAGATCCAGAGTTAACTTTTTTACTGTTCATACTGGTATGAGGGTGTCTGTATATATATATATATATATATATATATATATATATATATATATATATATATATATATATATAATAGGTACGTACAAAATCAATCGTCGATCCCCAAAATGTAAAAACATTTGACCCTTCCTTCATTTAAAAATTCAGTAAAATTCATTAAAATTCACTAAAATTCAGGAAATCAACCAATTTTAATGACATTTTCAGTAATTATTAATCAGCGATCGCGTAATATAATGAAACCGTTACGACACATGTAAGAAATTTGTACATGTGTCGTAACAATAGATTAGTAAATTATTCGTTAAGAATTAATGTAATTCAAAATTACATTAATTCTTAAACAATAAATCGCGTAATGTAATTGTTCCAAATTTTAATCAATCATCATGCAAAAATAATTAATAAAATTGACGCAGTTCGTAACGTAAAAATTAAATAAAATAAATATTACCGCAGTTCGAGTCTTTCATACTTTGAGATTTTGTAGCCATATTTTCTGTTTACAATTACAACACAGCGAAAAGATGTCCGGAACCTAACTTTCGCTTCTTTTTTTATAATTAAGCAATTTTTAGTAAAACAAAAGAGGTACACTCTTTTGTAATTCACTCTCTTAAGACTTTAATTTAATAATTATCTTTGAAACAGTTCCAGAAAACTAATATTTACCTTTCCAGCGAATTTTAAACATGTTTTTATTGAATCTGCAGTTTTAACTGATTTTTTTAGCCATTTTTTAAAAACATTTTTCATTCTAAATTCCTTTTCACACTTTCATATACATTTGTTTCCTTTTAGCTATTAACTTAATGCTTTTATCTTTCAAACACAATCAAAAGTTAAACAAAAACTACTTTAAAAAATAAGAAAGTACACTTTTAAGAACTATAGTCAGTACAAGCGACGGTCATTTTTGCACGTACCTAATATATAATGCCCGTGTCAATGTGTTTGGTAGAATAAGTAGGTAATAGTAGGTATTACTTGATCTAATACAACGCGAATGCAACCATGACACCCCCCCTCTCGGTTCTTGTTGATAATAGCCATTGGCTTATTTCTCTGGAATGTGAGTGGCAATAAAACTTCCCATGATGCCAGTATCATCGTTGCCCTTTCAGTGGAGGTCTGGATGGTGCTGTCATTCCTCTCTACCCTTCTCGGCCAATGTTTGTGTCGCAGCGTTTACTTAGAGGGCGGGTGGCGGATTTGGAGTGTCAGATCATTTTTGTTTTTTTTTACTTACTTATCTCCCCTTGGATTCGTGTAATGTTGTTTTTCTATTTGTATTTTTTATATGCAGCCTTATTCTATTTCAACTTACCTGTAATTGCTCAGTGTCATCTGACTTTATCGGTTGGCTTATTTGTTTATCTTTTTCTAATTCAGATTCCTGACGCTGTCCCATCACATCCTTTGATTGATGATGTTCCGTATTTTTCGCAGGGAGCACCGTCTGATTTTCGACGCTGGTATACCATGGCAATCCTCAAATCGACAATTAACCAAGTAACAATATTCCGGAATGAACTAGAAACGACAAGAAAATAATTTTGTTTTTAATGATAACCAAATTAATGGACCCTTTTTTTCTGATTGGTTAATATAAATCTTTAAAATGTTGTTTTACAATTTTTTCTTGTTTATCATCGAAATAAAATTGTGTAATAAAAAAAAATAAACAGAAATAAAAAGAAAACACATTTCTTGTTGTCTTTCTTTTCTAGCTGTCTTTTTGTGTTTGGGAAGGGGACTCCCGAGACTGTTCACAGTGCTCCTAATATCACTGGTACCACTGCAATTATCTTCATGTTCTCTATTCTTTTCAACTCACTGGCAAGCTGCATGCATTTACTTATGTGTATTTTCTCCTTCAGCTTCAACTTGTGAATTGCTGGGACGGCGAAATCTACGATTTAGAAGGTTTTCGCTTTTTTGTTGACTATTATCATGTCACACACACACACACACACACACACACACACACACACACACTTCTAAAGAGACAGACATAAACAGAGGCAGAAGAGAGCTCGATAAAGAGACCTTTATAGGTCCTCTTTGTTAGGATCTTCGGTAATACAAACATTAATATATATATATATATATATATATATATATATATATATATATATATATATATATACACATACACGCACACACACACACATATATATATATATATATATATATATATATATATATATATATATATATATATATAAGCAAACATTGTTAAAAATAAAGAATTCTCCTGTTTAATTATACCATTTTTATTTGTTCAATTTTTCTAATGAACTTTAATGTGTTAAAATAAAATAAAAAATAATGTATGTTCCATATGTATCACGGACGTTTTCGAATCATCTTCAGATGACAAAAACAAATGAACAAAAAAGCTGGAGAAAAGAAGAAGACAGTTAACGGATTCGCTATTTCCAGGAAAGACGTTAACAATTTAAATTCTGGGACGTTCATATTGGTTTCATACGTAATATTTTTAATTATGAGTTGCTGTCTTTTAATACAGATGGGTTCAAGTATTTTTTATTTTTTTCAATTGGTTTCGGAATGTATTATTTTCGTGTTATTGTCTTAAATCAGAGGAGGGGGCAGTTACGTAGATATTCAATAACACGAAAATAATACATTCCGAAGCCAATTAAAAAAATGCTTGCTTAACTGAAAGAATGCTGCCTAAATACACACACACACACTATATATATATATATATATATGTGTGTGTGTGTGTGGGTGTGTGTGTGTGCGTGTGTGTATATGTGTGTGAAAAACACCAACGGCATTTCATTTTCATGACAAATCGTGCATTTTACCATATATATATATATATACATATATATATACATATATATACACACATATATATACATATATATATATATATATATATATATATATATATATAAGGAAGAGGAAAATAAAGATATAATATATTCCTTTAAATTAGAACCTATCAAAAAAGAACTGATGCTTGATATACGAGATAGAGCAATTATATAGACAAGTAAAAGATGGCAATAAAGATTGTAAGCGTACAATATCTATTACGTCATCAGTTGCTCAGAACAAGGTGCTTCAAATAAAAGTAATTTATTTTTCCTTCCTTAAACCATGGAAAGGAAGGAAAAATACATTTCTTTTATTTGAACACCTTGTTTTGCGCAACTGATGACGTAATAGATATTGTACGCTTACAATCTTTATTTCCATCTTTTACTTCTCTCTATATATACAGTTATATTATAATCAAAACAGGTTACTCTAATTTCAATACACTATGTTCTTTTGAAATACTTTATTTATAGTCAAGCAAAGTTGCAAATACAATCTTTTGTTTATCTAATTTGCATAATTATATTTTTAAACAGTTCAAAAAAAAAATTGTTTGCTGTTATTCAATTATACTTTGATTGTCTTATATATATGGAATAGTTTTGTCGATATTACCAGTAATAAATTAAAGTGATAAAAATCGCAAAAAATCGAAACCATGTTCATTAATTTTCAAAAGACGAATAATTTAATTTCGACAAATTATTTATTTCAAATTCTCCTCCGCCGCCTCCACAACAACCGACAAGTTTTTTTTTTTTTAAATTACCTATTTATTTTTATAAACCTCATTTTTAAAGCGTAGTAAAAGCAACGAAACAGTCTGGAAGAAAAGATTATTTAACTCAGGAAATAAAAGTAAATTAATTACTTAGCTTTTTTTTTTACTTGCTTTTTTTTTCATAA
>OY744519.1:139654289-139674289 GCA_963556195.1 Sepiola atlantica
CCGGTCTACAGAATGAGCATCCATCGGAACAGATACTACTCTCTGATCTTAGCCAAAAGGCCAAGGAGGATTTTGTGTTGAAGTGAATTCAACTTTACCCAATGGACGGTGCTATTTATATGAGCTTATGTGCATGCGATATCAGTTGCAAAGTTAACTAATTTGCATATTGGTTTTGAAAAAGAACATTCTATTAACTAACGTTTATTTGTTATTGTTTTTTATTCGATGATTATTTTGATTTTAATATGACAAACAGATGCAGGCCGTTTTGAATCGATCTCCCCTTCACAGCAAAGTTCTGAACCGGTTCGACCAAGTCGGCAACAACGGTCTGCAAGCGGTTCGCAAGAACTCTTGCCAAAATCTTTAACTTTGTGTTTAGCAGAGTTATGGGCCTATAGTCATCAAAATCCTCTCCACCATGCCGATCCTTTTTCTTCAGCAATGTAATCACTCCCTGAGCAAACCAATGGTTGAACACATCCTTCAGAAGAGGGACCAACATGGGCGACAGCCTCAAGTAGAATTCGTAGCGCAGACCATCGAGTCCCGGAGATTTGTTCCGGCCGACCTGCTTCAACGCAGTAATGATCTCGCGCTCCGTAAACATGCCATCACAGCCAGCCGCTCGGGCCGCCTCAAGGCGGGGTGAATCAACTAAATAGCTGTCAAAATCCTCGACGCGGAGTCTGGGCAGTCGGGTGAAGCGCTCCTCCAAATGCTCCCAGAATCCCTCGAAGATCTCACGAGACGACGCAAGAGTATCTCCTTCCATGTTTTTGACTCTCCGAATATAGCTATCCGAACCACGACGTAAGGCAGCATTATGCTCAACAGCGTCAACGTTGACAACTTCGTTGGAGACTCTCTTTAACCTAGCTCTAACTACCTGACCTTCGTACCGCTCGCTAGCCAAACGGTCGAGATCCCCCTTAGTTAGTGCTGCAGTTAGGGAATCCCCCCAGCCACCACCCGAGTCAGCTTATTCTCTAAACGCTTTTCTGTCGCTGCCTTATCTCGGGCGAGGCGTTGGGCATACTTGACAGCAAAGCGTCTAACCTTAGCCTTAACCTTAACCCAGTACTTGCTCCCGATTACCGCCCCCACTAGAGACCGTTGGTAAAGCAGGATTACCTTATCCCGGAAGTCTTGTATCTCCAGTAAGGAGGTATTCAACTTCCAGTATCTATCTAATCTAGGCTTAGCGCTTAAATTCAAACTGGCCATAACTAATTTATGGTCCGAATGACCTAACCACTTGGACGTGGGACAAGATAGGAAATCTACGTCGCCTCTTCTAACTAGCATCCGATCCAAGTAAGTACTCGAGACGGACGGCACGCCGCTAGACCACGTCCACATCTCCCGCCCCTTGTGATCGATACGAAGTCTGTCGACAAGATCGCACGAAGCAAACAAGTCAGACAGGCTGTTTTCACACCCGCCCGACCAGCTACTCCCCCCGACCTTGTCTATCCTGGGGTCGAGGATGGCGTTCCAATCCCTCATTAATACTACCCGCTCCGAACCCTTGAAGAAACCCTCCAACTACCGAAAAAAGGAAACCCTCTCCCCGGGGGTGTTGGGCGCATACACCGCAATGATCCGGAACTTGCTGTTATCAACGGCAACATCGAGCACGACCAACCTGCCTTCTGCACCGGCGTGCACAACGTTAACCGTCGTAGACAGGGCGCGTCTCACTAGCACAGAGACGCCACGACTGTGGATATTGCCATATGCTGAGAAGACGTCGAATTCGCCAGCCAGTACATGACAATCCCCACTGGAATCGAAGTGTGTCTCCTGCAGCGCAGCTAAATCTACCTTAAGGGCCACCAGATCCTTCAGCACGCGAGCAGCTCTGCTTCGGGATCTCATGCCCCCCATGTTCCACGTAGCCAGGTTAAGAGACATGATCACTGCTTATTCAGTGTCACACACGGGACTGAGGTCCTCGGGGTGAGGACGTCTGAGGACTGGTTGATGCTGCTGGTTAGCAGTTCGGCCGTAAGTTGGCCGTCTCGAACAATTCCTCCGACGTCCATGGAGAAAGTTAATTTCAGAGCCCTGTAAAGAGAGGGGTGCACATAGACCGGGACCCTCCCCTCGCATTTCTCTGCTGTGTCCTTCAAAGAGGGGTGGTCAACCTCGATGATCTGGAGACCTTCGAAAGCCTCCTCTGCCGCCTCCGCCATCCTCCAGAGGCTCTTGTGCGGCCGCATTTTTTTGACCGCAAAAAGGTCATGAGTCTGGGAGCCTCTGGGAAGTTTGTTTGGTTGGACACCTCCAACCCTCTTACCTTTGTGAGACCCTGTATGGGTCTCAATTTATTCCTTTGGACCGGTGTGAGGTCGGCCATTGCGTATACTCCGTCCGCCTCACAAATCCGGTCCCCTGGCAAAAAGGGGTTCCTTCGAGTTTTTTCCTGTCTCACGGGCGGGGTAGGGGAAGGGGTGGTACAGGGTTGGAGGTGTTCCTTTTGGGCTTCGGGGTGGGGCCACTGGAAGGTACGGGTGACGGGTCCGTCGGGGTGGAGGAGGTTTTCGGGGGTTGTGTAGGGGTGGTTCTTTTTTCGCCTCTGCCGGGGTTGGGGGTTGTGGGGCGGGAGAGTGGTGTTCTCTTTTGTTTTGGCAGAGGTGGAGGTGGATGGTGGAGGGGTGTTTTTCCTTGGTTTAGCTTGGGGTTGGGGTTGGGGCTCAGCCTCCTTCACCCTCTTTGTTGGTCTAGTTGGGAGGGTGACGTGCTCATCCTCCGATTCTGACGACGGGGTTGGCTGCTTCCTCTTGGGGTCGCTACTGCTCCCGTCTGATGTGTCTGCTGCTTCTCCGGAGTCTGTAGCGAGACTCTTGGGTTTGGGGTGGCGGCAGTGCTTACATTTGCTCTGCCCCTTTTGACCACTGTGCTCCAGCTGTCTTGATTCTCTTCCGCAGGAGCCGCTGTCGCCACTGCTGTTGTTGCCACTGCTGCAGCGGGTGCCTTCTTTTGTGGTGGGGCCGGTACACTCCGCGGGCACTCCTTGGCCATGTGGCCCTTTGCCTCGCAGTGCCAACATTGCGGTCTCCTGCTCTCTACTATCACAGTCAGCGTTCATCCCTCGCACATCAGTTTGGCTGAGATGTGTGATGCGTTTATGAAATGGAATGAGTGTTTTCTTTTTATTTAATATCGATGTTATGTACACAGTTTTGTTGTCGATGTGGTGTAAAATAGGTAGCCTGGATCTAAATTCAAGTTCTGTTTGGTTAGTATACTTTTCCTTTTCCATTTTCTATCAAGTTGGAATATTATTTCGGTAATTTTCATTATATATATATATATATATATATATATATATATATATATATATATATATATATATATATATATACTGTCTGACTGCCAGGTATTTATAGTGAAATGGAAGAGTTCATGTAGGCTTTAAAGAACCATAGCACTCCCTCTTAAACATTACATCCATAGGAGTCGCAGTATCATTTCCTTTTTGGATTGATAACGATAAGATTTGGAGACTTCAGTTTACTCTTAGATTGTCGCTGTTCTAGGGCTGATTGGGATATTAAATAAAAAGTCTTTTAATGTTCCTCGTCGCCAGTGTTGTAGACCTGTAAGGTGCCAAGAAAGAAAGACATAAACTCGGGATTTAGGGAAACAAAGTACATTGAAGAAAGTATAAATACAAGTGGGTGAACGTCTGTCTAACTGTCAGTATTAGACTGGGGTAGTTCTAACACCGAGAGGCATGTGCTCCCAGTATTTATAGTGAAATGGAAGAGTTCATGTAGTCCGTAAATGTAGGTACCATAACAGAAACTATTTTTATTTCAAAATTAAAATTCGTTCAAAACTCTGTCTTTTGACACACGACAGACAAAATGTCTGTTTGGGCCTCTGTTGTTGTCGGTGGTGGTGTTTTATTCCTTAAATAATAGTATAAAAATGACTTACCCTACCACTAACCCAAAGTTCGAGTAGCAAGCCACCCCCGCACTTAGTGTTAGTTGTAGGGTAAATCATATTTTGTAATATCTTTTCAGCCTAAAGTTATCCAAAGTTAAGCGACCACCTCTAAAAAAAAAAGTCAAACAGTTTCAGAACGTTAAAAGTATACAGGTCGGTAAAAATTTAAATTTGAATGCGTTTGGTGAAAGTTATTAGTTGTATTTTGTTATTTTCGATTTTAGGCTGTTTACTATACTGCCAGATTACTGCAACGTGTGATGCGTATACGAGAATGTGTTATGGCAGTTTTAACTAGTGTCGTAGTGGATACAACTCGGAAACACGTACTTCTACTCTTTTCTTTCTTTTCCTTTTCCTTTATTTCTCCTATTTTCTCCGTTCTTTCTTTCTTTTTTTTAACTTTTTCTTCTCTTTTCTTTCACTTATTTACTCGGAAACACGTGGTTTTCGAAAAGGATATAAGTTTTCTTTTTTCTTTCTTTCTTTCTTTCTTTGTCTTTTTTCTTTACCTTTCTTTCCTTTCTTTCTTTTTGTTCTCCTTTCTTTTTGCTTTCTGTCCTTTTCTACTCTTTTCTTTCTTTTTTTGTCTTTTTCTTCTCATTTCTCTATTTGCTTTCCCCATCTTTCTTCCTTTCTTTCTTTCTTTCTTTTTCTTCTCCCTTCTTTCTGTATGAATCGAATCGATTTGTGAGGCTCTAAGAGAAGGTTTGTGTGGCGGCTGTTTTAACTGGCGTCGCAGCAGCTGCCAATCGGAAACAAGTTTATCGGAAACATAAGTGTTTATGAAATTAAATTAACAAAATGAAAAACATTAACGTAGAAAAGAAAAACATACATAGCCTAGATGTAACAGCACTTTATACTAATGTCCCAGTTAAAAAAATGCCTAAACTCACTTCACACACATCTAAAGAAAATCAAATCCGACTTACCATTTCCTCCCAATATTTTAATAGAATTAATTAGACTCATCACTGACATAACATATTTCCAATTGAACGACGAATTCTACAAACAAAAATTTGGACTCCCCAATCGGCAACCCCCTAAGCGGTGTATTAGCCCTTTCAAATTTAGACTACCCCCTAACATCGAATACTTTAGATACATTGATGATATTCTTATTTTCCTCCCCATAGATATAGAAATCAATAACCTCAAAGACAAACTCAACACAGTAGAACCCTCCATAAAATTCACAGATAAAACTGAAATAGACAGCTCGATACCCTTCCTAGAAACTCTTATAATAAAGTCCAACAACAAACTAGCATTCAAGGTACACCGCAAAAACACTCACAAAAATGACTACATACACTTCTACTCCCATCACAATAGTAAGATAAAAACAGGTATGATTATAGGCTTCTTCCTACGCGCTCTTAGAATTGAAGTCCTCAATACATAGATGAAGAAATAAAACACATCATTAATTCCTTAAAAACACTGCAATACCCTACACACTTTATATTAAATGCCAAGAAGAAAGCCTTTCATATATTCTCCAAAAACAACACACAAAAAAATCAAACACCAAACACCTCTCTCATAGACAGCCTCCTTCTCTTACCCACGCATTCCAATAACACATCCATATGCAACCCACTTAACAAACTAGGCATTCCAACAATACAAACCACATCACAAACGATAAAACAAACATTAAACACATCAAGACATTTCCAAAAAAAAACCCACATCCCATGCTGGCTTATATACTGTCCCATGCAACATAAGTGTTTATGAATGCGATATAAGTTTTCTTTTCTTTTCCTTTACTCTCTCTCTTTCTTTTTTTTCTCTTTTCTTTTTTTCTTCCCCTTTCTTTGCCTTCTTTTTTTCTTACAGGCATACGGATAAGAAAGATTTGTTATGCGCACAAGGCACTGTTACTGATGCGTGTGGGTCGCCGCTTTAACTCGGACTACAGCAGCCGCCAAACACAACACGTGGTTTATCGGCAACACAAGTGTTTATGAATGCGATATAAGTTTGTTTTTTAATGACGTTAACTGTTTTACTTATCTTAACACTAAAATCTTTGTGTCATCATGTGGAAATTCAAATCATATTTTCTCATTAAAAAATGTAAAAGAGATTAATTCTTTGATTCTTATATAGACTATTTTTTTTTTTTAGATATTTAAAGCATTTATTAATTATATAGTCCCCCCCCCCCAAAAAAAAAAAACCCAGATTCAAAAAATAAAAACCCACATTGATAAAAAAATGTTTTGAATAAAAATAAATCCTGGAAACGCAACTGTACACAGATCTGTTTACGTTTCATAAGTCGGTATGCGTCGGTATGCGTCGGTATGCGTCGGTTGCCGTCAGCGTGGTTTGGGGATCGAATTCTTGTTAGAAAACCGGCTTGAATTTTTTGTTCGAAATTCGAATTATTCCAGTTTCGAGACGTTCATGAATCGAGGTTTGACTGTACATCGATTTGACAGTAGACTTTTTTTCTTCTTTCTTTTCATCCGTATTTTTTCATAATTTTAAAAAATTTGTTATCCTTACTACTTTTGTTTAGTATACCCCCACCCCCAATGATTTTTATTGTTTTTTTTTCCCTCTCTCTTTATTTTCTCGCTTTATTTCTTGTATCCGTTCCTTAGGGACCTCCAAAGAACACCATAGAATTTACCCCCCCCCCCATATGTAACACGATGTAAATTTAATCTAAGTTCATATTATCATCATAACCTTTGTATCATTGAAAGAAGAAATCAAAAATAAACTGCTAATGATTAAAAAAATGTTCAGTGTACGAAAATAATGAAAATGAGAAACTAAAATCGTGTTTACATTATCGACAGCTTTAAACAACGTTCCTATGTAGTGGCCATTTTAACGCGTTGAATAAATTTTGCAAAACTCAGACTAATGGTCAGATTTTCGCGAAATATTTTATACTTATTCACTTTTGCATTAATATATATTTAAAATGCAGTTTTCGGAAAATATATAAGGGGAATATTTTTTTGTACTTGATCCTCACTGATATTTAATTTTATGAAATCTGAACAAAATATATTATAATCGATCGAAATTTTAATATTATATCAAGATGTAGAGTCTAAATAAAGATATCCTATTTCGGCACTTCTGCATTTCAAGCGTCACTTGGACTTAATTTGCTTTCCTCTTCTGGAGGCAGGGGCAGACAACAAACCGGAAGTAACCGAATTAGATGTTTTTATTCAAAATGGCAATATTAACAGCGAAGAATATAACGTTATTGAATATGAAAATATTTTATTTAATAATTAAAAAAAATTTTTAAATAATAAAAATGTGTTTTTTTATTGTATGAATTAAAACTTTCTCAAAATAGTCAACAGTGATTTTTAAAACGAAAATTTATGATTTCTTTTTATTGTATGAATTAAAACTTAATCAAAATAGTCAACAGTGATCTTTTAAAACGAAAATTTATAATTTAAAACGAAAATCCAACAAACAGTCAACATTACTTTTTTTCATATATATATAATTTACAACTTTGGGATGTTTGATTTTTTTTACAAATACCCAAAGGTGTCGTCTTATACGGCCTGTGTTGTTTTTTCTTCGTGACTTCCGGTTGACTCGGTAGAATGAATGGAACTCTTCAATTATTAAGTCCAAGTGACGGTTGAAATGCAGAAGTGCCCATATTTCTTTTTTATGGTTAATCAAACGATACTTTTGTAAACTTACCGTGAATTCGTAAATAAAAAATGGAAATAAATTCAATATTATTATATTTTGCAAAAATACTGCTTCTCATTAATATATATTTGATTTGCAAAGAAAAAAATCTTTAAAATAATTAATTTTTAAGAGATTTAAATGATTTTAAATGATTCCATCCTTCGAAATGTTCAGTTTTAAATATTGATTTTGGCAAAAAAAGGTTCCTAATTTGTCAAAATAGTTTAATATAATATAAAAGTGACTCTTGGTCATTGTAAAATATCGAAACTGACAGCGATTTCAAAATTTGTAAATGTAAAAAGGTCTTTTATTTGTTAGTGACGTATAACGTTTTTTATCGCCGTTTTGACAATAAACAAAGTATGGAAGCCTTTAACGTCCTGTATTAATATGTTAGCTGTTGGAATTCACATCTGAGTGTCACTGTTGGCTTCTCTATCGCTTTTGGTCATCCGTAGATATTGAAACATCCACACACAATTCTCATTTCACTACATAATCAGACCCTGCTGAACCCCCCCCCCAGATTTTGTTTAATTACTTCTCGATAATTTAATCTTTAAATAAACTATTTGATATCAAAACAACTTCCTATAAATAAAGCTTTATTTTTGGAAGATTTAAAAACATAATAAATGGATATATCTAAAATGGAATCTACGCATACTTTCAAAGTACACACAGATCAATGGCGTGGCACTATTCTGTGGTTGCCTTGGGAGGTCCCTACCGTTCTTTCTTTCTCTCCTTTTATACTTTTCATCTTTCTGTCTTTTTTATTTCCTTCTTTCGTTTATTCTTTTCCTCTCTGTCTTTACTTTCATTCTTTTTTATTTATTCTATCTTTATTTATTGTATTTTTTCTTCATCTGTTCTTCCTTTTTCTTTCCCTCTTTTTAGTTTTGTCTCTTACTTTATTTTTCCGCTTTTTTTCTTCAATTATTTCCTTTCATTTTAAGTCTCCCTTCTCTCCTCTGTTTTTTTTTCTTTCTCTTTTTACTTTCATTTACTCGTTCCTTTCTGTTCTTCGCCATTTCTCTCTTTTCTTTCGCTTTCTCTGTGTCTTTCTTTATTTTCTCCTTCATTGCTTTCTTTCTCGTTGATGAATTCTTCTATCATTATTTCCATCTTCTTTCTTTCTTCGTTCCTTCCTTTCTTTCTTTCTGTCTTCATCTTCTCCTTCCTTACTTGCTTTTTTCTGTTTTAGTTTTGTTTTTCTTTAATTTTTCCGTTTTCTTTCTTTCTTATCTCCTTCATTTTTATTCCTTTTTGTTATCCTTGTTCTTCCTCTTTACAATTTTTTCTTTTCTCTTTATTTACATTCGTATTCTTTTGTTCTTTCTTCTTTACCATCTTTCTTTCAGTTTCTTTTTCTTTTTCTTCTTTCTTTCTGTTTCTTTATTTGTTCCATTTTATCTTTCTTTATTTTTCTTCTTTCTTTTCTTCTTTTCTTTCTCTCTGTTTCTTTCTTTCCTTTTACATTTGTTTTCTATTTCACTTGTGGTCATCTAATTTTAGCCATTCTTGATTCCGACGTTTGACTGGGTCTCGGCCGTCATCTTGAATTTCGTCATTTTTACTAGCTGGAACGTTAGGATTGGGGTAAATCAATGAATTCATGGGTCAATTTTATTTTACCGACAATGTTTTACTTATAAGATCTAAAAATGACGAGACACGTGTCTTAGATAACTAAATTTTATAAATAAAATATATAGAGGGTGACATAATGTAATTTACGAGTGGTAACCCTCTCTCAGAAGTCGTAAAAAATTTATCACCATAGGATGACTAATATAGTAACAGTAGCAGTCATTATCGTCCTCCTCAAATCATTAAAAAGTTTATATATAAATATAATTAATTATAAGTGAAATAGTTTTACTATAATCCCTTTAATTCTGTTGGATTTGATAGTTATTTTTCTAGGTGTTTAATTAGGGGGACTCATATATATATATATACCCTGTTAGAAAGGTTAAAAAGAGATGGCGTATCTACTGATTAATGTTTTATCTGTGGTGGATGGGGTGCGGTTGTATGGAGATTGGTAGGAGGATGTAGTTGTGGTTGTAGTATGTGCAATATATCCGGGGGGGGGGGTGTTATGTTGTACATAAAAATTAAGTATAACTTTGGAAACGTCTTGGGGAGGGTGGCTACTTTATATGTCTTTTATTTTTTATTTTTTTATTTTTTTATTTATTAAATTTTATGGAGTTCATTGGTTTATAGGGGGTGATTGAGGAGTTATGTATAAGTATTGTTGTCAGTCCATTAGGCTAGCAGGAATTTTCTCTTGTGGGACATTTTTTGAAGACTTCGGTGTTGATGTTCATGCTATATATGGAATATATATATATATATATATATATATATATATATATATATATATATATATATATATATATATATTTATGGTGAAGTAAAACAAAATAAATAAGTAGATAAATAATTTTTTTTTAAAATATATAAAAAAAATTAAAAGATAATAATAAATAATAATAATAATAAATATTAAAGTCTATAAATTAAGAATAGTAATAACTTAACCGAACAAAAAACATTAACTATAATAATATATAATAATAGTATTAATAGTATTCATGATAATACAGCAAGACATTGAATGAATAAATAGTTAAATAAATAAATTAAAAAAATTAAGAGAGTATTAAAACAATATAAGGAATTAATAAGAAATGTCGAGACTGCCCACGCGTGAACATTCAATTACAACATTAATAGTTAATCGACATCACATGCCGAATGAAAATAAATAAATAAAATTTAAAATAAATAAATTAATAATAATAATAACAGTAAAAAAAGAATAAATAAATAATAAGAATAACTATAAAAAAAATAATCACAGTATACTGTTCTTATTATTTTTTAAAATAAATAAATTATAGTAACAGTAATAAAAAAAATAATAACAGTAATAACAATAACGACGACGACCACGACGACGACAACAACAACAACAACAACAATAATAATAATAATTGATTAATAAAATATACATATTTAAAAATAAAATAAGATAAATAAATAAACTAAATATTAATATACACAATAATTTAAAACGAACAGATAATGCAATGTTAAATGACAGTATTAACCGACATATTAATTTAAACGAATAGACTTGATTTAAATCTAGATTAAAATTTAAAATTTAACGGAAAAAAGAAAAGTAAAAACAAAAAAACACAAATTTATAAAAAAGTTTGATAAATGTAAATAGATGAATAAATAAATTAAATAAAAATAGATGAATAAAATATTTAAAAAAAAAGAAAAAAAAAAGAAAGTTTATTTTGTTTTTTGAATGTGGTTTGAAATTCAAATTTAACCGGTATTTTCTGCGAGACTGCATCCCACGGACCTTCATATTCACGCTTGAACTTGAGTTGAGCACGGTTCTGAAGAAGCGAAGAGTTCCCGAAATATTATATCATACGGAGTTTCCACCAGACCATCTTGATACAGGTATTACATAACATTGTAACATTGTGTAGATAAACAGATATATGTGTGTTTGTGAAATATATATATATATATATATATATATATATGTGTGTGTGTGTGTGTGTATGTATACATTGTATTAAGGGTAAAACTACTTAATTTATTCCACCATTATATGTCTTATTTGCTCCAACTTGTGTCTATCCGTCACACCTCTGCATTGTATTGCCTTCTAAGTATCACATTTCTATATACTAATGAACAATGCTTCAAGCAAACTACATAAACCTTTTATATATATTTATAGTATTATCCCAAGTTAGTATAAACAACATCATCGATTGTAAGTTTTGCATTTTATTTGAACACCATACATTACTGTATATGTTAGGAATATGCGGGTGTTCTGGTTGTTTACATGTTTACTTTTAACTGGATCGATGAATCTTTCTAGAATATAAACAAGCCGGATTTTCTCCTAAATCCAGGATGAACAGATAGATAAAAACCGGAATATCCCCAACAGACACAGCAATGTATAGTACTTAACCAAAATGATATGAATACAAGTATACAGCGATAACTCAATGGTAAACGGCTATTGCAATAAGCAGTGTGATTTGCAACGCTAATCGAAAGAAGTGGAGAATACTGGAAGTAGGAGAGACTTATTGTCACTCAGATTCCAGGGAAATCCACCTGTTTTTGCCAGTGTGAGAACTAGTGAGTAAATGATGATGATGATGATGATGATGATGATGATGATGATGATGATGATGATGATGATGTACAATATAAACATGAAACTGGTTGACAACTTATTCTCTTTGTATAAAATATGTACGATGATCGAGATTCGAATGATGAGACTACATTTCAGATGAAGAGGTTTTCTAAGATGATTTGCTTCCGACACTTAATGCAAAATACATGACTGCTGTAAGTTTATGATTATGAGCTTTTTTGTGGACACACATCTTTCGAACATAAGAACATTGCGCATAAACTGGTGAGATGACAATGATGTTGGTGAAACGTTTGTTCTTATATAAAGGATAGATATGAAAATTCCATGTCTAAAATAAGGTGTCTTTTCCGATGTTGGACACGAAAGTGAAAGGAGATGTTTATTGAAGCGTAACTCATATTTGAGGTTTTAATTTAAAGATCCGTTTGGAAACATTGATCTTTTTTCAAATGCAGTCAGGCTGACTTTTATTCATTTGTTTTAGCATAGAACATAAAATACTCGTAGAATATATATCTTCAAGTTTTTAATTTTTATTTGTCGTTCTTTTTTTATTATAATTTCTTTAAGTTATGGAAATTCAACTCCTGCCAAAAGGACACTCTGGGACAATCATAAAAATTCGCTCTGTCTAGAAGGATTTCACCAACTGTGACCAACGATAGAAAAGATATAACACTTTGAAAAATTTATTTTCAAAACTTCATAAATTCTACAAATTAGGTACAAGGCTATTAAAAGTGTGGGAAGTGTGGGTTCTGTGGCCATCTTCTGTTTATCCTCTTCTTAACTAGACACATTTTAACCTACTCGTACAAACATTGTTTCTTTCATTCTTTCGCTATTTGTCAATCTCTTTCACTTCAGCAATCACCACAATACCACATTTACATGGAATACCAGATACTACAGTTGGATCCCAACCGGAAGGTCGGATAAGATGTTTTCATTTCCGTCTTTACAGTTTCGTTACTATCAAATAAGACAAATGTCGGACACTTTTGGTCATAGAAGATAAAATATTTAAAGAAATCCCAATTCCTTTTTTTATTATGTTTACAGTCTTTGTTGGCGCTAATGATCATTGGGTCATGTTAACGCGTATCTATCGTAGCTTTGTTTATTTTAAAATATGTTGTTACCGTTTAAAGAGATTCGATATCGTATGAATGCACAAAATACAATAAAGGCGGGTCTAAGACACCGCTGAAAGGAAAACTTCTGAATCTCTCTCTCTGTCTTTGTCTTTCTCTCCTGTCTCCCCATCTTCTCTTTCCTCCATAAAATAACTCAACGAGGGGGACATGCCGTAAAACACAACAACCAAGTATTCTAGCCCCTTTTTTTCTTCCCCCCTCCTTTAAATCGGAAGTAGAGAGAGAGAGAGAGAGAGAGAGAGGTGAAAGATAGAGAGAGAGAGAGAGAAAGAGAGAGGTGAAAGACAGAGAGAGATAGAGAAAGAGAGAGAGAGAGAGAAAGAGAGAGAGAGAGAGAGAGGATGTTAAAAGAGAAAGATCTATTGGAGCATTGGTATGCACCTCGGCTACTGGGTCAAACATGGCTTTCGTATCGGGTTTCAAATCGTGTGACCGGCAGGGATTATCTTATCCCATACTGACGATTGCAGGTTTTGCATGAAACACACGTGTGTATGGGTTTATTTTGAAAATAATATTTATTTATAAATAACACACACACACACATATATATATGTGTGTGTGTGTGTGTGTGTATGTGTTATATATATATATATATATGTATATATATATATATATATTCGGAGAGAAGAAGAAGGATAGAGAGAAAGATATATATACATATATATATATGCAGAGAGAGAGAGAGAGAGAGAGAGGGAGAGAGAGAGAGAGAGAGAGAGAGAGAGAGAGAGAGAGAGAAACGTATAAAATGGCGTCACATATTTTCAGACATAAACATGCAGATGAACGTACGGTCCAGGCCATCATTTTCATCGTTTAAGAAAGATAAAAACATCCATTTACGTAGAGCTTTCTGACAAATTAAAAATCACACATACATGCCTGCAGACATGTATCCACACAATACAACCACCTCACACAAGCATAAACAGAGGTAACATGAATTGGAACAAATACATTGAAGACATTACCAAGGCTGCCGCAAAGAAAGATGGCTCCCTCTACCGTACTAGTAAACTATTCACACCTGACATTATCCTGTATCTCTACAAAGCCACCATCCGCCCATGCATGGAGTATTGTTGCCACGTCTGGGCTGGTGTATCATCTACTAGTCTCTCTCTCCTTGACAAGGTCCAAAAAAGAATCGCCAACCTAATAGGTCCCTCACTGTCAACCCAGCTCCAGTCCCTGTCCCATTGCTGCAATGTAGCATCCTTGTGCTTGTTTTACAAATACTTTAATGGATTATCCTCCGATGAATTGGCTACTCTGGTGCCCCCTCGACGTAAATTCACCAACTCGACAATCAACTAAATCCCATCCATTCACTGTGGAGGTCCCCGGATGCCGGAGAGCTTTCTACTACAAATAGCTTCCTTCCTCGTGCTGCTGGCCTCTGGAACTCTCTCCCTGCCTCCTGTTTCCCCGACAGTACTGACATGCAGAAATTTAAAACTAATGTAAGCAGACATCTCGCTGCACAGCTCCCAACTTAGGTTGATCCCCCCAACCTTCTCCCTTTTCTTTTTCTCAGTAGCCCCTTACGTCTACAGTAGCGGCCTGTCTTGTTTGTGGTGAACTATGTTAAAAATAAATAAATAAATAAGCACACACATACAGGATAAAAAATAAACACACTGAAGTACAAATATTCAAAAACATTCAAACACAAACGTTCACACACATAGAATAAATGGAGTCACACAAGCAAAAACACACTGAGAAACACTAAAAAAAATAAAACCAATACATACACACACACGCAATACATGCACTCGCACACAAATATACACTCACTCGAAGCACAGTCAAATACACACACCAAACACACACACCCATAAACACGCACACACACACACACATACACACACACACACACCTAAATATAAAAACAAGCATACATCTATCATACGAAGACACCTACATTGTCCCATATTTTACAAAATCTTTGTCCGTTTACAAATTTTTTATTCGTAATGAACTAATTTTGTTTTTAATGTTTTAAGTATTTTACTTTGCTATGTTTAATGGTTTGAATGTTTTAAATAATATCCAAGAGTAAGCGACAAGTTTTGCTGTTTCTATTCATTCTCATCGCTATTTCAGGTTCTATATTTCCTGTATTTAAAGAGAGAGAGGCGAGAGGCGAGAGAGATATAAAGAGATAAAGAGAGAGAGACAGACAGAGAGAGAGAGAGAGAGAGAGAGAGAGACAGACAGACAGACAGACAGACAGACAGACAGACAGACAGAGTGGCGGGTGGGAGAGAGAGAGAGTTGACTGCCTATATATAGATAACTGACACTCCCGTCTGAAGTTATGAATGAAGGACATTTACTACAATATTTTACTACGATTCAACTTAGTCTGACTCGGTTCATTTACATACGAGAGGGAAAACTCGCACGTAGAAAGTTGAAGACTATACGGATTTTTCTAGTGACACCATGCCGCGAAAAAAAAAAGAAAAAAGAAAAATGTTACTATTCCTATAGGAGACGGTATAGCGTCAAAACTAAGTTGATTTTAAATAAATAAATACATATTTATATTGTAAAAATATCTGTGTTGTTTTGGCTTCTAAAACTTACTATTGGAAATGGCGAAATTGAGTTAGTATATTACAGAAGTATATTTTGCATATATATATATATATATATATATATATATATATTCTTTGGTTCAGAAAAATTAGTACAACATTAGTACCGTCGGTTTCAAGCTCAGAAGGACTTAGCCATCCGGCTATCTTCAGCTTATGTTGTCACCTGTTTCAGAAATGTGAAGTCATGTGTCACTCTCTTTTGGATGCGTTATTTGCTAAGAGTGTTATTTATATTTGTTTAAAATTAGTGTATGGGAGGTTTAATAAGGTTTGAAAAGAAGAGGGGGGATGTAAAAGGTGTAGATTTAAAAATGGAAAAGATTTAAAAAAATTAAAATTCAAGAATATTTCTATACAAATCCCGTGAGTCGATGTTTATAAGTAGCGTATATTTGCCCGTTACGGTTTTGAGGGTAAATTATGTGTCTTCTAGATAATGTTAAGGAGAGAAAATTGGTTTAAGGATTATACTTATGAAAAAATAAAAAGGTTAAAAAACACACATTAAATTCAAACTCAAGGCCTGGATTAAAGAACTTTAAATCAATCCAAAAGGAATGTAAACTAAGATTTAACCCGGGTCCGGTCTTGGCAGCTTGTCAATCGGTCTAAGGGCAGTAACTCTGCAGGGTTCTTGAATGATTCTGTATTCGGGATTTAACATTATTAACTAAGGTATAGTAAGGGTTTATGGGAGTAATAATATTGGTATACTGATTAAGTCTGGCTTAGAGATAAGAGCAAGAATTAGGTCGGCAAGATTGAATCTGTTTATGAGATATGGGAGATTAACATTTTAACTAAGATATAGTGGAGATTTATGAGAGTAATAATAATGTGAAATGGGGGTGTTACTATCTTAATAACTGAAAAAAATATTATTGGAAAAGTTTTATTTCATATTTACGTGGTCTTAAGTAGTGGTGATGATATGGTCCGATTAAGGTATTTATTCCTACTTTTTATTTATATTTATGAGGGGTAATAGTTGGGAGGATTTTCCGGAGTGGAAGTCGGTATTTAGTGGGGCAATTATGGAGTTATATATTGAGCAGAGGGGAGGTGTTGCTAAGCCTTTATGAGTATCGGTAAATTCAATTTATAAGTAGTGCTTGTCTCCTGTGAATGCATCCTTTAAAGATTTCATCTCTAATATTCAAACAGATTGTATTTGGGTCAATAATGGCCCTTAATATATGGTATTTTAATATATGGTATTTTTCTGCATAACACACATAACATCGTTTTATGGCTGGAGAAAAGGATGGTCTTTTCTCTATTACTTTCCATTTGATAGTGAAGGGTGTTTTCTCATCGTTAAGTTGCCATATCCGGGTCGCAAGTACCTATTTGCCTTGTTTTTGCATTTGAAGGTGTTTCTGTGTGCGTACAATCTTTGCTTGAAGCTTCCTTGCGTCGTGCCTATATATTTTTCTACTCTGCCGCTAGAGTGGTTCATACCGGTGGCTTCATATACGAGGAAATCGATTTTGCAATTCCCCTTACTATTGCTTTGGGCTCTGCAGAGATGATTTTTCTTATGGATGGGGTAGTGGAGTAGCTAACCTAATAAGAATTTCTGTTAAAAAGTTTATGTAGGTTGTGTGTGTGGGGGGGAGAGTGTTTGTCGAGTACGTTGAGGAAAAGGTAGCCTACCCTTGTCTTGGTATTGGTGAAAAATAGGTGGGGAAAATCAGATCACCGACCTCTTTCTATTGCGGCTCCCCCGTGATTGGTCTCGGGTGGGGATGTATTGAGATCTCATCTCTGAACCCGCTATCGCGGAGCGCTTTATTGTAATAGGGTGCGTCATGGTTGAACATTTTCGGTTTTAAAAACCTTATTCATGGTAAAGAAAAAAAGGAAAATATTGTCTGTACCATGTATAAGGTTTTTAAAACCGAAAATTTGGATAAAAAAAAATGATTTAACAAATATTTCATTTGTTTAACAAAATCTCGCGTCATGTTAACTGTTTCTAAAATTTCAAAGTTATATATATATATATATATATATATATATATATATGGCAGTTGTTGCATGGGACAGTGTATAAGCCGGCATGGGATGTGGGTATTTTTTTTGGAAGTGTCTTGATGTGTTTAATGTTTGTTTTATGGATTGTGATGTTGTTTGTACTGTTGGAATGCCTAGTTAGTTAAGTGTGTTGCATATGGATGTGTTATTGGAATGCGTGGGTAAAAGAAGGGGTCTGTCTATTAAAGAGGTGTTTGGTGTTTGATTTTTGTGTGTGTTGCTTTTGGAGAATATTTGAAAGGCTTTTTTCTTGGCATTTAATATAAAATGTGTGGGGTATTGCAGTGTTTTTAGGAATTAATGATGTATTTTATTCCTTATAATTAAACAAACGAATTCTGTTATTTTTAACAATGTTTGCATAAATGATAAAATGCCGCCTAAATACACACAATATATATATATATATATATATATATATATATATATATATATATATATATATATATATATATACCAACTCAAAACACTTCAATTCTCGCCATTTCCAACTCCAACCTTCGCCTTCCCATATTCGAAGCACTATTCATCCGAGCATATATATATATATATATATATATATATATATATATATATATATATATATATATATATATATATATATATATATATATATATCCTAAAAGATTAATTCCCCGAACAGAACTGAAATTTGAGAAATATTTATTTAAATATTTCTAATACTCATATTTCTAATATCACAAATATCGAAGTTTTCTGAATGTTCACGAAGGGTTTCCATTCCCTCTTTACCCCCTTTGTATCGTACTAAATTAAACTAAATATAGACAACATTACACACCATTACCCTTAGTAGCCGTCAGCCATCTTTGCGGTGACAATGACAGAATCAAGAGACGGATTAGTTTTCAAAGGAAAATCACGAAGAACAGCACCAGAGTCATCAAGAGAAGAATTGTCCGCAAAAAGACGAGCAAGAGATCAACCTTATCCTTAAAAGATAAAATAACCTGATAACCATTAAAAATTAGATTAGATAGAGTCACGAATCCTTTAAGACATACCAAAGACAGGACACCATAAAACGCCACATAGGTAGATGTGAAGCGTATCCCAATTAGCCTTTGAAGAAACACATCCCCACCATTAACGTCTAAAAGATCAGCAATAACCCTGAAGTCTCCATTAAACAGTATTGTCTTTCGCCTGTCTTGACGATTCAGTTCACTCACACACACACACACACACACACACAAATATCTTCACTGGACTAGTTGTAAAAAGTTGAATATCCAGTGTAGCAGCAAGTCCTAGGAGCATATACCAGAAAGAACGGTTGAAAATAATTTATATACCATCCACTATGACTATGCAATCCCTACAGCTATATATTCTGAGGCAATGGTTTTATTATTCTGACATCGTAATATGGGACAAAAGGGAGAAAGTAGCATCCCTAGTTGAATTCAGTGTCCCTAATCATGCAGGATTAAACAGAGCTGAAAGGGAAAAGATTACGAAATACCAAGGTCTTATGTACAACATGAAAAGAAACTGGAATCTTAGGAAAATCTCCATCATACCAGTAATTATAGGAGCAACAGGACTAATGAAAAAGAATTTCAGAAGCTAGCTGCTGATTATACCCGGTGAACCGAGTGCAAGAGAAATACAAACAATTGCACTTAAAGGGACAGTTAGAATCTTAAAAAGATCTCTAGGCTGGAGTGTCTGAAATAGCCGGTGAATGTCTGGCCTCCGGTACGATGCCCCATCTCCAGCAAAAACGGAAAGATAAGAATATATATATATATATATATATATATATATATATATATATATATTGTATTATACTTTAGATGATTCCAATTGTGTGTGAGTGTGTTTGTTTATTTTCGAGTGGCGGACATATATACTCCCACACTTTTCCAAATTCCCGTCCATTTTTTAGTTTATATCCCCACAATTTCTATTCAACAGAAAAACATTCTGAGACACAATTTACATTTGTTGTTCCAACACGCTATCCTCCCAGGCATTACGTCTCTTTTCGGAAAAGGGATAAATGTATTGCTTATTACCTGAAAGGCCATCATTTGGGAGAGAATGCCGACGGGATCGAACAGGTTATTTCTTCTCCCGGTTCTAAGTGTCCTCTTTTTAGAGGAGCTGGACTCTCCACAATAAAACGACCCAATGCCTACATCCAACCTTGATAAGGGGCAGGTTATTGACACCGTCTCTTGGCTAAGATCCAAGTAAAGCATATGTTCTACCCCTGCAGATTGCCCTCTAGGCATTACCTCTTCCTTCCGGGAGTACGAGGTTATTATCTTTCGCCTG
>OY744519.1:139681789-139689289 GCA_963556195.1 Sepiola atlantica
CAAAAAGACAAGGAAGAAAAGTGGGAAGTAAAACAACTACATGGACACTTCATAAGACTGACAAGAGAAGAAACAAACGAAAATAAAACGGAATCTTTATCGACGGCTGAACAGAACAGTGTGATTAGGACAAATTACATTAAAGCTGAAATAGAAAAAAAACCCAGGTAAACCGTAAATGCAGACTGTGCGGACAAAGAGACGAAACAGTGAATCAAATAATAACTGAATGCAACAAACTAGCCCAAAAAGAATACAAGAACAGACATGGCTGTGTGGGGAAAGCAATATACTGGGAGCTGTGCAAACGATTGCATTTCGAACACAGACAAATTGTACAAACATAAACCAGAGACAGTACTGGAAAACAAAAAAAACATAAAATACCCTGGGATACGAATGTACAAACAGAGACACTCATACAAGCAAGGAGACCGGATGTCATAATAATCGACAAGAAGGAAAAATTCTGCCAAATCTTAGACTTTGCTGTTTCAGCAGACAACAAAGTTAAGACCAAGGAAACGGTGTTGCATGGTCCACTCCCCCTGTGGAAAGAGGGAAAAAGAGAAAGAAAGCGACTTTTTGCTTCTTTTTATATGGGCTCAAATCACGCGTGGTCAAGCGGCGTCTCGGTTCCCGAATCTTCGGCCAACGTGTTTTTACGAGATATCGTCTTCTTCTATCTCAGAGACGAAGAAAAGGTTGCTTAACGCAGAGAAAGAAAAAGAGTCGTAATAAAATCCTCTTGGCCGGTAGTAGCGTCTGCTACAAACCTAAACGAAGCAAAACATCAAGAAATCTCATAAACTGCGACCCCCCTTCCCTTTAAAAAATACACACAATGGGATGACACTAGCCTCGGGCGGTACTACACTAATAATTGTGAAGGGTTAAGTAGGACTTGTTCTCACTCAGACTCCAAGGAACAGCACCGGTTATTGTCAGTTAACAATAACTGATTGTGACCTGTGTGAGATTGTGACCTGTGTGAGAACTCCTAGTAAGAGAATAATAATTGTAATATTGATGATGATGATGATGATGATGATGATGATGATGATGATGATGATGATGATGATGATGATGATGATGATGATGATGATGATGATGTGAAGCTTTAAAAAAATTATTTCTTGTTTCATTGTTAACTTCTCTCGTTCCTGGTCATCAAAACATATTAAACCAAGAAAACAAGCTGGGAAAACAAAATAATACCAAACTCCACAAGGAAAGGGAGACTAATTAAATACAGAGACTAAATGAGAAAACTCTAAAAAATAAAAATACTTTTATTTTTCAGTTAAAACAAAGAAAAAAAAAAACGGAGATGTTACGTAGACACGAGTTATCTCCCGTTGACTTAAGTGACTCCCACCGTCACTATTGACTGCTACCTCCCACTACTTGTGTTAGTGGTAAACTGCTATGTATTCAGTGTAAATAAATTTCTTGTTAAGTTCACACGTGTGTCTCGCCTCTGTTAATGAATGCTTCAATAACAAGTTACTAATATGGCTTTATTTAATACTCACCTGTATCAACGCATAATATAAAATTATTAAAGCTACTCGAAAGTGCACAGCCCTTGTGGGGAGGGGGGCTGATAAACAATAATATTTTTAATAAATAAATATTAAATATTTAAATACCTAGAGACATCGATGTTTCATGCTAACGCAATCTTCAGTCTAGGAACTAATTCCCGACGGTCGGTAGGCGCGAACCCCGAACACAAATCGCCACTGATTCGTAGTCGGCGATCTTAACCAAAGGGCCATCGTCAATTAGTTAGTAAATATAGAGTAACTTTAACTGTAAATAGCGACACTCACCAGGCCGCCATTCACCAGGCAGCTCGAGTGATCTTACGAAACGGTGTTCGGATCGCGCATATAGCTACTAGTACTACTTGTTATTAAAGCTACTCGAAAGTGCCCAGCCCTTGTGGGGAGGGGGGCTGATAAACAATAATATTTTTGATAAATAAATATTAAATATTTAAATTCCTAGAGACATCGATGTTTCATGCTAACGAAAGGGCCATCGTCAATTAGTTAGTAAATATAGAGTAACTTTAACTGTAAATAGCGACACGTGGCCGCCATTCACCAGGCAGCTAGAGTGATCTTACGAAACGGTGTTCGGATCACGCATATAGCTATTAGTACTGCTTGTTATTAAAGCTACTCGAAAGTGCCCAGCCCTTGTGGGGAGAGCGGGCTGAAAAACAATAATATTTATAAATAAATATTGAATATTTAAATACCTAGAGACATCGATGGTTCATGCTAACGCAAGGGCCATCGTCAATTAGTTAGTAAATATAGAGTAACTTTAACTGTAAATAGCGACACGTGACCGCCATTCACCAGTTAGCTAGAGTGATCTTACGAAACGGTGTTCGGATCGCGCATATAGCTATTAGTACTGCTTGTTATTAAAGCTACTCGAAAGTGCCCAGCCCTTGTGGGGAGGGTGGCTGATAAACAATAATATTTTTAATAAATAAATATTAAATATTTAAATACCTAGAGACATCGATGTTTCATACTAACGCAATCTTCAGTCTAGGAACTAATTCCCGACGGTCGGTAGGCGCGAACCCCGAACACAAATCGCCAGTCGGTGATCTTAACCAAAGGGCCATCGTCAATTAGTTAGTAAATATAGAGTAACTTTAACTGTAAATAGCGACACGTGACCGCCATTCACCAGGCAGCTAGAGTGATCTTACGAAACGGTGTTCGGATCGCGCATATAGCTATTAGTACTGCTTGTTATTAAAGTTACTCGAAAGTGCCTTGTGGGGAGGGGGGCTGATAAACAATAATATTTTTAATAAATAAATATTAAATATTTAAATACCTAGAGACATCGATGTTTCATGCTAACGCAATCTTCAGTCTAGGAACTAATTCCCGACGGTCGGTAGGCGCGAACACCGAACACAAATCGCCAGTCGGTGATCTTAACCAAAGAGCCATCGTCAATTAGATAGTAAATATAGAGTAACTTTAACTGTAAATACAGACATGTGGCCGCCATTCACCAGGCAGCTAGAGTGATCTTACGAAACGGTGTATGGATCGCGCATATAGCTATTAGTACTGCTTGTTATTAAAGCTACTCGAAAGTAACTTTAACTGTAAATAGCGACACTCACCAGGCCGCCATTCACCAGGCAGCTAGAGTGATCTTACGAAACGGTGTATGGATCGCGCATATAGCTATTAGTACTGCTTGTTATTAAAGCTACTCGAAAGTAACTTTAACTGTAAATAGCGACACTCACCAGGCCGCCATTCACCAGGCAGCTAGAGTGATCTTACGAAACGGTGTATGGATCGCGCATATAGCTATTAGTACTGCTTGTTATTAAAGCTACTCGAAAGTAACTTTAACTGTAAATAGCGACACTCACCAGGCCGCCATTCACCAGGCAGCTAGAGTGATCTTACGAAACGGTGTATGGATCGCGCATATAGCTATTAGTACTGCTTGTTATTAAAGCTACTCGAAAGTAACTTTAACTGTAAATAGCGACACTCACCAGGCCGCCATTCACCAGGCAGCTAGAGTGATCTTACGAAACGGTGTATGGATCGCGCATATAGCTATTAGTACTGCTTGTTATTAAAGCTACTCGAAAGTAACTTTAACTGTAAATAGCGACACTCACCAGGCCGCCATTCACCAGGCAGCTAGAGTGATCTTACGAAACGGTGTTCGGATCGCGCATATAGCTATTAGTACTGCTTGTTATTAAAGCTACTCGAAAGTGCCCAGCCATTGTGGGGAGGGGGGCTGATAAACAATAATATTTTTAATAAATAAATATTAACCCCGAACACAAATCGCCACTGATTCGTAGTCGGTGATCTTAACCAAAGGGCCATCGTCAATTAGGCAGCTAGAGTGATCTTACGAAACGGTGCTTCTATAATAAAAAGCCGAAAAAAGTTTTTCTTGTCTTTTAGTGTTGGAGAGGTAAATAAGGGACAGGTAACTCTTCACAACAGCTCTAGCTTTCGAACAATATTTTTCTAACCCTAACCCTAACCCTACACCCTAAACCCTAATCCTAACCCTAACCCTAACCCTAAAACTTTTATGTCTAATCGACGTTCTCCTTGCACAGTAGCCACATGTGCAACGTCAATTAAAGCCATCAGTTTTGATCACTGATGGCACAAGTCGCATCTCATGGTCACAGTTGCAGGTTTCTGCACCAGAATTAGTCCGTGTGCTTGCAAAAAATCAATTTGTTTTGCACTGTCTGATGTAAAATATAGTATATCTTCGAAACCTCTCCAACACTAAAAGACAAGAACAACTTTTTTTTTAATTTTGGCTTTTCTACTGCCAACTTATCTATCTATCTAATTCCTCTGATGATAAGATTTTAATCTTTGAAAAGCCTTGGCTTAAGGAAAAAAATAATAAACATGTTTTTACCGAGTACACCTTGCTTGAACAATCGAAGTTGAAATAAATTTGTAATTCGTACATGTTTATCCCTCTTCTTTCATCTATCTTTATATATATATATATATATATATATATATATATATATATATATATATATATATATATATATATATATATAGTAATCCAGGTAGGGTAAAAATCCACAGGGTAGAAATCCAAAGGGAATCAAACCGGGTTTATAAAAGAGTGCTCAATAAAATTATAGAGCTGTATTGTGAATGCTTTTATTCAAACATGTACAAGGTCTGCTACACTGGCATGTCGATGTTATCGATCTACAGCTCTCAAGAGCTGAGGTCTCATCAGGCAGAAAATTGTTTTTTGATTCAACTGGTTGCTGAATTCCAGGGAATTCAGCAACCAGTTGAATCAAAATACAATTTTCTGCCTGATGAGACCTCAGCTCTTGAGAGCTGTAGATCGATAACATCGACATGCCAGTGTAGCAGACCTTGTACATGTTTGAATAAAAGCATTCACTATATATATATATATATATATATATATATATATATATATATATATATATATAAGATTACGATAAATACATGGGGTTCCAAAAGTCTTGGGCACATTTCAAGTCCTATCTGCTGAACTATGAATGGTATTAAGATCAAACTGCTACCATTTTAGAGCTAAATTCATTAAGTTTTTGTAATGCTAATGATTATTTCATATCTTTTCGGGCCAAGTAACGGCGTCCACTCAACCAGAAAACGGCGTTTTGCGTCCTTGAATTTTCAAAAACTGAATAATGTAAACGTGTTCGACGTGAATTTCGCACAGAATTCCGAAAAGAGGTCATGTCCAAGAAAGCTGTCTACAGACCATTCTTCTTTGAAAGAGCAACAGTCAATGGTGACACGCACCTCGACATGCTGGAAAACTGGTTAACGGATAAGTTGAGTGAGGAAGAGTCTGACGACATCATTTTCTAACAGGATTGGGCGCCACCGTACTGGAGCCTCAGGGTTAGACACTATCTGAAGACAACACTGTTCGACAGATGGATTGGACGATGTGGGTGAGATGATCGCGTTCTCATGCCCTGGCTTCCCAGGTCTCCAGACACCACACCCTGCGATTTCTTTTTTGTGCATCTCCTGTCTTTGCGTTAATCATCTTTCGTTCTTTTGTTGCTCTTTCTGAATAGCTATATTAATTGGTGAGAAATAAGTCCTATTATACCCAGCAGGCAACGATAGCCAGCCGTCTTAACAGTGTTCAACAAGGAGGAACATGCATTTATAGCTATGATTTGACGACTATATTATTACTTCTCATTAGAAAGCCCGTCCATAATGGGAGCTGCAAATAATTATTTAATAATAAATATTTAATTATTTACAGACGTATACGTTTCATCCTTTCGAAATCATCAGTGTAGAGATAATTATTCGAACCCCGAATATATATATATATATATATATATATATATATATATATATATATATATATATATACATTCCCGAAACAGTTTTTCATGGTAAACAACTGATGATCCCTTAAATAATGTTAGAAGCAAACTAATATAATAACTGTAAAAATTAAATTGACTTACATGAGTGATTTTCCACTGAACGACTTGGGACTTAAGATTTTATTTTTGTTTTTTTTGTTTTTTTTATATATATAGTTTTAATGGTTGAGAAACTTCCGAGACTATATATATATATATATATATATATATATATATATATATATATATATATATATATATATATATATATATATATATATATATATATAAGGGGGATGACGAAGTGACGGTCTGGAGTCATCAGAACTATAAAACAAAATAAAATATTTCCAAATTGTCTTGGAAACGATCGTACGCCAAATAATCGTTGTGTCTGAATTCATGGAGCTGATATAAATGATTGTTTCAAGCTCAGAAGGCATTAACCATCCGGCACTTTTCAGCGTATGTTGTCACCTGGTAAAGAAAGTGAAAATCACGTATAAGTCTTGTTTGGATACGTTATTTGCTTTGGAGTGTTAAATTAGAGTTGTTTAAAGGAGAATGTGCTTCAACAGTGTTCAGTACATGAATAGAGTTTAGTAGTTAATGAAACTATACTTATGACGATCAAGTTAAACAATACTTTTGTGTTTGACTCGTAACCACTCATCAAGATAAATGTGGTGATTGATATTCTACTTTCAATTTTATAAGTAAATACATTAACTACTACTGGTAATGGTTTTAGTTTAATCGCTTATTACTAAAATCCCTTTGATGTTAAATTTGAAAACTTTAATTCCTTGCAAAATGTATGATTTATTTGATAAATACTGGCAATTTTAATTCACATTGACTAATTCTCTGAATTTGGGGACTAGAAAAATTGAATGCGTTAGTTTGTGGACAAAAATTTAGGTTCCTAGTGGTGGCTCCTATAATAGGTTTTTCCTGGTCCCACAAGCATCTAGAGCCGGTACAGAATATAGACATAATACAATAATAATAATAATTTGCGAGTTTTTAAAATAATTTTATTTCTTCGAAATTATCCAATATTTGTTTTCATTTGATTTTGATGAAACGAAAATGTAAAGAATGAATTAAAAAGTACGAAAATTAATAATAAACCACAAAAATTTTACAAAATATACATATCTACGCGTATTTGATGTTCTAGCCCGATACGTTCATGTAAGTCAGACTGGCAGCATTTGTAGAATCAATTTGGGACTTTTAATCATATGTTTCTGTTTTTTTTTTTCGAAATTATCCAATTTTTATCTGATTTGATTGATATTAAACGAAAATGCAAAGATTAATTTTTTTAAATTGTACGAAAAATATTAGTTTTTTAATTCCAAATATACATATATACGAGAGTTGGTTTTTTTTCTATAAAATAAGTTCATGAAAGCCAGCCTAATTGGATTTGTGTAATCACAATGCCACAAACTCCGTATTATAATTTATTGACTGTTTTCTTGTTTCGCTTATTGCAGCGATAGCGTACCGTAACACACACACACACACACACACACACACAC
>OY744519.1:139691789-139861789 GCA_963556195.1 Sepiola atlantica
GTGGTTCTCTGTATTGTGTTAAGATGTATTTTTTCAATATGTGTCACTGAGTGTGTTCCGGATGTGTGTGTTTTCGAGTGTATACACGAGCCTGTGAATTTGTATACGAGAGAATGTATTGTGTATATGAATGTAGGTGTGTGTATTTACTGTGCTTCGAGGGTGTGTGTTGTATCCTAGTGTGAGTGCATGTATTGCATAAGTGTGCATTTATTGATCCCTTTTTTTTTTTAGTTTTTCAGTGGGTGTGTTTGCTTGTCTGACTCCATTCATTTTTTTTCCAATTTTCTCATATTTTTGTAATTGCTAGGGATAGGGAATCCAACTAGATGCCAGACATTCAACCGCTATTTCAAAGACTCCAAAGATCTTTTGAGGATTCTAACCGTCCCTTTAAGTCCCTTTATATATCTCTTGCACTTGGTTCACCGGGTATATTCGCCAGGTAGTTTTAAAAAATTATTTTTCGTGAGCCCGCTTGCTTCTATGATTATTGGAATGATGGGGATCTTCCTAAGGTTCAAGTTTCCTTTCATGTCGTACATATGCCCTTGGTATTTAGTTATCTTTTCTCTCTCGGCTCTGTTTTAGCCAGCATCATTAGGGATACTGACTTCAACTACGGTTGCTACTTTTTCCCTCTTGTCCCATATTACTATGTCAGCTTTAATAGCCCCATTTTATAGGCATGTAGCTGTAGGAATTGGGTAGTCATAGTGGATGGTGTATAACTTTCTGGTATATGTTCCCAGGACTTGCTGCTACACTGGATATTCAACTGTTTACAGATGGCCCAGTGGAGATATTTACAGACTCCATTGTGTGGTATTGTATAGTAGTCGCCCCCCCCCAACAGAACGTTACAACTGCATGTCAGGTTGCTCACACTCTCTACTTCTGTGTGGCAGAACCTGCATTTGTTGTCGTTGCTAAAACTACTCATCTTCTTAAAAGCATTGGCCATCAAGCTTTGGTCTTAGGCAGCCATTATCATCCTCTCCTGATTATAGTCGAGCGATCCTCTTTTGAGCCAGTCTACAGAGCCTTCCTTATCTATATATTCCTGGGATAGTTCATCCAGAAAATATTTGGCACGTTGTTGGTTGGCCCATTCTTCCAGTCTTCTGGAATGGAAGGTCTTGGTGTACTTCTGGCGGCTCTTTTGGGCTATTTCAGTGACATGCTTGTTTGGCGTTTCTGTCTCATTTGTGAGACAATATTGTCTAAAATGTTTGGTCAGTTTTGTACAGTTTTGTGATGGAGGTCGTTCTACTTGCTCTTGTGAGAGAGAGAGAGAGAGAGAGAGAGAGAGAGAGAGAGAGAGAGAGAATATATATATATAGATATATATATATATTCAGAGAGCAAGAGATGGATATATAGATAGATACATAGATAGATAGATAGATAGATAGATAGAGAGAGAGAGATAGAGAGATAGAGAGAGAGAGAGAGAGAGAGAGAGAGAGAGAGAGAGAGAGAGAGAGAAGAGGAGATAGATTCAGAATTGCTGAGGTACCGGAAGTTATATTTTCAGCAGTGTCTAAGACCCGCCTTTATCGAATCTTTTTAAATGGTAACAACATATTTTAAACTAAAAACGCCGACACAGATTGTAAACATTATATAAAAAAAAGGAATTGGGATTTCTTGTAATATTTTATCTGCTATCACGAAAAGTGTCCGACATTTGTTTTATTAGATAGTGATCAAACGAAACTGTAGAAACGGAAATGAAAAACTCTATCCGGCCTTCCGGTTGGAATCAAAGTGTAGTATCTGATAGTTCATGTAAATGTGGTATTGTGATTATTGCTGAAGTGAAAGATATTGACAAATGGTGAAAGAATGAAAGGAACAATGTTTGTACGAGTGGGTCAAAATGTGTCTAGTTAAGAAGAGGATAGACAGAAGATGGCCACAGAGGCCTCACATCTCACACTTTAAATGGCCTTGTACCTAATTTGTAGAATTAATTAAGTTTTTTAAATATTTTTTTTTTGAAAATGTGACATCTTTGCTATTCTCGATCACAGGTGATGAAATCTTTCTAGACAGAGAGATTTTTTTAGAATTGTCCCAGAGTGTCCTTTTCGCAAGAGCTGAATTTCCATAACTTAAAAAACCGATAGAAATTATAAAAAGAACGACAGATAAAAAAACTAGAAGATATACATTTTACGTGTATTTTATGTTGTATTCTAAAATAAATGAATAAAAATCAGCCTGCCTGCATTTGTATAATCACCGTGGTCACAAACTCCCTATTATTCATTTATCGACTGGTTTCTTGTATCGCTTTGTCAAGCATATTCGTAATTTCAGCGATAGCGGTTAATTAATACACACGCCCTCACTGTCAGAATTTGTGATTTAGAAATTATCTCGCAATTCGCCTCCACATATGAAATTAAAATCTGTGTTTTTTCTCTCTATTTTAAAGAATAGACGAAAGTACAAGTAAAAAATATCAATGTTTCCAACATATCTCTAAATGAAAACATTAAATATGAGTTGCGCTTCACTACACATCTCATTTCACTTTCGTATTCAACACACGAAAAAAACGCCATATGATGGAAGGGGGGTATCTCCGAGTTTTCCAATCTTCTTATAGACATGGAATTTTTAAATCTATCTTTTATATAATAACACATATTTCACTAACATCAGTTTCATCTCACCAGTTGATGTGACAAGTTCTGTTCGGATGATTTGTCCCCACAAAAAACATTTCTAACATAAACTTACAGTACTGTCACAAACAAAGAATCTTCGAAAACATCTTCATCTGAAATATATCCTCATCATTCGAATTCCGATCATCCTCCATGTTTTATATGAGAAGAATAAGTAAGTGGTCGACAAGTTTCTCATAATATGTGAACCTGAATATTATTATAATTATGATTATTATTTGTAGTCACTAGGAATTCTCACTCAAGTCATCATCAGTGATTGCTCACTGATAATAACCGGTAGTGTTCCCTGGAGTCTGAATGACAACAAGCCTCCCCAGATTTCCAGTACTCTTCAACTCTTTTCGATAACCATTGCAAATGACTTTGCGGTATCGCTACAGCCGCTTACCATTGATGTTTCGGTGGTAACGACCATTGGTCTCCTCTGGGATATGGGTGGCTATAAGCCTCCCCAAGGTCCCAGTACTATCCACATTCTCCCAGTGGACGGCTGGTTAGCGCTCTTCCTCCTCGGTCTCCTATCCTCCTTGATCCTTCTAGACTATTTTGTGTGGTATTAGCCGAGACTCGTGCCATCACTTTTCTGTTATGGGAGGGGGAGCAGTTTATGAAATTTCTTGTAGTTTCTGTTCCTTGGGTTCATGTGGTGGTGTTTTTGTTTTGTATTGTATCTTCCATGTGGCTGGTTACCGTTCATAGCTTATGCGGGTTGGTTTCCGCATCCGAGGATTTCCATTAAGATTGCAGCTGTTGTCATAATAATAATAATATTATTATTATTATTATTATTAATAATAATAATAATATTATTATTATTATTATTATTATTATTATTATTATTATTATTATTATTATTATTATTATTATTATTATTCCTTTGATGTGTGTTTTCATATTTATATGCACTTAAAAGTTTTATTAATGACACCTCGTTCATTTCTTTCTTGCAGTGTATCTTGTCACAAGTAAAGCCACCTTCTTCTCTGTCGTCGTCCTCAAATTGATTGTGTCATTCACCAAAGGGGCACCAACATCGACCCCGGACGAAACAAGCCGAAAATTGTTTAAAAGAGATATAGATTTGGCCAGGGAAACCACGAAATATACGATGCGAGAAATAAACACCAGTTTTCACAATTATGTAAGTATATAAATAATAGCATACATAAGTAAATTTTCTTTTTGTTTTCTTTAGTTTTTCTTGTTTTGTTTAATTTTTGGGTTTTGTTAACTGGATAATTTAACCTTTTTTAATAACAATATCTAGTCTAGATCTGTCAAAAAAAAAAATTCCCTCCATTTTATATTAGAAATACATGAAACAATTGTTTAAAGATGTTTTTCTCTTATTTTGTTTGTAGTGTAAACACGTTCCAATCTGGTGCTCAGCTGACTGCAATCATTTTATAAGCATGTTGAATGCCCAATCAAATTTATCGCTACCAAAAGTTGCGATCGAGAATAAATTGAATTTTCAAGACGTCAAATCAGTCAAGGTAAATATAAATTCTTTCTTAATCTTTTTGTGTATCTATCTGGTACAGCACTAAATCTGGCAAATAGCTATTCAATTATGACTAGCGAAATTTTCGATTTTACCATCTCCACAATGTTCATTAATGTAGAAATCTCTTTTTGATTGAGATTCTTAAAAAAAAAAATTACTTTATCCGACTAGGACTATTTTCAAGCAGATATCATGTTTGTCATGATCAGCAAATTAAAATTGACGCCATATTTGCAATCAGCAGCAAATATGTCTACTAATATTAAATCGATAAACTAATGCATTCTTTCATTTTTTTACTGTTCAATAACATTTAAGTATTATTATGTTGTTGTTTTTTTATAGAAAAGTTTGTAAATAATTTGGAAATCTCTACATTTTTAAACGTCGCATCGCATGACGTCAAAACTGGAATATATGTTTTCAAAAATAACTGGCGTATTTGTTTTTTGTTTTTTTTAATTTAAGATTTAACTCGAGTATTTCTCTACCTCTTACTCTGACTTTTACATTCATAACTTTTTTTATTTTGTATTTGTTAAAAAAGAGAGAATAATTTCGCGTAATTGGTTCTTATTTATATTTTATCCTCGGGTATTTATTTTTCGCTTACTTTAACTTTCATATTTTTAATGCATAAGAGTTCACTTTCGTATTTGTTTAAAGAGAAGGGTATTTGATTTTTGTAGTTTTTTTTTCATTTAAATTTTAAATCGATTTTATGCTTTCCGCTCTCTTCGATGATACTATGTAACTACGTAAGATCTCATTAGCGTATCTTCACCAATACTTAGCTCGCGTATTCGTTATTTTTTCGTTTACGATTTAAATCGCGCCTATACTTTTCCATTACTCTGACTTTAATATTTGTACAATGTTAAATACATGAGATCTCATTAGCGTATCTTCACCAATACTTAGCTCGCGTATTTGTTATTTTTTCGTTGACGATTTAAATCGCGCCTATACTTTTCCATTACTCTGACTTTAATATGTGTACAATGTTAAATACATAAGATCTCATTAGCGTATCTTCACCAATACTTAGCTCGCGTATTTGTTATTTTTTCGTTTACGATTTAAATCGCGCCTATACTTTCCATTACTCTGACTTTAATATGTGTACAATGTTAAATGCATAAGATCTCATTAGCGTATCTTCACCAATACTTAGCTCGCGTATTTGTTATTTTTTCGTTTACGATTTAAATCGCGCCTATACTTTCCATTACTCTGACTTTAATATGTGTACAATGTTAAATGCATAAGATCTCATTAGCGTATCTTCACCAATACTTAGCTCGCGTATTCGTTATTTTTTCGTTTACGATTTAAATCGCGCCTATACTTTCCATTACTCTGACTTTAATATGTGTACAATGTTAAATGCATAAGATCTCATTAGCGTATCTTCACCAATACTTAGCTCGCGTATTCGTTATTTTTTCGTTTACGATTTAAATCGCGCCTATACTTTTCCATTACTCTGACTTTAATATGTGTACAATGTTAAATACATAAGATCTCATTAGCGTATCTTCACCAATACTTAGCTCGCGTATTTGTTATTTTTTCGTTTACGATTTAAATCGCGCCTATACTTTCCATTACTCTGACTTTAATATGTGTACAATGTTAAATACATAAGATCTCATTAGCGTATCTTCACCAATACTTAGCTCGCGTATTTGTTATTTTTTCGTTTACGATTTAAATCGCGCCTATACTTTCCATTACTCTGACTTTAATATGTGTACAATGTTAAATACATAAGATCTCATTAGCGTATCTTCACCAATACTTAGCTCGCGTATTTGTTATTTTTTCGTTTACGATTTAAATCGCGCCTATACTTTCCATTACTCTGACTTTAATATGTGTACAATGTTAAATACATAAGATCTCATTAGCGTATCTTCACCAATACTTAGCTCGCGTATTCGTTATTTTTTCGTTTACGATTTAAATCGCGCCTATACTTTTCCATTACTCTGACTTTAATATTTGTACAATGTTAAATGCATAAGATCTCATTAGCGTATCTTCACCAATACTTAGCTCGCGTATTCGTTATTTTTTCGTTTACGATTTAAATCGCGCCTATACTTTCCATTACTCTGACTTTAATATGTGTACAATGTTAAATGCATAAGATCTCATTAGCGTATCTTCACCAATACTTAGCTCGCGTATTCGTTATTTTTTCGTTTACGATTTAAATCGCGCCTATACTTTCCATTACTCTGACTTTAATATTTGTACAATGTTAAATACATAAGATCTCAATAGCGTATCTTCACCAATACTTAGCTCGCGTATTCGTTATTTTTTCGTTTACGATTTAAATCGCGCCTATACTTTTCCATTACTCTGACTTTAATATTTGTACAATGTTAAATACATAAGATCTCATTAGCGTATCTTCACCAATACTTAGCTCGCGTATTTGTTATTTTTTCGTTTACGATTTAAATCGCGCCTATACTTTTCCATTACTCTGACTTTAATATTTGTACAATGTTAAATACATAAGATCTCATTAGCGTATTAGTCTACAAAATGTTATCCCGCGTATTTGTTGCTTGTATTTATTCGGGTGGAGGGAAGATGTGTCTGCTATTTTCACCATAATACCGCATTTGCTGTATGGGCTTGACTACTTAGGAAATCCTAAGTGTGTGATGAGTTTTATTTAGAAGAAGAATATGTACAGATGTATAAATGATGGGGGGTGGGACGACCACCCTCGCCCTCCAAAACGAATCAATAAAATAAAGAAACCAAATAAAATTAAACAAAATGTAGGTTAGTGAGGCCCTCATAACCCTTCCTAATTGAAGATCTACTGTATTCCGGTTTGTCAGTGCCACAAACACAAGCAGGTAAATATCTATGTGGGAGTGGAGTTTTAAGTGGGAAGATAGGAAAAACAGGTTGGAGTTGGGTAGTGGGTGTTGTCCTTCAAAGATTTGTTGCTTTTCAATTTAAGATTTGAATCTCTTTTATGCTTAGCTTTTTAGTACGACTTTCATATTTATACTATTTGAAATATTTAGAATATGAATTAAAATTATCAAACCTTTGTTTGTTGTCTTTTATGAATCAAAATTATCAACTATTTATTAACTATTAATTAAGATTATCAAATATGCATTAACTTTGTCATTTTCTATTTCAGGCGGTTGTAGCGAACATGAGTCGAACAGTGAACGAATATCTGGGTTTAATAAAACAACATTTGGATGTGGGATATAAGATGGTTTGTAAGCCTGCAATAAAAATAAAAGTCGAATGCAAATTTCCGAAATTCTGTTCCACTCTTCCTGACAACGATTTCGCCATTTTGTACTGCAATCTCAACGCCGCCTATCATTACCTGGACAATTTGAAAGTCATTTTCGAATTACCGGAGAGTCTCAACAATTATCTCATAGTCTTTATTAATTCTCAACAAATTACATGTTTTTCAAGCATTTTCTTCTTTTTACTTAAATAACCGTCCGCTGAAAGATTCATAAAATACTTACTTCGGTTAGGCCAGAATTATCTGAGTATTCTCACTCTCTTTCTCTCTATATATATACATATTTATATTTATATTTATATATTTATATGTATACATTTATATATATTTATATATTTATATATATATGCACAAATATATGTATATATACATGTGTATATATACATATATATGCACACATGTATATATATATACATATACATACACACATATATATGTATATATATACATGTATATATACATATATATATATATATACACACAAATATATATGTGTATATATGTGCATGTATATATATACATTTATATTTATATATTTATATAAATATATGTATATATACATGTATATATACAGATATATATACGCACATGTATATATATACACATATATATGTATATATACATGTATATATTTATATATACATATATGTATATATATATACATATATGTATATATATATATATATACATATATGTATATATATACATATATGTATATATATATATACATATATGTATATATATATATATATATATATATATATATATATATATATATATATATATATATATATATATATATATAAGTGCAGATTAGTAGTCCGAGGCTGTAGCAATGCGATGTAGTTGCCGGAAGATGGAAAAAGTGAACAGAAATAAACGATGAGAGAAAACGAAACTCAAAACGATTTATTAATAATTTCACGAAAAACTGATTAAATACCAGAATAGTAAATGGTGTCTGGTAAATTAAAGTTAGGCAAAAGGTAATCTTAAATTTTCGAAAGAAAAACTTTCATTTTCAAAAGACAACAATAGAAGACCGAGAGGGTCGAAAAAAAACGGGAAAAACCGGTGTCAAACCATTGAAACACCGCAGCAGACAATTGGGAGTAGGAACGCAGAAAATGTCAAAATTTAATTAAATAATTATTCAACTAAAGTTAACATATTATTAACATTTGTTTATTTATATACTAATTATTATAATTTTATTATATTTTATTTTATATGATTTATTAATTTTTTTCTCTTTATTCTTTATTCAATTCTAAATTTAAATTTACGTGTGGGCCGTTATTATTATAATATGTGCAAACAAAGGGGGATAACTTAGAAAAAATATGTTTAGAAATGAGATTTGAAATTTGAAAAGGGATTTAAATCAATTGTGGAATGGATCAATAAACAACTGATGATCCCTTAAAATAGTGTTAGAAAATAACTAATATAATAACTGTAAAAAATAAATTGACTTACATGAGTGATTTTCCACTGGAAGACTTGAGACTATAAGTTGTGTTTGTTTAATGATCTTTTTTAAATTAAACAATTTGATTCTACAATCAGTTGTATAGTTTTCCAGTACAATGTGTTAGTTTATTTTGTTGACATTAAAGAAAAAAAATCATATCTTTTTTTTTAATAAATAAAACATGGAATCATAAATTCAGTTGAGGTCGTGTAAAAATGATAATATTGGATATGAAAGTATTAAGAAATCAAATACAGTAAACACGAATAGGTTTTTAATTCTCGGAAAGAAAAAGGTTACCTCAACAGAATTCATTATAGTGTGTGTGTGTGGGGGTGTGTGTGTGTGTGAGTATGTGTGTGTGCGCGTGTGTGCGCGCGTGTTTTTATATAGTAATTTTTAAGTCAATTATTATTTTAAATAAACAATTTGATTTAATAAATTTGTGTTTTAAAACAATAAGATTAAGAAAATAAACAAAGTTAGGACGGTTTTTAAAATGGGAAACTGACACGCTGAATGACAGCGTTGTTGTTTACATATTTAACGTGCCGACAGCTGTTTAATCAGATCGCCATTTTACCGGAGGGAGGAAGGACACCACTGATTAAACCGCCAATGACATTGCAATTTTAACGGAACTTGCCATTGAAAAGGTTTAGAAAACACGCCGGTTATGAAGAAAATGGCTTTAAATAATTGTATGAATAATTTTTATTAATATACCCTTATCGGATAATATTGTAAATACATATGTATCAGTTATAAGTGTATATTTGTAAATATTAATTTAATTGAAGGTTTAAAGGAATGACTTATGTAAATAGGAAAATCCATCTGGTGTCTGTACAACTTTTAATGACAGTATATAAAGAATTTCAAAAAGATTAGTTTCAGTAAAATAGTCATACTGGAGTTTCGGCTTCAGACAGACAGACAGATACATAAACTCCATTATTAATAGATTATTATAATTATTATTATTATTATTATTATTATTATTATTATTATTATTATTATTATTATTATTATTATTATTATTATTATTATTATCATTATTATTATTATCATTATTATTATTATCATTATTATCATTATTATCATTATCATTATTATTATTGTTGTTGTTATTGTTGTTGTTGTTTCTATGACTTTTGTCTTCAAGGTTTATTAACGACACCTCGTTAATTTCTTTTTTACAGTGTATCTTACAAGAAAACCCACCTTTTTCTCTGTCGTCGTTTTCACATCGATTGTGTATGTGTCATTCATCAAAGGGGCACCGACATCGACCCGCGACGAAACAACTCGAAAAGGGTATATCGATTTAGCCATAGAAATCATGACATACACGATGAGAACAGTAAACACCAGTTTAGAAACTTACGTAAGTACATCAAAATTACCATACTTAATGAAAATTGTTTTTCTTTTGTAATATGAGTATTTTATTATTATGTATATCAAAACTTCCATACTCCAATCAATTTGTTTTTGCTTTTTAATATTTAAATTCATCTTCTGCAAACCAGATAATTTCAATTATATTTCATAAAAATATCTAGATTACCCATACGGACATAAGATGACGGCTTATTCAATTATAAATTTTCTTAATAATAAATTAACACCTCTTGACATAATACATGTTATAAATAAATGACGTTTTTTTATAATTAACATTTTCTTTATTTAGGTAAAATATCATTAAATCTGTGCTACTACATGAGATACGTCCACGCATCTCTGAGAGAGGCTTTGTCTGTCGGTTGGTCACGCTTTGATTTGACGTTGCATTTTCATCGCTAAACGCGTAGGTTGAATGAACGTAGTTCATTTTAGTAACTTTTAAGGATTTCTATGAGTAAATTTGTATGTCGCGAGGTCTGACCCACTTAAGTTTGAAGTAGCAATTTCTTTAGTCTGTCACGTATATTTTAAAAATCATTTTTTTAGTCTGTCACGTATATGTTTCAAAAAGAATTTTGTTTGTCACGCTTAAGCGTTAAATATTATTTTCATTGGTTTGTCACGCTTAAGTTTGAAAATTTAAATTCAAATTTTAGATTCATCCACGCATCTCTATATTTAAGTTATAAATATCATTTTCATCGCTAATTTAATGGACGCATCTTACTTTAAGTGTGCCCTAACAACCCTCTAAGAGATTGTTCTGTCATTCCAGTTTTCACTATTGATTTTGAAATAGCATTTCCCTAGGTCTCTCCGGCATATTTTAATTAGCATTTTCTTTGGTCTGTCGGATTTCAGTTTTTAACTTATAACCGTGAAACGGGCGAATTGAACGGGGATCTCTTATATTAGGTGCGTACAAGATGTCAGAGGTCATACCTGTCGGCCTGTCACGCTTCAGTTATAAATATTATTTCATACACGCAGGTTGAATTAACGCATCTTAAGATAGCTCGCCACTTTTCGTAGATAAAATGTATGAATCTAAACCACTGTAAAAAGGTTGACTTTTTCTAAAGCTTAAGCACTGATATTTGACATTACTACCTTGATACGAACGGTTATCCTCATTGTACTTATTTGGTAAGGTGTTGATAGTTTGCACTTAGTAAAAGTTCCAAGTGTTAATCATTATTAAGAACCCGTCGGGTGGCGGGTATCGTACCTAGTCTTCTATTATTTTAACGGGTCTGTAAAAAAAATAGTATTTTGACAATTATATTCTAGCACTTTTCGATGTTAGGTTTTCAATAATGAAACACATTTTTATAAGTTCATTTGTATTTTGGTATTGTAAAATCATTCCAATATGGTTTAACTCCATACGTAAATTAGTACTTCCATTGGTAGTAGCAAACGTCTTTCAGATGATTCGAAAACTTCTGTTCTGAGAATTCTTACCAACGTGACTACCTCTCGTTAAATAATCTTCCACTTCAAAGTCCCAATCTCCATCTTTATTCCAGCAGAAATTCAAGCCAATGTAAGAAAAACAATTTAATGGAAAACTCCAAAGAGTTGTCAAAGATACTTACGCTTACGTCTTTGGTTTGTCACGTGTAGGTATGAAATATCCAATGCAAGAAAGTCAAGTTAATCTTCAACTCCAAAGAGTTTCCAATTCTTCTTACCATCTTCTCCATCCATTCTATAAAAAAATGATTTTTGGTTAAACGTGAAGAGGTTGATCCTGGTTTACACTCATCGTTTTGCTCGGAGCGTCTGAACCTTGTCTATCAGCTGCCCTTCCTTCTTCAAGTTTTTCTAGTGTATCTTAATGAATACATTTGATTGTTTTCATTTATCGTTTTGCTTCGTTTTCTTTTAAACTGATCATCTTCGATTAAACGGCACCGACAGGTACTTCCAATCCTCACGATCGACTTAAACAACGAAGAAATACCTTTTCTTACGTCTTCATAAAATTGAATCTGTTTAATCATTTAATAGTTATGTAAACTAATTTAATGCATTGGCTCAAAAACTTTTTCACTTCATTTTATATCATAAAAAATGCAAACAATTGTTTAAAAATATTTTCCTTTTGTTTTGTTTGTAGTGTAAACGCGTTCCAATCGGGTCCACCTTCGACTGCAATCATTTCATGGCCATGTTGAATGCCACATCAGATGTACCGCTATCAAAAGTTGTCATCGACAATAAATTGAATTTCAAAGACAATGTAAATAGAAATAATTTCTTAATGTTTCCTCGTCTTTTATATACAAATGAATTTTGTTAAACGTGAAGTTGATTCTGGTTTTCACTTATCGTTTTGCTCAGAGCTTTTGAAGCTTGTCGGCCAACTGCCCTTTCTTCTTCAAGTGTTTTTGTGTATCTAAATGAATGAAAGCGACATTCTTTTGTAATTTATCACACTTATTTTACCATAGAAACTGGTTACTGTTATTTAAATGTGTAATAAAGCATAATACTTATAAATAATGTATATAGAGTATAAACGGAAACCCCTAAAACATCTGTTTGAATGCCGAATTTACAAAACTATTTCTAAAACAGTTTATTATAATTTAACGTTTGGTGTTATTTATTTGTAATTTATTGTGCTATTTTTCCTATATACATACAATAGTTTTATCAATATTACCGGATTTACAAAAGATAAATTACTAAGAATATTTTCCTAAAATAGGTGGTCGTTAATTTTCAAGGGAGTTAATTTAAATTGAACTAATATCTCTAGCTAGAAGACGAGCTTGAAAAGCCAACTAGTTTTATATAAAAATGATGTTTTGGTTAAAAGTGAACTATTTTATTTCATGATTCGTATTAATTTTATTAATCACGACGTTAGTTGAAATATTTAGAAAAATAATTTAAATTATCAATCATTTATTAACTATTAATAATTTTCTATTTCAGGCAGTTGTAGTTCAATCTTATGAGAGTTATATAAAAAAAGAATTAGATGAGGAATATAAGATTGTCTGTGAGCCTGCAATAAAAATAAAAGTCGAATGCCAATTTCCGAAATCCTGTTCCACTCTTCCTGACAACGATTCCGCCATTGTGTACTGCAATCTCCACGTCGTCTGTCATTACCTGGACTATTTGAAAGACATTCTTAAATCACCGGTGAGTCTCAACAATTATCTCATAGTCTTTATTAATTCTTAACAAAGTACGTGTTTTTCAGACATGTTCTTCTTTTTACTTACATACTGGTTGGAATAATTGTCCCATGAAAGATTCATAAAATGCTTACCTCGATTATGCTAGAATTATCTTAATTATCTCCCTTGGATTTATTCACTTTAACGTTACATACAGAGCACTTCGTTTTAGTTGGAATAACCGTCCCATAAAGTAAGATGGACACGACAAAAATTATCATTGGACTATTTAATAAATGAAATAGTCTACCAAAGAATGAATTCCATGAATTAATAATAAGAATGAATGAAAAGAATAATAACCTTAAAATAATATATATATATATATATATATATATATATATATATATATATATATATATATATATATATTATTTTATAATATAATATAATAATATAATATTTATAATATAATAATTCTCATATTTTTCAAATATTTGAACTTTGGTTTTTTCCATCTGTATTTCTCCTCTGATGATAAGATTTCGATCTTTGAAAAGCCTTGGCTTAAGGAAAGAAAAATAAACACTAGTTTATTACTGACAACCTTGCATTGAACAATTGAAATTTGAAATAAATTTGGACAATCGTCGCATATTTATCACTCTTTTTTCTTCTATCTCTCTCTCTCTCTCTATATATATATATATATATATATATCTATATATATATATATATATATATATATATATATATATATATATATATATATATATGTGTGTGTGTTTGTGTGTGTGTGTGTCATTACAGAGATTAAGACAACATCGTTACTGTCGGTTTCAAATCCAAAAAATGGGGACCTATAGATGGCCTCCTATGCTTGGCTCTCTTCAGACTCTGTTTATGTCTGTCACTTCGGAAAAAAATATATATAGTAGAATTTTCAGACTGCGAAGCTCTTCATAAAAACCAAGATACCGGTGTTTTTTCCGAAATATTAACAAAATGTATTGGCCCTAATTAATATTATTCAAAATAAATTCTATATTTTGGAGTATTTTGAAGAGTCTTAAGAGACCATTCGACTATTTCAGATTTGTATTAAATTGGATCCATAGTCATTAGACACTAATTAACCATATTCCTTGAATAAAAATTGAATTTGGAAACCCCCTAAAACTAAAGTTTTAAATTTGAGAGATTTCCTAGAATGAAAATCATGTAATGGACTTTTATCAACATTAGAATAAGGATTGTAGACATAACATTAAGTAGCACTATATCTTTATTTTAATTTTTGTAAGGGAATAAGTTTTACCAGTCCTGAGACATGTATTGTTGCAGTATATATATATATATATATATATATATATATATATATATATATATATATATATATATATATATATATATATATATATATATACTAGAAATTGTTCCTCTTTGAAAGCGTTGGGTAATTTTATTAAGTAAGTTTTGAAACCCATCCCACGAATAAATATGTTTTAAATAAATATTTATTTATTTAAAATCAACTTAGTTTCGACTGTAAAAGTCTTCATCAGGAAATAGTAACATTTTTTCTTTCTTTTTCGGCACATTTTGTCACTAGAAAAAAATCTGTATATCTTGGAACCGCAATCTTTTTTTAATGTATTAGCATTGTGGAGAGCTAGCGGGCACGAGTGAAATGAATAAAATAAGAAGTCAACCTGCTCACTGTAATATGTAACTAAGTTCTTGAAGGAACCCATTTGAGCCATTTTCGATCGTCGCTTAAAACATACCAAAGCTTCAAAATATTTATCTTCCTCGGTCGAACATTCCGTGTTTTTTTAATCTAAAATGGCGCCTGCTATTCGTTTTGTTTCTGATTGAGAGTCTCATGTGTTTTCTTTTGTTTCTATTGCAGCTTTCCGATTCACAGAATGCAAATCTGAATGTGGACAGTCAACTTGTTGTGCCGCAAAACCTTCCATTTCTTAAAGGTCCATGGCTCATCATGCGAATACTGCACACCTTACTCAATCAACTCAACTCCATCCAACAAACACTAATCGAAATCTCGAAGTAATTCATCTAATTTTCGAAAGATGTTAATTTATCTAGATATTATTTATACTAACATAATAAATTTATATTATAATTATAATTTAGTTAAACATTTAGCCAGTGTATATTTACATAAACTAATTTATCAAGATATTTTTATAATGCGCAGTATGGGCATAAGCATATGACCTACTTGGCGTTGTTGTAGAAATGTGAATGGACTAATTAATTTTTTAGAGTAATCCAACTAATAATCGTCAGATAAGATGTGAACTTATCTAGATATTGTTTATTATGCGAATATGCGCACCCGCCTATGACCTACTTTAGTGAGTAATAAATAGTAAATGTAATTTTAATAAGCTTATTTAAGCACACACAACGATGACAAATGTTTGTCATTTAAAAAAAGTTGAAGCGTTTTAGGCTTCACATATTATTCTTCAATTATATATATTGTTTATATAAAATTGTTCGAAATATATTATATTTTATATTAATTGTAAATTTTTATTAATCTATATTAAATGTAATTTTAATAAGCTTACTTAAGCACACACAACGATGACATATGTTTGTCATTTAAAAAAGTTGAAGCGTTTTAGGCTTCACATATTATTCTTCAATTATATATATTGTTTATATAAAATTGTTCGAAATATATTATTTTTTTATATTAATTGAAATTTTTTATTAATCTATATTAAATGTAATTTTAATAAGCTTACTTAAGCACACACAACAATGACAAATGTTTGTCATTTAAAAAAAGTTGAAGCGTTTCAGGCTTCACATATTATTCTTCAATTATATATATTGTTTATATAAAATTGTTCGAAATATATTATATTTTTATATTAATTGTAAATTTTTATTAATCTATATTAAATGTAATTTTAATAAGCTTACTTAAGCACACACAACGATGACATATGTTTGTCATTTAAAAAATAAAGTTGAAGCGTTTTAGGCTTCACATATTATTTTAAATTATATATATTGTTTATATAAAATATTTCGAAATATATTATATTTTTATATTAATTGTAAATTATTATTAATCTATATTATTTTTGTATTAATAAAAAAAATATTTTATAAATCGTTATCTCTCATAATTATTTTTCTGTTAATTTTCATTTTATGTTTTATTATTTTAATAATTGTAATTTGTTTCTACATATTTTCAATTAAACGTTAATTGAACATGACTGCAAATTTCCGCATCTATCTTCTTATTTTCATTTTACGGTTTGATTGATGCGTTTGACTCCAAGCATCGCATTTCAATAAAAGTCCAGGTACAACGGACAATAAAACCCAAAAGTCGCCGAGACCTTGTCTATTGAAATCTTTTGGTTTTCGACGAAGAGTGAGCAAGGGATAAAGTCATCAAGAAAAATAAACCCTATCTCTTTACGTCTGCTCGTGACAGAGAATTTAATCGATCTTGCTGGTATCAAACTAAAACTAAAAGGTTATTAGGTGAGTCAGATACAACCATTTTTATAGAAATCTGACGATTGTCTCGCACGTTATTTCTTGTTGGCGCTAACTGTACAACCAAAGCCATTTGGCCAATCAGATATCTAAGTCTATCAAACAAATGAGTTTACATTAGTATCATTAAAACAAAATATGTCACGCTCTTTTCTATAGAGATGATGTTTCGCGCCATAATTCAGTGGCTAGATGTATAACATGTTTAAATTTACTATCGATACTTTCTTTTTTTATAAATTATATGATGTTTTTTTTATAAATTATATAATGTTTTTAACGTAGATGTTTGTTGAAACAAATTCTTCTTTTGAAACACATCTACTAAAATGAAACTACTTTATATATTTTCTTTTTTTCATCACATTTTCTTTTTAATCAAAGTTTAAATATATTTTATGCAAATTTATGAAAATCTATAAATATCTCATCTTTTAATTTTTAAATTATTTAAAATGGCAATTTAGACAAATTAATGTGCTAAGACATATCTTTTTCTTATATAACATAATATATATATGTAATATATATATATATATATATATATATATATATATATATATATATATATATATATATATATATATATATATAAAAATTAGTGAGAGTTGATTGGCGCTTTTCTCGGACTTAAATAGCGTTTTTATTATACAAATTACATACTTGAATCTGTTTTGTCAGTCAGTTATTGCACATATTGGTCTCTGTTCTTAAAAAAGAAAATCTGTATTTTAATTTAATTTCTTAAAAGAGAAAATTTGTATTTTAATTTAATTTCTTTAAAAAAATAATTTATCCTACTCGGAATTCCATCTCTTAATATTGATATAACGAGAGAGTAGGAGTTATATTCTACTCTCAATTGTGCACTCTCCCCAATTCATAAGGATTTATATAAAACAAATTCATATTCAAAGACATATTTGTAAAATTTCCTAATTTTCGTAAAAATGACTACAAAATTCCAGTTGTAAATTTATAAACATGTGCACACGTGCCGAATTGCATTGTGGTATCATTTCTATTATAAAATATAATGACTAACATAAATAAAATTACATCTTTTTTATTGCGGTAAAATGTTTGTGTGGAAACTCAGAGAGATCTTTGGTGACGTTTTCATAATGAAATCGGTTATTATCGTGGCAAGACATGGTGCCCATTCTTTGCACTAAACATCACATTTTCGTTTCCTGGCTGATTTAAAACGATGAAGTTGACGGCAATACACACCAGAGTTAAGTGATTATTTTTATAGTTTATAATGGCTAATTTCTTGGACCGTCCTTATTTTACTTTTCAACTAAACGTCTCCAAAATAACGGAGAAGATGGAGAAAGAGATAGAATTTGTTTATAGCAGTTTTCACGTTTGGCCATCTTTAACTCATCTTTGTTTCTTTAGTCGTTACCCAGCCGACGTATACATGATAGATAGATATTGTCTTATTAACATATGCATCGTCTACAGTAGTCACCGGTCTCGAACTCATACTATTTACATTCCTAACTCGTTTTTTTTAATAATACAGTAATAAATTTAGATGGAAAGTTCTAAAAGGTGTTTTAATAAACGGGGACTCCATTAAAATGTGAAATTTATAAATGAGGAAGATTAGAGAGAGAGAGAGGGTGGACAGAGGGGGGAGAGACCCATGAGAAAACTGGATAGTAATAGATTTTCAGACTACCTATGTTTATATACATATAAATGTACATTCAAATTTGGTGTCGACGAGTACTTCAGCTAATTATGCATGATATTTATATCATCATCATCATCATCATCATCATCATCATCATCATCATCATCATCATCATCATCATCATCATCATCATCATCATCATCATCATCACCACCACGAGCATTATCAACATCAGCACCAGCACCCCATAAAGTCCAAACCTACCTCGCCGTGGTAGTGAGAGTTATTCCGTCTGGAACACCGTTTCCTTGTAGGACCACTCATGGCAAACAGGCATAACACCCAACGGTGTCAGAGACGCAACGAAACTAACAGGGCCCTGGTGAAAATGCAGGCGTAGTCAATATCAGGATCTGTTGTCCTCTGGTCGTCTCTGCGTCTTTGGCGAGCAAGGACTTGTCATGGAGTGAAGATAGTAACGTTGCTTCTGAAAGAATCGATTGTTTAAATTTCTACGTACGAATCTTTTCCTCTAGTGTTTATGTAAATAACTCGAGCAGTCAGTCAGTCGATTAACAAAACGTAGTAAAATGGGGTATTAAAGCGAAAGGCAGGGAGCGTTCAGTTGTCGAATAACGAAGTTGGAAAAACACTGGAAGAAAGATTACAGAAATCACACAATACAAGATTCCGAGAATAATATGTGTATTAAATTCAAAATAATACAGGAAAAAGGTCTTTGTAAAACTAGTTGTGTTTTGCGGCTACAAGAAGTCCTATAAAAAGTTCTTTAACGTCTAAAATCTCTTAGACGGCTCCCAGAAATGTTCAATTCAATTCGTGGCAATACAATTTAAACGGATAGAATTTCCTTATTTGTGTATAGGCCAGCGATCACATTCAAAAGAGGAAGAATAGGGTTTTTTTGAATTCAGCTCGCTAAACCAAGTGTTTGTTGATTGGTCAAGGAGAATCGTCCAGGCCAATCAAAATACGGCTTTCAGAAAAGGAGTGGGGTCATAAGGATTATTTAGGGGAACAAAAGGAGGTAACTACTTTTTTTATACTCTCCCAACAACAACAAACAATGCGACGATTGAAATCGTTGCATGCTATTTAAAGGCAATCAGTTACAATATTTGTGATTGCTACATAAAATGTTTAAATTAAATTGTACAGAATATTCTGTTTGATGGAAATATTTAACAGGTAGAATATACCTTAGTGTTTTAGGCATTATTATGGCTCATTTACAATGAATATGTTTTTTTATAATAAATGTATTCAGGATTAGATGTGGATTTCTTGATTTTTTTAGGCCTGTAATTGGCCATTTCTTCTGAATGTTCCGATGGTTCCCTACAATCTTCTATGGGGGGATGCAAGTTCATCGGATTCCTCCTCTGCTGGGGTGTCAGGAAAATGGTTATGAGTGAGTGACAACTCCAATGGATATAAATGTTTGAGGCTATGTGTTTCCACTGAACCATGACCTCTTTTTATTCGAGCAGAACGAACCTTGCCATCGTTGCCACTAAATAGCTCAATAACTCTGCCCAGCTTCCAGAAGAGCCTGGACTTGGCCGGATTCTTGACGAGTATTACGTCGTTGACATTTATTTTATTGTTAAACTCAATTTCATGCAAATCCTTGCAACTTTCCCTCAGACTTAGCAAATATTCATCGTGCCACATCTCTTTGAATTTAGACATTAATTCCTCTCTGCCTTCCAAGGTACTCACGAGGAGAGATCTAGTTATTGGTTCTGTCTCAACCAAAATGGGTGTGTCAGATTGGAAGGAGAGCTCACAGTTTATGTTTGGATGAATGAAGCAGTTGGGCGTTAAGGGAAGCAGATCAACATCTGTAGAGCATCTGTAGGTCAGAGGTCTAGAGTTCACGGCTCTTTGGATGTCTGATAGGATTGGTTAAAAGGTTAAAATAACCGATTTTAGATCGGCCCAGTGTTTTGAATAGGCATGATTTTATCACTCTTATCATTCTTTCCCAAGTACTTCCAACCCAAGGGGAGTATAAGGGTATTTTTATGTGTTTTATACCAGAGCTTGAATATGAGTTACAGAACTCATTGCTGTTTATGTGATGTTTAATTACATCACCACCTAAGGTGCATTAAAAGAACGTGCATTGTCACTGTATATGTGACTGGGAACTCCATAGATATTTGAAAACCGAATCACGGCTTGAATGAAGGCTTGTGTGCTCATATCAGGCACAAGTTCAATGTGGATAGCTCTCACGTTCATACATGTGAAAATTAATAGATACATTTTATGAGACTTTCCATCTCTTTGCACCCAGATGTGACCTGTGTAGTCGATGCCAGTGTGTTGGAAAGGATTGATTAACCTAACACGGTGTTTTGGCAAATTTGTCAAGTTGGGGTATTTGAAAGCTAGGCTATTGAGTTTCCTGCAGGTATTGCAGTCAGAGATCACAGTCTTCACAGACTGTCTTCCCTGTGGAACTCAATATCCGGATAACCGCAATTTGGTCACTGTCGTACCAATACCCAAATGTCTGCATCGATGATGGCTATCCATAATCAGTAATTTTGTAAGAGGGTGATGTTTTGCAATCAAAATTGGATAGACTAAATTATAGTCATATCTTGTCGAATTGGCAATTCTGCCATCCACTCTCAAAATCCCATCAGAATCGATGAAAACGTTAAGATTTCTCACCAGCGATGGAATTTCCCTGTTAAGAGGATCCTTCACATAAGCAATTTCTTTTTCAAACGATTGCAATTGCATCATTTTTATCAGGTAATTCGTAGCTGTCTGTTTTTGATCTGATTGTTCTTTTACTTGTCTGCATCGATGCACAAATTGGAATATGAAAGCAGTTGATCGACACAACTTGTTGAAGTCTGATAATCTGTCAAATGGAATCAGTGGTTCCCTGACAGTTTCACTCAATGTATTATGGAAAACACTTTCCACATGATACTTGTTTTCCGGGCTCAGACAGCTCAAAGTACCTGTAGGCCACTTCTCCGGTTGCTCAACAAGCCAAGCAGGTCCGTATGTCCAGTAGTCCAATCCCTGTTTAAACTTTTCCAGAGTGATACCACGAGAAAGAAGATCAGCCGGGTTGTTCGCAGAAGGGACATATTTGTAATGAATGTCCACCCCAAATTCTTTACTACCTTCTCTTTCATTTCTCGAATGTCCTTAATTCTGTTTCTGGTATACAGACTCTTTGCCTTTATATTCTCGGTGAGTAGCCATGACAATACAACCTGTGCATCCACAGAAACAAAGACGTCCTCTATTTTGACACCAGAGAAGGATCTCAGCAACATGGTTAAAGCCTTGAAAGCAATATATACTGCAAGCAACTCTATCATAGGTAATGTCTTTGTCTTCATCGGGGCCACTTTAACCATAACAAATATTATACAAGATTTCCCATTCTGCACGCCATAGACGACAAATCCATATGCCTGAGGTGACGCATCACAGAACAAATATAATCTCAGTTGGCTATCAGTGTCCATAGCCTGTCTTGTACAAAACAGATCACTTAGACCAGAAAGGTCCTCGGCCAAATTCGACCAGGTACTCATTATGTCAGTCGGAACCTTTTCATCCCAACTCAACTTGAGCAACCACAATCTTCGGAGAAGTATTTTTGCTTTAATTGTAACCGGAGCACATAGTGACAGTGGGTCAAATACCATTGCTGTCTGGGCCAAAATATCCCTTTTTGAGAGTATGTTCCTCTGAACTATAGTGTTAGCAATGCTAATGGTGTCCAATTCAGGGTGATATTTATACCCTAAGACCTTCTCATATTCACAACCATGCTGCACAATTCTGTCATCATCCGCTATAATATCTCGGAGAGGCTTATAATTAGAATTACACGACCTCAGCTGGAAATTTCCTGCCTGCAGACGAGGCACTGCATTCTAATAGAGGCTGATTATTTCCTCAGAAGAATTGCTGGTCATACATAAATTGTCGACATAAAATCGATTTTTCAGCACCTCAGTACATGCATCATTCGGAAAACGGCTGACATGGTGCTTGAGAACATAATTTAAAATGAAAGGGCTGGCGTTGAAGTCAAATATCAATGTACAATATTGGAAACAAAGCAATTTGTCTCCATCCTTCACAAAAAAACAAAATCTGTTTTTGTCCTCAACAGACTTGAGCCTGATCATAAGAAATGCTTTCCTTATGTCTCCCAATAATACGTATTTGTTAGTGACAAATAAGAGCAAAAGATCAAGCATGTTATTCATCATGTTCACACCGGGATAACATGCTTCATTGAGCGAGTAACCGGTCCTCAACGAACAGTTAAAAACAGGCCTGATTTTAGTGGTTACCTGTTGATCCGACTTGAAGACCGGTCGATGGGGTATCCAAATGTACTTATAGAAATCTTGTGGGGCGACTTCAATTCTCTCGATGATCCCTTCGTTCTCTTGCTGAAGAAAAATATCAGTCCCTTTTCTCCAATGAAAGCATTGTTCTGTCGAGCACCTTAAGAGCGACTTGATAGTTGAAGGGAACGGAATAGATTTTGTCCTCATGCCAAGGTAGATCCACGAAATAAGAATTGTTCCTGAATTCGATAGATTCCCTAAAGTTTTCAATCTTACTTCTGTCATAGTCACCAATTAGCTCTTCGGCATGGGAAGTAGCAGCTGAGTCTGCAGCAAACATTTTTTCCAAATTCCGTTCCACGTTGGAAGTTTCAAATACATCTGGGAACGGATCCGGGTAGGAAGACTTGGGTTCCAATATGGAATTGAACTGTCGTTCAGGGCAATATGCATATTTGGAAATAGTAGTCTGATAATTAACAATGGTTTTGGAGGTTCCAGATCTCACAGGACTGACTTGATGAGGATACAAAAAATGTTGTACATTACCAAATGGGGCAATCCCTTGAGGCAAATCCCAGGCCTGTCCATTCATACATTCAATAATCCTGGAACCTTTCATGAATTGAAATATATCAACTCCCAGGATACCCTGAATTGTTATAGGGTCGCCCTGTTTTCATTTGAAAATGCCAATCTGTACTTCAATTCATTCAGGTTGGATTTCACCTGGCCAAAGCTGGCGAACTCAAACTGTATACTGAATCCATCATCAATTAAAACTGGAACAGGGAGTTGTTTCCCCTTTCCCACAGTAACACTCAAGACAACCTGTTCAAATTTCTTCATAGTCACACCCGAATAGGTCTTCATCTGGTAATCCGTTGGATCAGAATTTTCCTCAGGATACTTCAGCTCCTTTAATATTTTCTTAGAGAAATAAGAACGCTGGCTTCCTGTGTCCAATAGGCAGTTAACAGTAGCTTTCTCAGATCCATAATTAATAGAAATTGCTACAACCGGCAATATAATTTCGTTTTCATAGACGTGTGAGAATAGTGAAATCACTCTTTTAGGAGTGTTGCACAAGGGAGTAATATGCGTCCTTGAAGCACATATGCAGCAAGAGAGAGGTGATTTGCTCTGGAGTCCAGGGTAATTCTCACTTTTATGTTTAAAGCTGGAACATCCTGTACACAATTTCAATTGCTTGCACCTCTCAACTCTGGCCTCATAAGATGAAAACTTGGTGCATTTTAGCATGGCGTGGCCACGTGACGTGCATAGTTTGCAATATGCCCCGGAAGAGCTTGTAGTGAAGTTCTGTAGAACAGCATCACCATTCTTTTTTTCATAGGCCTTGACATGCTCTTTATCATTTTTTGAGGGATTTTCAGTAAATCGAAAATGTTTTTTGTTTCTAGACAGTGCACGAACTGCCTCATTGTAGTTTTCAAGAATTTGTGTCAGAGACGGGTAACTCGTGCCCACTCTGTGGTTAATTTCCCTTCTCAAGGCAACTGGCAACTGTTCATATATAATATGGCTGACCAGCAAAAATCCGGGGGAATTATCTTCAAAAAAATCTATCAGATATGAAGTCCTCAATTCGGATAAATCCGCTCTCACCTCAGCAAGGTATTGCCTCACAGACAAAAATTCGGGGTCATATTGAGGAGAAGTAGAAATGATCTGCTTAAAGATCTCACTTATGATAAAAGGGACATCCAGGAATTCCTTGGTCAGCAAATCCACAGCTACACTGTAATTACCGTCCTCCAAGGTCAGATGGGAAACCAATTGCAAGGCATAGTCACTCAAATATCCCCTCAATAAGGCCAATCTTGCTTTGCCGGAATCAATCGAGTCAGTACAGTTTTTGAATTGTGCGATAAAATTTTTGTATTCAAACTTGGAAGGATTGATTCCACTAAAGGTGGCACACTGTAATTTGAGGATAGAAAGCAAAGGTACAGAGGCAGCTTCATTTTTCTCTGATGTGGTGAAGTTTTGGACAGAATTTTCAATGTCGGCAAGGCGATCATTAATGCAAGCTCGAAAGCCAATTTCCTTCCTCTGCTCCTCAACAAATCCACACTCATTTAAATTAAGTTCCGCCTTAATGCACATCCCTTTCATTTTATCATTTAAGGAGCGAACCTCAATTTGCAACTCTTTAACGATTGCTTCTTCTTCCTGGAAAGTTTTTTTCTCAATCCTTCGCGTTGTTCTAACATCTCTGTGTTAAGGGCAATATCGTCCTTTAAAATATTTCTGGAGTCTATGACCGCTTTTACACCCTTCAAGGTCTGGAAATTATCCATTTTACAGTTTTTTTGGAAAGGGTGAAGAGTTTTAAGTTTTTTTGTTTTTTTTTGTATTTTTTTAAACAAATTAAATTTCGTGGAAGGAGTCACGTGGGAGTATTACAGATAGTAATATTTTTGAAAATGTTCCGAAGAATGTTTCAAATCGTTAATAAAACAGCAGGAAAATTATTTTTTTTGTTTTTTAGAAACGAACGAAGTTTCTTTTTTTTTAATGTCCGCTGAATGTTAAAACCTTTAATAAAAGGCAGAAATTATTGCTTGTTTGCCCTCGAGAAACAAATTAAAAATGTATATTTCTGTCACACGTAGGCAAATTATTATTTTTTTTTTTTAGAGAGCCTTCTCCAGATAATATTCCTTTTCCCTATTTTTGTAAATATCCTCTGATATTCAAATCTTTCCCTTTTTTTTCTTTTCAACAAGCAGCTAAACGTAAATCTAGTTTTGCAAAATAAAGCGAAAAACAGGGAACGTTCAGTTGTCGAATAACGAAGTTGGAAAAACACTGGAAGAAAGATTACAGAAATCACACAATACAAGATTCCGAGAATAATATGTGTATTAAATTCAAAATAATACAGGAAAAAGGTCTTTGTAAAACTAGTTGTGTTTTGCGGCTACAAGAAGTCCTATAAAAAGTTCTTTAACGTCTAAAATCTCTTAGACGGCTCCCAGAAATGTTCAATTCAATTCGTGGCAATACAATTTAAACGGATAGAATTTCCTTATTTGTGTATAGGCCAGCGATCACATTCAAAAGAGGAAGAATAGGGTTTTTTTGAATTCAGCTCGCTAAACCAAGTGTTTGTTGATTGGTCAAGGAGAATCGTCCAGGCCAATCAAAATACGGCTTTCAGAAAAGGAGTGGGGTCATAAGGATTATTTATGGGAACAAAGGGAGGTAACTACTTTTTTATAGTATTAAACGCTGCTCATTCATAATAAAAAAAAGATCCGTTGTCTTCTGGTCGCGTCTACTTCGGTGTCTCTAGTCAGTAATGACGTTCCAGGTGTGGAACGGCAAATCCATGGAGTGAGGATAACAAAGTTACTTATGCGCATGTGCAACCGCAATTTCTTTGTTTTGGACGAAACCTTTCCCGACTTCGTATGAAGTTGCTGAACATTGCCGCTCTCGGTGTCGGGGGTGAACATTCAATCTTGCAGGTTTAACGAATAGCCGCGACCCACGAGGAGGACTTCCCTCAGATCAGACAATCCTGAAGTACGTTCGTCACGGGTCTGTGCAGAAATCCAATTCGCTTAACAACAACAACATCAGCAGCAGCAGCTGGCGACCAACGACTAGAAACGAGAACAGCTTTCAACGGAATCGAAAGAATCGATTGATTAAATTTCGACGTACGAATCTTTTCCTCGGGTGTTTATGTAAACAATTCGAGGTGTCAGTTAGTCAGTTGAATGAAAACGTAGTAAAATGTAGTAGTAAACAGCGTTCATTCATATAATCAAACAGGAAGGCAGTAAGTTATTTAATTGCCTTCCACGAAATATGAATTTCAGTATTTTCATAATTTAATAATGAAAAATACTTAAAAATAAGTTCACCCAAAATTTTAAATAAATAAGGAATGAAATAAAAACTCTGATTCTGGGCAAAACGTTCTCCGATTTCATATGCACTCGCTGAGCCTTGCTGTTATCGGTGTCGGCGATGAACATGCAATTTTGTTCACGTTTAATGAATAGCTGAGACCAACTCGGAGGACTAACTCGGACCGGACAATCATCCAGTAAGATCGTCGCGTGATCTGTGCAGAAATCCGATTCGCTAAAAAATATCACCATCGGCAGCAGCTGGCGTCCAACGACTAGAAACGAGGAACAGCTTTCAACGGAACGAAAGAATCAATTGGTTAAATTTCGTCGCACGAATCTTTTCTTCGAGTGTTTATGTAAATAAGTGAAGTTATTTAGGCCGGTGAAGCAGTCAGTCAGTGGAATAAAAACTCTAGTAAAATGCGGTAGTAAACGGCGTTCATTCATAAAAAAATAAATCCGTAGTACAATTGGGTTTTAAACGCCGTTCATTCATAAAATCAAACTCGACGGTAGTAGGTTATGTCTAATCAGTCAAGTGTAACTATTTACTTACCTTCCCACAAAGGCATAAGGTCAGTTTTAATGGGCGGTTTTTCATTTCTCCAAAAAGAAGCAATCTGATGGAAACAAATACTTGTATAGTACCGTGGGCACTCCCTCACAAATGGGGGCGCTCATGCGACGAGCAATAAACGCATTCGCTCACCGAAAGGAGGATATAATGCCTGGGAGGGTGACATATTTCGACAGATCAGGTACTACATCTTTAATGTTTTTATTTGCAAAAATGAAACAAATACAATTATACAAATTAGGCACAAGACCATCAAAGATGTGGAAAGTCGGGTGATGGGGGTCGCTGGTGCTCCTCTATACTACCCTGAACTAAACGCATTCTGACCCATTGGTCCAAGCACTGCCCCTTTCTCTCTGTTACGATTTGTCAATCACTTTCGCTTTAGCAATCACCACAATACCACATTTACGCGATGGACTTTCTCCTTAAAATGTCCCTAATGGTTGAAAATCAATTTTATTTACAAAAGATACTTACAATTTCACTTGAAAAAAATGGGGAGTGTGACAACAAAATCACCCGAAAAAAGAAAGAAAAAGAAGAACCCTAATAAAACCAGGGGCAGGTTAGTAAGACTCTCCCAACCCTTTCTAAAGGTAGACCGCTTACTGTTTTCCGGTTTGTTTAGAATTTAAAACAAGCCGGTCAATCTCTAAGTGGTAGTGGGATTTAAGTGAGGTGTCCTTCTAAGATAAAAAAAACACGATCTAGGGAGGCCAAAGCAAAAAATAAAAATGGGGAGGAGTTGGCATATTAGAGAATTTCTATTAGTGAAAAGAACTTTGATCTTAGCCAAAAGGACTGATACCATCAACTTACCTCTCCATCAAGGCTGGATGTGACACCGGGTGAAGGGAGACCAGCTCCTCCAAAAACGAAACTCTAGGTCAGCAGCAAAAATAGCCTGTTCGGTCCCGTCGGCACTCCCCCGCAAATGAACGAATCTCAGGCGACAGGCAATAGACTCAACACCCTCTGCGAAAGAAGCAATTAATGCCTGGGAGACAGAACAAATACTATATTTTGATCTTACTCTGAAGACGGACTAAAAATTGTCAGTCAAACGTCTTTCTCACTTTATATAGAGTGAATATTTAATAGAAAACGCGATAAGTGTTAATAAAAGAAAGAAGTCGTTTATCTAAATGAATAAATGCGAATGTTGGGCCCATTTCTCGCACTAACGGTAAAGTCAAAACGTGATATTTCAAGTCAATTCAATTTTACAAGATAGACGCATCATCTTATTTATATATTGCGATACAAGCCGAAAGGGTAACTAATTTGCACATTGGTTTTGAAAAAAAAGACATTTTATTTATTGTTTTAATTCAATGAGTGTTTTAATTTTAATATAACAAATAGTTTTTTTGGCCAATATTTAGCATTTGTATTCAAACGTTCCTTTCTTTAGAGGGACCGACTTTATTTTCACCAATTTGCAATCTATTTCTAAATTGCAAGTGAAAAAGCAAAGTGATTTCTTCTTTCTTTTTCTTCTTTTACGGTCACATTTAAAACATTAATAAATGTGCATTAAAACTACACAGATGTTAATGTTTATCTACGTATATGAATAAATTAACAAATATTTTGTTTCGGGTTTACGAGAAAGTGAATGAATGAAATGTTTATTATTTTTAATTAATGTTTAAAGTATTTAAAGTAGCGAAGTTTGCGAAGCGATAGCGAACCGGCAATACAAGCTTGTTCTTGTATAAACGTTAAAATATTCAAAACATTATTTATCCACGTAAATCCTTCGGTTTTTCCTTTTGTTCTTTGTCATTTTTGTATTGTTATTTTTATTTTTTATTTTTTTCGACATTCTCTATTTTCATAATTGAACTATGAAAAGTAGTTAAATAAGTTTATCACAACGTTTAAATAAAAACAAGAATAGAATGAAAAATTGTTTTTTGAAACAAAACAATAAAATTAAAAGGGGGTATTTTATTGATGAATAAAAATTTGTTGGGAAATATGAAAACCCGGATATAAATTATAAAATTGAGATTTTAAAACATACAGGAAGAAGTGTGTGTGTGTGTGTGTGTGTGTGTGTGTGTGTGTGTATATGTTTAAGTGCTTGTATGGGTGCATGTTCTTTGTGCGTTTGTATTGTACTGTGCTTTGAGGGCTAACCACCTGACCGAAGTCTCCCTGCTCTTACTCTGACCCAGCATCTTCAGCACTTACAGCTGTTTCCAGTGCTTGTAGACGTTGGGAAAAGTTCTTTGAAAGCAGCTTTAAAAAATAAAAATTCGAAAATAGGCAAAAGGCCTCAGAAACTACGAATACGGTGCAAATATTTTTTATTAAACATCATTCTTTTTTCTCCATTTTAAATACACTACTAACATCCACGTGCTTATATATAAGATTTGTTGTATCTTAAACGTTCCAATAACAACAAGACGGACACTTCGATAACATCAAGAAGAAAAGCACGTTACTAATTATGAAAAAGTAATACCTTTACTTTTTTTATGAAACGCTTTCAGTCTCCAAGGAAGGATATTTAATCCGAAAAATGTAAAGGGTCGTATCAGCAGCAGCTGACAAAACAATATAAAAAGGGTGCGTTTCTTCACTCTACCCTCACAAACGGGGTCGCCCTCTCGGTTTCCGTCGGGTAGTTAAGAAAAGAAGTATTCCATGGCGATAGTGATTATGATGCCAGTCATTGTTGTCGTGTTGTAGAAGGACTAGGCAAACTTGCTGCTGCTTACTTTCGTCGCCATGGTAATGAAAAGTGCTGTTCTGTCCAACAGAGATTCGAAGGGGGGGGCAAATGCTGGATTACCTGACGGCAACCCGGAGGGCCACTCCGTTTGTGAAGGTAGAGTGAAGAAACGCACCCTTTTGCTATTGTTTTGCCGGCTGCTGCTTATACGACGATTTGATGAAATATGATTGGTCGGATCTAGTGACGATATGCGCAGAAAGAAAGAAAGTGTGTTGGAGTTTGTTACACGGGCAAAGGTGCATGTTCTTTGTGCGTTTGTAATGTAGTGTGTTTTGAGGGCTAACCACCTGACCGAAGTCTCCCTGCTCTTACTCTGACCCAGCATCTTCAGCACCTCCAGCTGTTTCCAGTGCTTGTAGACGTTGGAAAAAGTTCTTTGAAAGCAGCTTTAAAGAATTTAAATTTGAAAATAGGCTCCAGTGACGATATGCGCTGAAAGAAAGAAAGTGTGTTGGAATTTGTAACACGGGCAAATGTGTTCAAGCGTTAAACATCCGATTTACTTATGAGTATCAAGTCGTAAAATGCGGTTGGTAACGGCCATCTTAAAGGAAGAAGGCCTCTCAACTGAGTCGAGTTTTTCTGGTGAAGTCATAGATAGTAGGTCGGCCCGACAAAGTAAATAACGTTTACATCAACTACTAAACGTGTAAAATTTGTGTAAATGGATGTTTCATCTCTTTTAAATGAAGGAGACGGCGTATGTATGGACCGTACGGGCATTCGTAGAATTATGTCCGTCCACAACGAAAATGGTTTTATGTAATGTCAACCCTAGTCGGATCATTTTATGATGATATAAATTTGATGCAGCATGTAATTTAACACATTAGAAGAGCTCAGGAGTTGTATGAAACTGTACTTATGGCAAGCAAGGTACGCAATATTTTTGCGCTTTTCCATCGTAATCGTCCATCTGGTTAAATGTAGTTATTAAGATTCTTCTTTCCCGTTTAATAAATAAATAATGTTCACATTAACTGCTACCCCTACCAATTAAAGCTTTTAGTTTTATTGCTTATTCATAACATATTTTTGCTGTTACATTTAAAAACTTGTATTCCTAATAAAATATCCGAATTATTGAAAAATACATACAATTTTAATTAACATTCGATGATTCTCTGAGTTTTTGGATATTAGTAATGAATACGTTTGTTTGTTTACAAAATTAAGGTTCCTAGTCGTGACGCCCATAAAAGTTTATGCCTGGGTCGATGAGCACCTGGAGTCGGTACAGTATATAAACATAAAAAAAAATAATAAGAATTTTGGAATTTAAAAAGTATTTTTATTTACTCGAGATTATCCAATATTTGTCTGATTTTATTGAGATGAAACGAAAATATTAAATCCGAAATAAAAGAAGAAATGCGAGAAATTAAAAATAACCCCCAAAAAATCTTCAAAATATACATATCTACGCATATTTGATGTTCTTATGTAAAATAAATTTATAAAAGTCAGCATGATTAGATTTATAATCACAATAGTCACAAACTCCGTATTATTTATTTGTCAACTGGTTTCTGCTTTCGTTTTGTGAAGCATATACGCTATTGCAGCGATAGCGGACGCTAACAAACATACACGCACTGGTTTTATTGTTGTTGTCGTTGTTTTTTATAATAGCCGAAAGTACAAGTGAAAAGATGAATGTTTTCAAACGTATCTTTAAATGAAAACATACAAATATGAGTTTCGCTTCGATACAAATCTTTCACTTTCGTATCCATCGGAAAAGACGTCGTGTTTTAGGGGAAAACTCTAAGTTTTCCAATCTTATTTTAGACATGGAATTTCAGATCTATCCTCTATATAAGAACACACATTTGAACAGCAACATTATTGTCGTTTCACTAGTTGAAGTTATTCTATTCGAAAGATTTGTCCCACAAAAAACTTTACCTCACATAGACTTGCAGTCTTGTATTTTACATTTACTGCCACGAAAAAACAATATCGCAACACCTCTTCGTCTGAAAGATATCCTCATCTTCGAATTCCAATCATCATCCATATTTTATACGAGGAGAAAAAGTAAGTAGTCGACAAGTTTCTTATTTTATATTTTAAAATGTATATTATTATTTCTTTTTTAGTATTATTTTCTCACAAGGAGTATTCTCTATTCAAGTGTCCTTTTCGTAGCCATGTTCGGATGCTTTTGTTCGTCTTTTCTTCGGTCATTCTAATAAATCGTCATTGTAGTTGTTTCTCTTCTCATTTTTCTTTTCTTGCCTTTTTGTTATCACAACAGCTGTTTACCATTGAGTTATCGCTGATGACGGCCGTTAAGTTTCTCTGGAATCTAAATGGCAATAAGCCTCTTTAAGATTCCAGTATGGTCAATTGGTTTGGCGTTTTAACTAACTTGTTTTTAACGATTATGAGTCCATGATAAACGCGTGTACGTTCAATACTATATATTAATAATTCTCTGTGCAATTCAAATGTACAATTTCTCGTAAAGCCACCGAACACGTGTAAACACGAAAGTATCAACAAAAGACACTAAAAATAGACGTTGTTCATAAATGTTCTATATTTATTGATTTTCATTAAAAAAAGACATTTTCCATAAAGAGTAACACAAACAGTAGTAAAATGTTGCAGTAAACGCTGTTCATTCATAAAATCTGACGGGAGTGCAGTCAAGTAGTTATTGTATAATCAGTCAAGTGCAAATGTTTCTTTCTCTCTCCCGGTCCCCCTCTCCCCTTCTCTCTCTCTCTCTCTCTCTCTCTCTCTCTCTCTCTCTCTCTCTCTCTCTCTCTCTCTCTATTCATATATACAGGAAATATGTAAGTGTGGGCCTTATTTTCAGCGTTTTAAATGCGTGTGTGACCGCGTCTGTTTCTGCGACTCCATTTAATGTGCATGTGTTTTTCTTTGAATGTGTGAGCGCATGTATTGCGTATCCGTGTATGCGTTCGTTTTAGTTGTAGTGTGCGTGTCTTTGTGTGCGTTTGTTTGCTTGTGTGGTGTGCTCGTATCTTGTGTTTGAATGTGCATGCCTGTCTGTATGTGTGTGTATATGTGATTTTTTTCTGTTTCATATGAATTCTGTGTAAATCTATTTTGTTTTTGTTTTGTTTTTGTTTTTTTTGGGGGGGGGTGTTTTTATGGAAATCGCTCCAGACAATGTATGAAGACACTTGATGTAAGGAGCTAAAAGAAAATACTATTGCAATGTAAAAAATATCCAACAATAAGTGTTAGATGGATAGATTTCGACCAGAAAACAGCAATTCTCAACCCTTTGTCAGAAACATCGCACATGGAATGTGAGGACTGAAGGACAAAATTAGGGAAGCTAGAGCTGCCCAAAGTAAACCAGAGGTCCACTTTCTAATCTCTTATCTTGCTTGTAGCAGAGAGAAAACGTATGTATCGAATGTACGTTCGGTCGTATGTTTGAAACAATAGGTGACCCTATCTTATGTGCTCCCTCTCTCCTTCAGTCTCTCTCTCTCTCTCTCTTTCTTTCTCTCTCTCTCTCTCTTTCTCTCTTTCCCCCTCTCTCTCCCTATCTCTCTCCCTCTTTCTTCCTATGATTCATTTGTGGGTGGGTGTGAGTGTTAAACTATCTTATTAGCCGCTAACGCAAATACTGAATATACAACTTATCAAATAGTGATAATTATTTGGAATTTTTCCAATTATTATTTCTAATTTCTCCAAATTTTTCCAATATTTGTCTGATTTGATCGAAATAAAACAAAAATATGATGTCCGAACAAAAAAGTTCACTAAATTCAAAATATACATATCTACGAATATTTTATGTTCTATTGTAAAATAAATGAATAAAACTCAGCCTGATTGCATTTATGAAATGACAATAGTCACCATATCCGTATTATTATTCATTAATTGGTTTCTTGTGTCGCTTCGTGAAGCATATCCGAAATTGCAGCGATGGCGGGCGCTAATACACACACCCTCACACTTTCAGACTTTGTGATAGGAAATTATCTCACGATTCACCTTCACAGACGAAACAGAAATCTGTAAGCGGTTTCCTCTATTTTAAATAATAGCCGAAAGTATAAGTGAAAATACAAATGCTTCCAAGCGTTTTTTTTTAAAATTAAAATATCAAATATGAGTTACGCTTCAATACAAATCTCTTTTCGCTTTCGTATCCAACATCGGAAAAGACGTCGTATTTTAGAGAAAACAGTTGTCTCTAAGTTTTCAATCTTATTTTAGACATCAAATGTTCATATCTATCCCTATATGTGTGAAAAGTTATTCTGTTCGAAAGATTTATCTCTACAAAAACAGCTTATATACGTCTTGTAACAGTTATACAGTTTTGTATTTTCCATTTACTGCCACAAACAAAATATAGCTGAAAACCTTCATCTAAAATATAACCTCATCATCCGAATTCCGATCATCGTCCATATTTTATTAAAGAATAAGTAAGTAGTTGACAAATTTCTTTTTTATATTTAAATTATTTGTATTACTATTGTTGTTATAATTGTCGTTATTATTATTGTTGTTGTTGTTATTATTATTATTATTATTATTATTATTATTATTATTATTATTATTATTATTATTATTATTATTATTATTATTATTTACACTCTAGTAGTTTTCATATAAGTCATTATCGGTGATTTCCTACTGGCAATAACATATGATATGCACTAGAGTCTGGTTGATTTCCAACACTGTTTCTTTCAATAACTGTTGCAAATCACTTTGAGTTATCGCAACATCTGTTTACCATCGATTTCTTGCAAATAATGACTGTTGGTTTTCTCTGAGATTAAAGTGGCAATAATTCCAATACTACCTGTACCCTTATAACAGTAATATTATTATTATTATTATTATTATTTTTATTATCATCATTATTATTATTATTATTTCTCTGATTTCTGTCTTCACGTTTTATTAACGACACATCGTTCATTTCTTCCTTGCAGTGTATCTTATCACAAGTAAACCCACCTTTTTCTGTGTGGTCGTCCTCACATTGATTGTGTATGTGTCATTCATCAAAGGGGCACCAACATCTCCTCCGGACGAAACAAGCCGAAACGATTTAAAAAGAGATATTGATTTAGCCACAGAAATCACGACATACACGATGAGAACAATAAACACCAGTTTCCTAACTTACGTAAGTATATCAAAAATACTATACTTAATGAAATTTGTTTTTCTTTTGTAATACGTGTCTTTTATTATTAAAAAGCAGTCGTGGGACGTGTATTTAAACTAGTTTTCTATTATACAGACGCGTAAAAATGGATATTTTCGAAAATTATATTCTGCCACATTTTGTCTTGAGATAACGAAACATATTTTTATGGATTCATTATCATTTTTTATTGTAAACTCGAGATTCCTGGATTCGCATTGATATGATTTAACCCCATATCTAAATTAGAGCTTCCAAAAGTTGCAAACGTCTTTTGGGTGATTTGAACACTTTTGTTCTGGGAATTACGAACCACATGGTTTTATATCGTGAAGTCATCTTCCCATTCAAAGTTACAGCATCCATCTTTGTTACAGCAGACATTTTAGCCCATATCCCAAAACCAATCTAATGGTAAACTCCAAAGAGTTTCCAATCCTACTTACACGCGTCTTCATCAGATGAAGCATTTCCTGCTTAGAACTGTTCAGATTAGCATCACATAATCATCTCAAATGTTTTTATGTTTCAATAGATTTGCATCGTCGTCTTTTCAAACATCTTATCTTCGGTTAAAATGCATCGAGAAAACATGTTCCAGTTATCAAGACTGGCAAAAACTACCGAGAAAGGCTTTTCCTTACCTCTTAATAATATAAAGTTGTGTAATCCTTTCATAGACTTTACCAAAATTTGTCCCGCCATTTTATATTACAATATGATGACGACAATTGATTAAATGTATTTTTCGTTTGTTTGTAGTGTAAACGCGTTTCAATCTTGTTCACCTCCGACTGCAATCATTTTATGGCCATGTTGAATGCCAGGTCAGATTTACCGCAACCAAAAGTTGTCATCGAGAATAAATTGAATTTTCAAGACGTCAAATCAGTCAAGGTAAATAGAAATTATTTCTTTAAAGTTTTTTGGTGCCTTTTATATACAAATGATTTTTTGGTTAGAAGTGTAATTTTATTTCATAATTTGTATGAATCTATTTAAATAAATCACCATTAATGTAGATTACGGGAGGCATTGTGCAATTTGCATAGAAAGGACCATTCGAAGGCAATACATGTTTCTTGAAATATCATATCATACAGAACTTCCATCAGACAACTCTGATGCAAGTTGGATTATTATATCATATAAGAAATATATATACAATGAGTATATATAATCTTATATGATACAATAATCCTACTTCCGTCAAAGTGGTCTGCTGAAATTTCCGTATAATATGATATTTCAAGAAAATTTGTATTGCCTACAAAGTTCCGAATATGTTTGTCGGACCCTCTCGATTAGTATACTGTCTGTGACCGCTTCTAAGAATATACAGATCTTAATTTCCCTTAATAATTTGACAGTTTATGGTGGCCGTGACGATCGAGTGCCTGCTTGAAAATTTTAGACTGACTCTTTGAACAGATATATATATATATATTATATGTTTAATTATGAATATTTGCTTCTTATATTTCATGTTTATCTTTATATATATATATATATATATATATATATATATATATATATATATATATATAGAGAGAGAGAGAGAGAGAGAGAGAGAGAGAGATATTTTTCACTTATAAAATAGATATTTCAGTGAAGACCGGGGTTGTTCCAATAAAAACAAGTTCGATGATACTCGATTACAGAGTACAGAGCATTTATATGCGATTTTATGAAGGCTTACCAAAGCATTCCTTTCAGGACACCAATGATCACCATAGTGAAACACGTGTAGGAAAAAACGTTTAATTTGAATAAATAATATTTGTAAGAAAAAATCTTTAAAAAAAAGAAGAACTTACAGCAGAGATAGGCAGGATTGGCCCTTCCTGGGGCAATCTGGGGCATTAATTAGTGTATAATATAGAGGCTAAGAGTTAGTAACACTTACTTATGCTAAGATATGACTTGATTCGATTATTAGGGGAGGTTCGGAACTTAGGTTGGGGGTGATAAGGTAGGAATATTCTATCGGAATAAGGCCCATTGATAGTAAACTATAGTAAATACTTCTTTAGCAGAATAGAGGGGGGAATTTTGTAACATATAAAAAGATAATGGAATAATAAATAATAAATCACAATTATTCTCAGAAATAGATATATTATACGAAATGCATTGTAATTTTAAGTGAAAAATAAGAAATAACAACCTGGATGCTATCACTATTTAATTAAATTAGGTTAAATTAAATCAAATTAGTTTTTAATTAGATTAAATTAAATAAAACAATAGGTGGCAGGAATGGAGGAAAAAAATAAAAAATAAAATTTTAAAAAAATAATTAAGGAAAAAATAATTTTAAAAACATGCATGCCGACACGGACTTAATTTCTAAAAATAGAAACAATTGGATTTTTATAAAAAGTATTTTGTACAGGGTTTTTATATTAGTAATAACAAAGTCTCCCGTCATTTAACGAGTTAAAGTGATATTTTCCCGTAAAGTGGCAAAAAATAACCCGTCCATTAAAAAATGTTATTTTAAAATAGAAAATAGATTTCTGATAACGATATTCCGTAGTAATATTTATTTATGAGATATATAATATTATTCTCCCCAGAGAGTTGTAAACAGACACAGCCGTTAAGGAAATATTTTAAATTATTTAAAATAATAACTAGATTTTTGTAGAAAACTTTTTATAATAGCATTTTATTTTTGATATATGAATAATTTTTTTAAAATAATTTCTGCGGGATAGGTTTTTTTCGCTTCGTTAAACAAGAACACGATAATAATCAACAGTTAATTAAATGAAGGATATTTTCCCAAAATGTAAAATGACGTCCCAGACACTAGATAATTAATTTCTTTAAAGAATAATTTTAATAATAGAATTTTTTAGAAACAGTATTTTGAATAAATAGTTTCTATCTACTAATTAAGATTTTTTCTTGAAATAAAGGAGAGTTTCTGCGAGATTGACGTTCAACTCGTCGTGTGTTTGTTTGTTTCGAAGGGGAACAAGTCAGCCCTTGAAATAAGGCTCGTCTGACCGCTGGCGTTCCGGACGAACATTTATGTTGCTTTTCCTTGTGATGAATTAGATTTAGAATTCCCATACTATCATTGGATTGGAATAGTAACTTGTGAGCGGTATCTTGAATGTTTTAGTTTTTTGTTTGGGGGGGGGGGGGGATTTCTTCATCATTGTGCCGCCCGACGTGAAAGTGTATTATCACAGATTGTTCCGTTTTTTTTGTTGTTTTTTTTAATGCATTTGGGACCGATTATTTGCTTGTTGGCTTGGTGGCAGAAATAATGCACGAGCTACTTTTCTAACACATGACATTCTTTTATGACATTCTTTTTTATCGTTATCCTTTCTTGTTTTTTAATTTTAACTTTTATTTTTATTTTTTTCCTCTTCTCTTCTTAAGTGACCTCAACTATTGCAACGCCACATTGTGTATTGTCGGCAGTTGAAACCCTTATTCCAGACATTTAATTTCCCTGATGATCTGCCAAGCAAGTACCTGCTTGGTAGTGAAACACGTGTAGGAAAAAACATTTAATTTGAATAAATAATATTTGTAAGAAAAAATATTTAATGGTGATCATTGCTGTCCTGAAAGGAATGCTTTGGTAAGCCTTCATATAATCGCATATATATATATATATATAAAATAAAAAACAAATATTAATATATGCGCGTCTGTGTGTGTGTAATGTATTAATAAAGAGGTAGAAACTACTTAACTAATTCCACAATTATACGCCTTAGGTTTCTTCAGATTGTGTCTATCCGTTCCACCTAAATAAAACATATTAAATTGTTTTTACCTAGCTTTCGCTCTCATCAGTGTAGGGAATTATAATTTCAGATGGTCGCAAGGTTTGAACCCCTGCTACAGAATCGACCTAGACTATACAAGCAAGATTCATAACCAATCGGCTACGGAGCATTATCACAGCATGAAAGGAATTTAAGTTCTATTCAAGCGGAGGGAGGTACACATAGAAAGACGAACTAGAGATTCAACGAACGTTATATATATATATATATATATATATATATATATATATATATATATATATATATATATATATATACATAAAGATATATATATATATATACATAAAGATATATATATATATACATAAAGATATATATATATATACATAAAAATATATATATATACATAAAGATATATATATATACATAAATATATATATATATATACATAAAATATATATATATATACATAAAGATATATATATATATACATAAAGATATATATATATATACATAAAGATATATATATATATAAAGATATATATATACATAAAGATATATATATATATACATAAAGATATATATATATATATACATAAAGATATATATATATATACATAAAGATAGATATATATACATAAAGATATATATGTATACATAAAGATATATATATATATATATATATATACATAAAGATATATATATATACATAAAGATATATATATATATATACATAAAGATATATATATATACATAAAGATATATATATATATATATATACATAAAGATATATATATATATATACATAAAGATATATATATATATATGCATACATAAAGATATATATATATATACATAAAGATATATATATACATAAAGATATATATATAAAGATATATATATATATACATAAAGATATATATATACATATATATATACATAAAGATATATATATATACATAAATATATATATATATACATAAAGATATATATATATATATATATATACATAAAGATATATATATACATAAATATATATATACATAAAGATATATATATACATAAATATATATATACATAAATATATATATATATACATAAATATATATATATATATAAATAAATATATATATATACATAAATATATATATATATATATATATATATATATATATATATATATATATATATATATATATACTTTCTTGCATAAAATAACCTACATAATTGGTTGTAATGGCATAAAACAGTTATAACAAATAAAGAACAAAATGCAATATAAACATGATTAAACAACCGAAAACTCAACATAATTTTATTCAAAGAAATCAGACGATAGTTGAAATATTTGAGAATATACCTTTTATTAATTAAGATTATCAAATATTTATTAACTTTGTTATTTTCTATTCCAGGCGGTTGTAGCGAACATGAGTCGAACAGTGAACGGATATCTGGGTTTAATGAAACAACATTTGGATGAAGAATATAAGATTGTTTGTGAGCCTGCAATGAAAATTAAAGTCGAATGCCATTTTCCGAAATTCTGTTCCACTCTTCCTGACAACGATTTAGCCATCTTGTACTGCAATCTCAACGCCGCCTATCATTACCTGGACAATTTGAAAGTCATTCTCGAATTACCGGTAAGTCTCAACAATTATCTCATATTCTTTATTTATTCTTAACAAATTCACACGACTGAATTTTGGAGCTTTGAAAATAGTAAGTCTTGTGGATATTGGTACCCAATTTGAGGGTCTTAAAATGATTTACATTTGTTCAGATTGTAGGAATCAATATAATTTTATGTAATGTAACTACGGTTAAGAGATGTCAAACTATTTACTATTTGGTGTTTTATCCGACACTCGTAGACCTCTCCACATAGTTGCTAATTACTAGGCATAACTAAGAAATTTCTAACTAAAACCTTTGTCTGTAGTCATTATTTGGTAGTAATTTTGGTCTTCACATATCCTCCCCCAGTTGTGGACCCCATTCGTATGTTTGCCAGATCTGTATTATGGATCGGCTTGGTTGCAGATTATTCCTACCAAATTTCAAGTTAGAATGTTTTATAGCCTAAAAGTAATTATCGGCGACACACACACATATATATATATATATATATATATATATATATATATATATATATATATTTATATATATATATATATATATATATATATATATATATATATATATATATAAATATATATAAAGAAAAGATGGTTTTTACTAGGGGAAAGAGAGAAAGAAAAAAAATTATAAAGAAAAAGAATTACAACAATAAAAAAAAGAAAAAAAGGCACAAATCACAGGAAAGGAATGAACTATCGCCAAAACCTTAGAAACAATCACGCAAAATGGATAAAATGATAATCGACAAACTGCAGGCAAATTTTTTTTTTTAGAGGTCTCTAAATAGATCTAATTTGTGAGACAACTCCTTTTGCCTGCAGAGTAAGGGTTTTCGTCTGGTAACTCTCACGGCCTCCAGAACCTTCAGATGGTGTTTAGAACGGGCGTTGTGCACGATACGAAACCAATCATCGGTATAGTTCTCGCCACATTTTTTGTTATCGTATAGGTGCTGTCCAATAGATGACTCATGGACCTGTGAGCGTTCAAATATACTTTGTAGACGTCCGGATCTTCGTTGAAAAGATCCGGCTACGTCCGTCGATGCATTTCTCCTCAGGGTGCGTGAATTACGAAAACAAGCCGGGATGTGTTGGGCCACTCTCACTCCCAATCGTTGTACTGTACGACCGACATAGTCAGCTTCACACTGACATTTAAAATGGTATACTATGTGGCTTTTTTGAAGTGTCGGTAGTACGTCCTTCTTGAAAGCTGGGAAAGCAGTCCTTGTGTGGAACACCACTCGAGGCTGTACTGCGAAATAGCACCGTGAAACAGCTGAAGTGATTTTATCCGAAAATCCCTTACTGGTGGGACCAATGTAAGGCAATTTCAGATAAACCGGACATTTGGGTGGACCGATGAAACTGTCACCTTTAAATTTCGCAAGCTTTGTACGTATGCACCTAGAAATTAGTCCCTCCGGGAATCCATTATTAGCAAGAATTTCTGTCAACTTTTTCAGTTCAACCGCAAGTTTACCAGAAGTGCAGATCATCAGTGCACGGTGAATAAGATTATTTATTAAACTGATCTTCCTGCTCATGGGTACAAAAGAATCCCAACTAATATACAGGCCCGTAAACGTCGGTTTCCTGTATATAGTTATGGTAAATTTGTCCCCCGTCCTTTCCACTGATACGTCCAAAAGTGACAAGGAATTGATCTGCTCTTCCTCCATAGTGAAACGCAGTGTTGGGTGTAGAGCATTTAATTTCAGGAAAAATTGATTGGCCTCGTTACGGGACCCAAAAATGGCAAAAGTATCGTCCACGTAACGCCAATAGCGAAAAGGCCTGGAAACCTGAGAAAATAGTAATGATTCCTGAAAACCTAGGAAAATATTCGCTAGGATAGCACCCAAAGGACTACCCATGGCCACCCCATCATATTTGTTGATACATAATATCATTGAAACTGAAACTGACCGACTTAGTGGCCAGTCCCATAAGTTCTAGAAAAATGTTTTCCGGGAAGGTGGGAGGGGTTAATGTGCTACGATACAACATGTCAGCACATATTTGTATGGTTTCATCGAGGGGTACATTGGTGAATAGGCTGGTGACATCAAAAGAGCAGAGAAAGTTTGTACGCGAATCACAATCCAAGTCACGCATTAAAGCAGCGAAACGGAAAGAATCCGCAATACAATTTACTGAAAACTTCTGCATGACAGAATCGAGGATATCAGCAAGCCACTTCGCTAGCTCATGCTGAGGAGAACCAATCATTGATAGAAAAGGTCTTAATGGAACTCCATCCTTGTGTATCTTAGGCAGCCCATACATTCTAGGGCGTTGAGACCCCACTGGGCGAATCCTGTCATAGGTATCCTTATTGATAAATCTATTTTTATGTAACTGAAGAAGACGTTTTTGAAGCCTTACTTCAGTACTTGAGGTATTATCAATTGACACGTCACCAAGCCTTTTAAATTTAGTTTCATCATCCAAAATGCTCAACATTTTTTCGGTGTAGTCATTAGTATTAAGAATGACAACACCGGCACCCTTATCCGGTTTAGTGATGTAGATTTCTTTATTGGATTTAAGAAGTTTGGCAGCCTAGTAGTGAATCTTACTCCAAGCAAATTCCTGGGAATTGATAGGAGAATTAGCGAACTTATGTGCTAGTTCAGCTAATCTAGCCTTCATGTAAAGAACATCATCATTAGAATTCGGCTCATGATGATTGAGTTGAGACTGTAATATTGACCCTTTCAGCCATTGGTTTTCTATTTCGTGTATATTTCTTATTATATAGGATTTAGTCAAAGAATCTGAAAACGCTTACCATGAACGTGGGTGATTGGGAGAAGATGGCTTAGGAGCGATCGGTTTGCAATATACAATTGTGTATAATTCTTCATTTGGGTTTCGTTATCATTATTCGATGGGTTCTCTAATGGTTTATGCAGACTTTATATTCCGTCGGATCAATTGTGGTTATTTTCGCACTAATACTCACGGGGAATGGTATGAACCCCCAATAACATCCTAAGCTATGGATAAAATGGTACCTTATGTTAAATTATCGTATACAATGAATCGTGTACAATAGATATTGGATCTCGGTATTAAATAACCCAAAAAGGGGTGACTTGCCGTCAAAAAAAAAAATCAAACGGAATCGAAAGTTCCTAGCACTTTCGTTCCATCTCACCGTTTTAAAATCTATCGATATTAGTAAACCAAAACCGCCATTATTCGGTGGGAAACAATGTCCGAGGAGGAAGCTATTTTGACCATTTTCCATCTCCACTTCAAAAACACTAAACCAAAGCTTCAAAATATTAATCTTCTTCAGTCGAATATTCTGTGGGTTTTTTTCCCAAAATGGCGTCTGTTTTTCGTTTTGTTGCTGACTGAGAGTCTCATGTGTTTTCTTTTGTTTCTATTGCAGCTTTCCGATTCACAGTTGTCAAATCTGAATGTGGACAGTCAACTTGTTGTGCCACAAAACCTTCCATTTCTCTATCGTCGATGGCTCGTCATGCAAATGCTGCACACCTCACTCAATCAACTCAACTCCATTCAACAAACACTGACTGAAATATCGAAGGCGTTGTTGTAGAAATGTGAATGGACTAATTAATTTTTTAGAGTAATCCAACTAATTATCGAGAGATAAGATGTAAATTTATCTAGATATTCTTTATCATGCGCAGTACGCGCACTCGCCCATGACCTACTTTTGTGAGTCATAAATAGTAAATAGTATTTTAAATATGCACACACAACAATGACATATGTTTGTCATTTCAAAAAAAGTTGAAGCGTTTCAGGCTTCAAATATTATTCTTCAATGAAATACATTGTTTTTATAAAGTTATTAAAAATATATTTTATTTTTGTATTAATTTTTAATTATGATGAATATATATTATTTTTGTATTAATAAAAAATATTTTTATAACTCGTTTTTTCTTATTTTTATTTCACCTTCATTTTTATTTTATCTCTTTGTTATTTTAGTAATTGTAACTTGCTTCGACATCTTTGGAATTAAACGTTGAATGGACATAACTACAGATTTCAAAACACTGTCGTCTTAAAGTTAAATTACTCCATGTGTCTTATCATTTGCGTTTCACGGGCCGATCGTTGCGTTTGACTCCTAATCTTGGCATGAATCGACCCCACACAATAAGTGAAAGTGTATGATAGAGAAGGTTCTCAATCCTTGGTAGAGTAACTAGTCTCGGAAAAAAAACGTCTGAAATAAAACAACCTCTTTTCAACTTATCATTTTTAGTTGAACTAAATTACTTATTTCATGATAAAAAGTCATTTATAATTGTGTTTATTTGAATAAAACATTTAATTATCAATGTCTTGTATTGTGACTGAAAGTAAAAACCAATACAAAAGGAAAGGTTTGAGAAAGCTCAAAGAAAATGTTAAAAATAATATCGGTGAATAACGCTTCAATCACTGAAGTCGATGTTTTTTTTAATAAAAAACAGCAAAACGCCAAAGAAGATGTTGAAAATAGTATCGGTGAATTACACTGCAGTCACTGGAGTCGATGTTTTTTTTTAAGAGTAACCAAAAACTCTAAAGAAAACTTTTTTATATAATATGGGTGAATTCAAAATCAATAACTAAAAATATTTCTGTGATGCTGCAGTGATTTTTTGTATGAGTTTCTTTTAAATATTTATTACTGTTTAATATATACAAGTATATTAAAAAGTATACTAAAGCATAAATAAATAGAATAAAGGACACAAAATAGAGACGCAATATATTTTAACAATATTATTTAGCCGTAACTGAACATTATTTTGTTAGGGTGATTTTTATGTGAAACAATTTTGAAAAGTCAGCGTTCGGTAATCTAACGTTCAAATTCGAATTCTTTGAATAGTTTGAATATGAATTCAAGTGTATACATACGTGTAGGACAGCAGTGTAGAAATACACTATGACCAGGGGTTGTTTCTTAGACAAAGGGTTAAACCCAGATTGGATCCCCCGACGAAAGGTTGTGGTAGAGATGCCTTTATAGCAGCATGTCATTCCCACTGTTCAAAGTGGCCCGATTACGTGTGGATGAAATTAACAGAATAAAACAAACAAAAGAAAGAAAGAACCCTGTTTTTCTTTTTTTTATTAAACAAAACAATTTATTTTGCTAAAACATTTCGTAAAGCTATCAGTTACAGAGTAAATTTTTAAGGAGTGAAAAGTTCCGTTTGTACGAACGTGTACGAGTGAAATGTTCGATTTTTTAAGTTTATGTTTGTACAAATGCGTATATGCGAGCGTGTTTGATGTATTTTTGTGGTAATTGAAATGGGTGTGTGTTTGAAAGAATAGTTCGTTATTCGTGGTATGAATTAAAAGAGATTACCTACTTTTTGACTTTTGCCTCCCCCACCTCCTCAGTCGAACCGGTGGGGGTCTACGATCTCCCTCTGTGTGCGTTCGGCCGGAAAGTGGAAGAAAAAGAGCTAGAAGCGAGTGTGTCACTTGTTTTATAGGGAGGCAAATCACGCGTGGTCAAGCTGACCTGTTGGTCCCTGATTGGCCGGAACTTCGGCCAACGTGGTTTCACGAGAGAGTCCCCTCTTCTCTATCTCAGGGACGAAGAAGGGCTGAGCAAACAAAGAAAGAAAAGAAGTCGCAACAAATACCCTCTGGCCGGTAGTAGAGTCTGCTACAACACTTCTGACGATCAGATTTAGCGTGAATCGGCATTTGTTATAGGTTCCTTTTGAGTATTTATTATTGTTATATATATGCGGGTACATTATAAGCTTTACTAAAAATAAAATAAATCAGTGGGGTGTTGCTATTGGTTCCTTTTGAGTATTTATTATTGTTATATATATGCGGGTATATTATAAGCTTTACTAAAAATAAAATAAATCAGTGGGGTGTTGCTATTGGTTCCTTTTGAGTATTTATTATTGTTATATATATGCGGGTACATTATAAGCTTTACTAAAAATAAAATAAATCAGTGGGGTGTTGCTATTGGTTCCTTTTGAGTATTTATTATTGTTATATATATGTGGGTACATTATAAGCTTTACTAAAAAAATAAAGCAAACAAAAAAAAGAGAGTCACTCTAGTTTAACATATATGTGGGTATGTAAATACTTCAGGGGGCTGACCCTTCTACTGTTTTGCATAGTTCCTGGTAACTCTTGACCCCGAGACTCTTAAAATGACAGACTTGTGTCTTACCTCTTTGAGAGAAGGTCATATTTAACTTTTGTTCAAGCGTGATGATGTCACGATAAAAACACCGGTTTCTGGTTAGCCACCTAACGAGTTTATGGATAGACTATTTTCTCAGCCAGCCTAATAACACCTTCTCACTCTATAGGGCTCTTGAGGGGCTTATTTTTTTAGCTTGCTTGTTTGGAGTCCAGGGGATTTAATTCTGATAGTTGGGTCTCTTTCAGGATAGGTTCGTCTTGAAGTGATTCTAACTTTCTCTCCCTTTTTATTATTATGCCTTCTAGTAACATCAGAGGTCTCAGGTCAAACTTTCCTGATGTTCAGTCCTTTCTCTTGGGCAAGTCTCCTCACATTATTGCTCTTTGTGAGACTAATCTGGATGCTTCTATTCATAGAAACGATTTACATGTGAGTGGTCATTTTCCTCTTATCTGCTTAGGCTCTTCCACGCAGTGGCGTGGTCTTGCTCTTTTTCTTTGCAAAGGCCCAACATTGTTTCTTCTCTATATAAATGATCTTCCAGAGAATATTGTTCTGAAAATTAACATATATGCTGATGATACCACTCTTTATTCTGTTTTTGTTTCTCGTCAATTTCCCTCGGATCAGTCAAAATATGCAGCTGATCTAAAAGTTGACCTATGTTCAGTTGTGGATTGAGGTACGAAATGGTTTGTTTCGTTTAATCCTGTTAAGACTCAGCTCGTGTCTTTCAATCGTAGGAGTGTCCCTTTACTTCCTGCGATTCTCGTGGATGGCTTTGCTATTGAGGAGAAATCGACTCTGAAACTTCTTGGTCTTTCTCTCTCATCAAATCTTCCTTGAAGTTCATACATTCGATCCATTTCTGTTTCTGCTTCTCATAAAATCGGTTCTCTCTATAGCTTCAAACACTTTTCCCATCTGAGGCTATTCTCTATCTTTACAAATCTATCATCAGACAATGTATGGAGTACTGTTGTCCTATTTTGGCTGGTGAATTCTCTGTCCTATTTGAGGATTTTTGAAAGAGTGCATAAACTTATCTGTAATTTGATTAGCCACACCCTTTCTTATTCTCTGCACCGTCTCTCCAACAGACGTGATGTTGCTAGTCTCAATCTTTTCAATAAATACTATTATGGCATGTGTTCTTCAGAATTATGTGATCTTTTCTCTGCTTTTTTTGTTCCAGCTCGTTTGACTCTTTGGTCTAGTGGTTTTCATCAATTCGCTGTTTTGATACCTCATTGTAATACAGCTTCCTATTCCAGTAGCTTCTTTCCAAGAACTGGAAGTATGTTGAACTCTCTTCCTGCTGAATGTTTTCCTCCAACGTATAGCCTAGGTCTTTTCAAGACTAAGGCCAATGTGCATTGCCTGTCTTTGCAATAATCATATTTCGTTCTTGTTAGCTCCTTACGTCAAGTAGCTCCAAGAAGCAATTTTCATAAAAAAACAGTGTCGACGGTTACTTTAGATAGTAATTATGTATTAGAATTATATAGCATCATCATCAGCAGCAGCAGCAGACAGCCCCCCCCACACACACACACAAAGTCCAACCCTTTGTAACCGTGCTTGGGCCTGACAATGGGTAAGTAAAGCCTGTTCACTGGAAAGCTACGTCATGCGAGAAGATAGCGAGGGAGATCTGTCTAAAAGCCAGACTGTACATAATGTATGGGAGCTTTTTAAAAGGGCATTAGAAATCTTTAAAAAAAAAGGAACACAATTCGATGTATACTGAAACTAAACTTTATTCAATATAATTTTTTTTTAAATAAGAATTCAATATGAATAGTTAAGTATTTGTTATTGCTGTGTAAAAAGTAAATACACATCACGTTGTTTCAATGATTTTAAAGACTAAAATTAGTTTATTATTTTTATTATAGAACAATCTGAAAACAATTTCTTACCAGAAGTTATTAAAATAAAAACATGCAAAGTCAAGCAAAGTCAATTATTAAATATTTCTTAAATTCCAAATTATTTTTATTATTTTATTATTTCTATATACTGTACCGGCTCCAGGTGATCGTCAACCCAGGCAAAATCTTTTATAAGCGCCACCACTAGGAGCCTACATTTTTTAAACAAGCAAACGTGCTAATTTTTTCTATTATTTGAAAAACTCAGAGACCTATCGAATGTTAATTAAAATTGTATGTATTTACTCAATGAATCGGATATTTTATGAGGAATACAAGTTTTTAAATATAACAGCAAAAAGATGTAATGAATAAGCAATAAAACTAAAAGCTTTAATTGCTAGGGGTAACAGTTAATGTGAACAGTGTTTATTTATCAAAAGGGAAAGAAGAATCTTAATCACCTGATAGACGATTGCGATGGAAAAGCGCAAAAATATTGTGTACCTTGCTTGCCATAAGTACAGTTTCATACAACTCCTGAGCTCTTCTAATGTATTGAGCACTGTTAAAATACATACTGCATCAAATTTATATCATCATAAAATAACCCAACTAGGGTTGACATGACGTGAAACCATTTTCGTTGTCGACGGACATAAATCTGCAATTGATCGTACGGTCCATACATACGCTGTCTCCTTCATTTAAGAGATATGAAACATCCATTTACACACTTTTTTCTGACACAGGCTAAATATTGACCATACACGAACATACGCAAGCACAAAACACGCACACGCATAGGTATATCAGCATACACATAGGCAAAATAACACACATACATAATTGATGAGTTTACACATATATACACACATGAAAGCACGCAAGGATACGCACACTAAAAAACACAGAAAATAAGACACACATACACAAGGATACATTCATACAAGCATACATTTCCTTTGTCGTCATCACTCGTCCATTTGTGAAACATCGAAACCTTTTGATATTCCTCATTTCTAATAACCGTTTCCAACGATTTTTATTTTAAAATTTAAATTGCTGAAACAACACGAGAAACATCCGTGTCTGACGTTCTTCAACTTGTTCTTACGGATCTATTTTCCTTTGTCGTCATCAATCGTCCATTTATGAAATATCGAAACGTTTTCATATTCCTCATTTAAAAACACTCGATCGGCAGAGAAGGACGTTTGTTTTTTTACTCGCGACCACCGCACAAGTATATTTCAAAAGGATTCTTTATTTTGATTAATTCAACAGAAGCGTTGTTTTCCTTCTTTCGCCAAGTAAAAAAAAAATATTTAACGACATTTCGGGCACGTCTACTTCACTTATGTGTCACTATTTTGTTTATACAAGTGGAATTTTTGTTTTATACTTCACCAACAACATCTTGATAAGCAACTTACAGGTAATGTATGACATTTGTACATGCTTAAGTGGAAACGACATCAGCCCTAGTTAGATGGGAACGGTGGAGGTCTTGGACTGCCAAAAGTGTTCAAGTTGGTAAAGGATAGGCATCCAGCCGTAAAATTGCCTTAAATACAATGTTTAGTCGAAATACAGCAGGAAAAAAGAAAGGCAGTGCCAGTAGCACTAATGGTGCTGGTAGTGTCTTGGGCTTCGTAGATCCCAGGATACGTGGATCTTCAGGGCCTGGCTATGCCAAATCATACGAACATCCAGAACTTTTTCGCATTGGATCTCTGAATGTTGGAACCATGCTAGGAAAGGCAAATGAGGTGGTGGAGACAATATCCAGAAAGAAGATTGACTTGTGTTGTTTACAAGAGACGAGATGGAAAAATGAAGGTGTGAGAAAAATAGTCGGGAGGGATACCAACTGCAAGTTCTACTGGTCTGGGAATGATAAAAGGGACAGGTGGAGTGGGAATATTGGTGGCAGAGAAGTGGTGGGAGAAAGTTTTTGAGGTGAAGCGAATATCCGACAGGATAATATTTGTTCGTCTTGTTGTTGGAAAGTTAGTGTTTGCCATTGTTTGCATCTACGCTCCACAAGTTGGACTCAGCGAGGAAGCAAAGGACAACTTCTACGAGCAGCTGCAGAGCCTAGTGGCGATTGTACCTAGTACTGAGGAACTGTTTGTGTGTGGTGACTGGAATGGACATATTGGTTCCACTCCTTGCGGTTATGAAGAAGTACATGGTGGACATGCTATTGGTATGAGGAATGCTGGAGGAGAAAGACTACTCGAGTTTGCTGTTGCTAATAATCTAGTGATTGGCAACTCGGTATTCGAAAAGAGGCCTAAACACCTAGTTACATACCAATCTAGAGGTATCATGGCCCAGATAGACTACATACTATTACGGCGCAGCTTCAGGAGGCATGTCACAAATGTCAGAGTCAGCCTGGGTGAAGAATGTGTATCTCAACACAATCTGCTATTATGTGATCTCAAGGCAGAAGCTTCCCGCAAATGCAAACACAAGTTTACACCACGCATAAAACTGTGGAAGCTGAAGGATCCAATCATTCAGGTTAAATTTGCTGAGAGATTTGTTTCTTCACACCGTGATACACGGGCAGTGGGTGTTGAAGAGCACTGGAAGAGGCTCAAGGATGGATTGAATGATGCAGCGACGGAGGTGTGTGGAGTGTCATCCAAGCACAATTGGAGGAAACAAACCTGGTGGTTGAATGAGATTGTTGATCAAGCTGTTAGAGAGAAGAGGCGATGCTACAGAGCATAGAAAACAGGAGGTAGTAGGGAAGCATACAATGGAGCCAAGCGTGCTGCTAAAGCTGCTGTACACCACGCTAAGTCAGAGACCGATAAAGAGATGTTTCTCAAAATAAATCCCAAGTCAAGTGACATTTACAAGCTCGCAAAACAGATGCGCCGTGACAATCAAGATGTCTTGGGTGAAAAACCTATAAGGAACGACTCTGGTGAACTCTCATGTGATGATGAAGCGAAAAAACAGTCATGGAAACAGCACTACGAACGCTTGCTGAACGTTGAATTTCCATGGAACCCCGATAAGCTGACTTATGAACCTCCTATAGAAGGTCAGAGTACCCCCATTACCCAGGAGATGATCACTGAAGCAATCCGTAAAATGGGAGCTGATAAAGCAGCTGGGCCATCTGGTATAGTTGCTGAGATGCTCAAACCAACCGGTGAACTAGGGGCCAGTTTGGTGCATGAACTGATTGAAGCCACCATCAGTGAAAGATGCATACCTAAGGAATGGGAAGACAGCATTATAGTAAGTCTGTACAAAGGTAAAGGCGATGCATTAAACAGAGGTAACTACCGTGGACTCAAGCTCATTGATCAGGTCATGAAAGTCCTGGAAAGAGTTGTTGAACAGCTGATCAGACAACAAATACAGATTGCTGATATGCAATTTGGCTTCATGCCCGGTAGGAGCACCACAGATGCAATTTTCATCATACGCCAAGTCATGGAGAAACATCTAGCAGCAAACAAACCACTGTACATGGCATTTGTAGATTTGGAGAAAGCTTTTGACCGTGTCCCCAGAAGGGTCATCTGGTGGGCCCTGCGAAAGCTGGTGTTACTGAGTGGTTGGTTCAGGTGATAATGTCTATGTACACCAATGTACGTAGTCGGGTACGAGTCGGTAACAGCTACAGCGACGAATTTGAGTAGGCGTTCATCAGGGATCTGTCTTAAGTCCCCTTCTATTCATCATTGTACTCGAGGCTTTATCACTGGAATTCCATACTGGCTGCCCATGGGAGCTGCTATATGCCGATGACCTAGCGATCATTGATACTTCACTTCAGTCACTCAAGGAACGTCTGGATAGATGGAAGAGTAGCATGGAGGAGAAAGGTCTCAGAGTCAACATGGGTAAAACTAAGGTCATGATCGCAGGTCCAAACCTCAGCTTACTACAGAAAACAGGAAAATACCCGTGTGCTGTATGTCTGAAAAAAACTGGCAGCAACTCAATTATCTGCACTCACTGTTCAGGTTAAGTCCACAAAAGGTGCAGTGGCATAAAGGGCTCTCCCAAAGCAGATCCTCACTTTAAGTGCTTTCGTTGCACCGGCACGGCAAGACCAATAGATGGCAGACCACTGACGGAGATGGATACTGGTGACAACAAGCTGGAAGTAGTGACAGACTTTTGTTATCTTGGAGATGTGCTGTCATCGGGTGGAGGCTGTGAACTCGCGGCAGCTACACGTTGCAAGTGTGCCTGGAAAAAGTTTAGAGAGCTGCTACCAATCCTGACAAACAAACACCTGCCAACAACTACGAGAGGGCGTGTATACCCCTCATGGGTCAGAAGTGTGCTGTTGTATGGCTCAGAATCTTGGGCTGTCTCTGCTGGCATACTAAGGAAGCTGCGCCGTAATGACAGGGCAATGGTCAGATGGATCTGTTTGGTGAGGCCTGAACAGTACGTTTCTTTTGAATCCCTGCTCTCACAGGTCGACTTGAAAAGCCTTGCGGACATCATGCGGAGGAACAGACTGCGTTGGTTGGGTCACATTGAGCGTAGAGATGGCTGGATTGCTAAAGTCCGACAATTGAATGTGCCAGCAGAGAACATTACTACTGGCAGACCCAAGTTGACTTGGGAGGACGTAGTAAAACGTGATAGGAAGGCCATGGGTATGGATTCTATCAAGCCTTGCCAAAGACAGGAGTGGAGAGGAAGACTTAGATTTCGAGACTAGACAATGAGGCCCCACCCTCATCAGAGGATTAATTGTGGTCTGATTCAAAAAATAAACCGGTTGATGATGATGATGACGATGATGATGATGATGATGATGATGATGATGATGATGATGATGATGATGATGATGATGATGATATACATACAACGCTTGCATACTGAAAAACGCATTCTAAGACACACACATATGCACAATAAAAACACAAAAAAACACACGCACTACACTACACACAGTCACAAAAACATACGAAGCCAAAATCACAAAAACACTCATAGACACATAATCAGATAACATACTCAAACACGCACATACACAACACTAGAATACAAACACCATCACACTCAAAAACACACTGAAAGATACACTCTAACACACTCACAAACAAACGCGCACATACTCGTTAATATATTCAAAAACACACTCAAGCACACACAAACATACACCCACACAATAGGACGTACACATATATACACACGTAGACATAAAATACTTCCGATGCCGCCATTTTAATTGTTTCAAAATACAATGTTCATTTCATTCCTTATTTATTTAAAATTTTGATGAACTTATTTTTAAGGTTTTTTCATTATTAAATTATGAAAATACTGAAATTTATATTTCGTGGAAGGCAATTAAATAACTTAGAGCCTTCCTGTTTGATTTTATGACTGAACGCTGTTTACAGCCACATTTTGCTTCATATGAAGTCGGGGAAGGTTTCATTTAAAGCACACAAAGAATTGCGGTTGCACATGCGTAGGAGCAACGTTGTTATCCTCACTCTATGGATTTGCGGTTCCACACATGGGACGTCCTTACAAGCAACAGACGCAGAGGCAGTGGCGCTCTGAAGACAACGGATCCTGGTGTTGACTATTCCTGGATTTTCTACAGCGCCCTGTTAACCGTGTTGAAACTGTAATACTCTGATTGCCATACCTGTCCGCTGTGGTTGACCCGGCTAAGAATCGGAGTTAAAGAGTGTATAGCGCTCACACTATCACGTTGCTACCGCCCCAAGCCGTGACCTTCGTAAAGAGAAGATCATTCCACTGAGTATCGTTTTTTGGTGACGTCACAATGGTTGACGCTAAGAAGATAAACAAGACATTTTGGAGGAAACGGTTACACGCTACATGGAATTATATGACGGTGGTCATTTCTGTCTGAAACTATTTTATCTTTGATCTAGTAATTGTTTGGAGAGTTGCCGAAAGTAAACCAGAGGTCCACTTTCTACTCTCCTATCTCTCTTGTTGCAGGGAGAAAACGTATGTATCGAACGTACGTTCGGTCGTATGTTTGAAATAGTAGGTGACGTTATCTTATGTGTTCCCTCTCTCCCTCGTTCTTGCACTCTCTCTCTCTCTCTTTCTTTTTGTCTGTCTGTCTGTCCATCTCTCTCTTTCTCTTTCTCTCTTCCCCTCTCTCTCTATCTATCATGTGTGTGTGGGTGTGGGTGTTAAACTATCTTATTAACCGCTACGCAAATACTGAGAATACAACTTATCAAGTACTGATAAGTATTTGGATTTCTTAAATATTATTTCTAATTCCTCCAAATCTGTCCAATATTTGTCTGATTTGATAGAAATTATTAAAAAATGAAGTCCGAATAAAAAAGTTCATTAAATTCAAAATATACATATCAACGAGTATTTTATGTTCTATTGTAAAATAAATAAATAAAAGTCAGCCTGGTTGCATTTATGAAATGACAATAGTCACCATATCCGTATTATTATTTATCAATTAGTTTCTTGTTTCGCTTCGTGAAGCATATCCGAAATTGCAGCGATGGCTAGCGCTAATACACACACACACCTACACTATCAGAATTTGAGATAGGCGAAACTGAAATCTGTGGGCGGTTTCCTCTATTTTAAATAATAGCCGAAAGTACAAGTGAAAATATAAATGTTATCAAGCGTTTTTTTTAAAATTAAAATATCAAATATGAGTTACGCTTCAATACAAATCTCTTTTCACTTTCGTATCCAACACCGAAAAAGACGTCGTTTTTTAGAGAAAAAAGTGGTCTCTAAGTTTCCAATCTTATTTTAGACATGGAATTTTCATATCTATCTCCTATATATGTAGACACATTTCACCAACATCATTGTCATCTCACAAGTTGATGTGAAAAGTTATTCCGTTCGAAAGATTTATCTCTACAAAAACAGCTTATATACGTCTTGTAGCAGTCATAGAGTATTGTATTTTCCATCTACTGCCACAAACAAAAAATAGCCGAGAACCTCTTCATCTAAAATATAACGTCATCATCGGAATTGTGATCATCGTCCATATTTTATACAAGAATAAGTAAGTGTTTGACAAATTTATTTTTTCATATATTTTAAATTATTGTTATTACTATTGTTGTTATTATTGTCGTTATTATTATTGTTATTGTTATTGTTATTGTTATTGTTATTGTTATTGTTATTATTATTATTATTATTATCATTATTTTTTTATTTTTATTATTTTTATTATAATTATTATTATTATTATTATTATTATTATTTCATAGTAGTCTCAACTTTTGAATGTTTTTAGTTGGCCATTATTATTATTATTATTATTATTATTATTATTATTATTATTATTATTATTATTATTTTCTTTTAGTTTTGTTTTTTGAACATCAAGTCAATTCTCTTGACTTTAGACATTGAAGCTGTACCTTAACACTTTCGCTCTTCCAAACAGGCAAGCCTTTTGCAGAATTGGAAAAGTAATTGTCTCGTCAATCTGTTTAAGCCATTAATGGTGGTTTTTCGCTATGATTCCAAGCGTTCCAATTACAACGGGAATCACCTTTACTTCTTTACATTTCCATAGTCTACCTAATTCCCATTTAAGATCTTGATATATTTTATTGTACTTTCTCCTGCACTCTTGTATCGAAGGGGCAGGCTATATCAATGATTAAGCAAGTTCTCTTGTTTTTGTTTAGAAAGATAAAGTCGGGATTTGAATGTTCAAGAACCTTATCAGTTTGTATGCGCATGTCCCAAAGAAGTTTGACATTGTCGTTCTCCTGTACCACTTCTGGCTTATGCTCATACCACTTCTCATTGTTGTCCAATTCATAAAGTTTGCATATATTCCAGTGTAGTGCCTGAGCGACTTTTACGTGTCTCCATTTTTTTATACTGGCGTTGTGCTAGCATTGGGCATTCAGGTACAATATGCATTAAGGTGTCTTACCTTTCATTGCACCATCAGTACATCGGTGATTCTGCAGTTTTGTTAATGTAATGTTTAATGGACCTAGTGCGGATGGCTTGATCCTGGGCTGGCATTAAGGTGCTTTCAGTAAATCTTTTGAGATCACCCTGGCCAACCAATTCCAGCTGCCATTATCTCTAAATTATGTATTCTTAAAGAATACACTGTAGTTTCTTTCCAAATAATTTTAACCCTCCACCACCACCACTACGACGACGACCACCATCATCATCATCATCATCATCATCATCATCATCATCATCATCATCATCATCATCATCATCATCATTATTATTACTACTACTACTACTACTAGCAAATATATGCTCCATCTGGTCGCATATTTTTGCTAGTTGTTTTAAGTTACATATTACATACATTAAATTTTAAACTACGTAAAAGGTAACCGTAGGGAAAGTGTTTAGAAAACGATATCTTTAAATTCTCTTCGATAAATAGAAGAAAGTTGTTAACTGGAAGTTATTTTATTGTTTCAGAAGACGGCGTAACAAAATTTATATTTGGCGGACATTTAGATGACCAACCCTCCAGTTTATAATCTTTATACAATGTTTTTACAATTTTTTTCGGATTGCCATCGATTAAGCAACAAAAATTCAGATTATCTAAAGAAAAATGTGTTTAGACTTACCCGTTTAGTTTTTAGAGGGGGGTTCAGTTCGCTATGCACCCTAACATAAATTGATCCCCCTTTGGCAACGTGTCGTATACGTCTACCAAAATGGGCCTCGAGTGATAACAATATGTGAATCCTAAACTCACTTAAGGTTGTAAAAAGATAATAATATTTAAAGTTTTTAAAATCGAAAAAAAATGTACCTAAAGTAAAATCAACAATCAAAATAATAAAATACAGTGAACACGATTCTAAATTCAGTTATTTAATTGCTCAGTAAAATATTTTTGTTTGGTTTTTACAAAAAAAATAGAAAACCACTCCATTCCATTGTTTTATTTATTAAAATATTAATAAATTTTATTTATTAAAATATTAATAAATAAAACACGGAATAATAAAAACATAGTTTTTAAACAAAATCTACACTTTACGGCGTAAAATGTAAAACAAAAAATCCTAAACTCACTTACGGTCCTAAAAAGATAAGTTTTTCAAAGCGAAAAAAAAACGTGTACATAAAATAGATCAACAATTAAAAAAATATAATACAGTGACAACGATTCTAAATTCAGTTATTTTATTGCTCAGTACAATGTGTTTGCTTGTTTTTACAAAAATATAATAATTTTTAAATGAATTATTTATTAAATTAAACAATTTGATTCAAAACATATTTGAATTAACACATAATTTCTAATAAGATTAAACCCAAAAACCCAAAAAGTTTTAATTAAGAAATCAAAGTAAATATATCATTTTGCAGCGACTCGTACGATAAATCTCAGAGAATGTGTTGTTTACATGCTATTAATCACATAACGCGCCTTTGTATTGTGTCAATCTCTCTTTTCTCTCTCTTTCTCTTTCTCTTTCTCTGTCTCTATTTTTTTCTCTCTCTCTCTTTCTCTCTCTCTTTCTTGAAATAGAACTTTCTGTGCGTTCGAAATAGAACGTTATACTCAATAATCAGAGGGCAGATATCCATCATATTCCGTTCTAATTTAATTACGTAACTCAATTATATAGATAAAAAACAATGTCTTTAATAAATTCTATTTATAATTTTATTAAGATTATTATAATCGAGGAAAATATTTTAAATACATGTGGAAATCTAAAAAAAAAATTATGAGTGTATATTTGACAATATTAATTCATTAGAAGTCTTAAAACAAATTAATTATGTTAATTTTGAAGACGCATGATGTTTGGGGAAGTTTTGAAATGGGTGTATCTAGGAGCTGATAAGTAGATATAAAAAGAAAGCGATCAAAACTAATGATATAGTTTCGGCTTCAGACAGATATATAATCTCCATTATTAATAGATTATTATTATTTTGCTCATTTCTATGACATTTGTCTTCAAAGTTTATTAACGACACCTCGTTCATTACTTTCTTGCAGTGTATCTTATCACAAGTAAAAACACCTTTTTCTCTGTGGTCGTCCTCACATTGATTGTGCATGTGTCATTCATCAAAGGGGCACCGACGTCGATCCCTGATGAAACAAGCCGAAAAGATTTTAAAAGAGATATCGATTTAGCCACAGAAATCACGACATACACGATGAGAGCAATACACACCAGTTTCCTCACTTACGTAAGTATATCAAAATTACCATACTTAATGAATTTTTTTTTGTAGTATGTGTCTTTTATTATTAAAAAGCAGTCGTGTGACATGTATTTAAACTAGTTTACTATTATACACACGGGTCTCTAAAAATCGATGTTTTGAAAATTATATTCTGGCACTTTTCGATGTTTGGCTTTAGATGACAAAAAATATTTTCATGGATTCATTCTTATTTTTTATTGTAAACTCGGTATTCCTGAATTCGCATTGATATAGTTTAACCCCATATCTTAATCAGAGCTTCCAAAATGGCAAACGTGTTTTGGATGATTCTAATACTTTTGTTCTGCGAATTACGAACCCCATGGCTCTATTTCTTGAAGTCATCTTCCCATTCAAAGTCACAACATCCATCTTTGCTACGTCAGACAGTTTAGTGAATGTCAGAAAAGTAATCTAATGGTAAACTCCTTAGAACTGTTCAGATTAGCATCAGTTTATCATCTCAAATGTGTTATTGTCTCAATAGTTTTGCATCGTTTTCTTTTTAAATTGATCATCTTCGATTACAATGCATCAAGAAAAACTAATGTTCCAGTTATCAACACCGGCATGAACTACAGAGAAAGGCTTTTCCTTACCTCTTAATGAAATAAAGTTGTTTAATCATTTTATGCACTTGGTCCAAAATATTCCCCACTATTCGATATTATAAAAATATGACGACAATTGATTAAATATATTTTTCTTTTGTTTTATTTGTAGTGTACACGCGTTCCAATCTGGTTCACCTCCGACTGCAATCATTTTGTGGCCATGTTGAATGCCAGATCAGATTTACCGCTACCAAAAGTTGTCATCAAGAATAAATTGAATTTTCAAAACATCAAATCAATCAAGGTAAATGGAAATTATTTCATTAATGTTTTTGGTGCCTTTTATATACAAATGATTTTTTGGTTAAAAGTGAAATTTTATTTCATAATTTGTATTAATTTATTTAAATAAATCAGAGTCATCACCATCACAATCACCATCACAATCATCATCAGCGTTTTTTATTACTCCCTGAGGAGGAACCCCTCTTTGGTTTCCGACACGTTATTGGTGACTGTCGTTCATGTTTTTTTCTATAGTCGCTACGCTAAGCACTTCGGGTTGGCGATGCTTTTGCCCATAACTAGGTGTCCATATGCAGCGCCTGATATTCTCAAATGGCAACCCATCTAGTACTAACCAGACTCAACGTCGCTTAACTTAAATGAAATAAAAACATGATTTAACAACGGAAAACTCAAAATAATTTTATTCAATGAATTCAAACGATAGTTGAAATATTTGAGAATATATTGTATTAATTAAGATTATCAAATATTTATTAACTTTGTTATTTTCTATTCCAGGCGGCTGTAGCGAACATGAGTCGAACAGTGAACGAATATGTGGGTTTAATAAAACAACATTTGGATGAGGAATACAAGATTGTCTGTGAGTCTGCAATAAGAATTAAAGTCGAATGCCATTTTCGGAAATTCTGTTCCACTCTTCCTGGCAACGATTTCGCCATTTTGTACTGCAATCTCAACGCAGCCTATCATTACCTGGACAATTTGAAAGTCATTCTCGAATTACCGGTGAGTTTCAACAATTATCTCATAGTATTTATTTATTCTATTCCCATTTACACGACTGAATTTTGGAGTTTTGATAAAAGTAAGTCTTGTGGAATTAGGCGCCCCATTTGAGGGGTTCTAAAATGATTGACATTTGTTCAGATTTTGAGAATCAACATAATTTCATGTCATTAAACTACAGTTAAGAAATGTCAAAATATTCTCTAATCAGTGTTTTATCCGCTCTCATGGACCTCTTCATGAAAAAGAATAAATATCAGGTTGGAAAGAAAGTAATGTCGTATTTTTTTACTTCATCACTTTGCAGCCTCCTGAGTTGTACATAGTTCTACATTTTTTTGGTGAATTGGTGTCTTAATACTTTGCTTTGCCTTTCAGATATAGTAGATGGTTTGAAAATATTCAAAAATGGATATGAGTGAATAGCATCTGATACATTGCATGCTCTATTAATTCAAAAAAGGAAACTCAGCTGCAGAAGCTACACGGAATATTGGAACTGTCTATGGGATAAATGTTCTGAATGATCGAAAATGTCAACAGTGGTTTGCAAAATCTTCTTCTGGAGACCTTAACCTGTCAGATCGGCGACGTTCGGGAAGACCAAAATCAATTGATAAAGACGCCATTAAAGACGCTGTGGATGCCAATCCAAAGTTAACCAGCAGAGAATTAGCTCAACAATTCAATACAACAAATACCACAATTATTTCATGCCTTCACGAGTAAGGAAAAGTTTCAAAACTTGGACTCTGGGTTCCCCACGATTTGACTGACGCTCAACGAAATCAAAGATTGACTGTTTGCACATCTTTGCTTTCCAGGAATCATCGAGAACTATTTTTGCAAAGAATTGTAACTGGAGATGAAAAAAAAAGTTCTTTACAGAAATACCCAACGCAAAAGACAACGGTAAGACCGAAACCAAAGTCCACAGCCTGTTCCAAAACAAGAACTACACGCAAAGAAGGTTATGTTCTCTTTATGGTGGGACATGAGAGGGCTGATTCATTATGAGTTACTAAAGCCTAATCAAACAATCACAGCAGTAAAATATTGTTTGCAGCTGGATGATCTAAGAATTGCTCTATCAAAAAAACGAAGAAGAAGGAATCAAGAACCTAGTAGATCGTTGGACAGAAGTCATAGAAAATGAGGGAAATTATTGTAAAGATGTAAACCGCCCTAATGTGAATGTTTTTGGACAAAAACGACATTACTTTCTTTCCAATCTGATATTACGCTTGACAACGATTTACATGCGTGGGGGATTATTCCTACCGAATTTCAATGTTGTATGTTTTATAGCCTAAAGGTAATTATCGGTGACGCACACACACACACACACACACATATATATATATATATATATATATATATATATATATATATATATATATATACATATGCATATATATATATACATATATATATATACATATATATATATGTATACATAGATATATTAAGAGAATGTAATAGATAGATAGATAGATAGATAGATAGATAGATAGATAGATAGATAGAGTGAGAGAGAGAAAGACACAGATGTTTTAAATCTCATCAAAATAACGCATAACACGGATAAAACTTTAAGCAGTAAATATTCGTGAAATTTCCGTTTTTTCCTATTTAGGGTATTGTTAAGGGTTTTTAGTATAATCAATAATTTTTTACATTAACAAAACCTCCCATTTAGAAAATTTATTAAAAAATGTCTTAGCGGACACACACACATATTGGATTGACCAAAACACATCAAAAATGGCGCTTGATCGAAATCATGGCAAAGACACCTTTGACCCTTTCTGTTTTCTGTCATGAAACTGACGGTAGAATTTGAAGGTTTTATGAACAGAATCAAACAGTAAATCGCACGAAATATAAGACATCGTAAACTTCTTATTTTTGTTTTCATGCTCGACGATTCCGCCATTCCTTTATATTTCGTGTATATTTTTTATTATATAGGATTTGGTCAAAGACAATCTGAAAACGCTTTCCATGAACGTGGGGGATTGGGAGCATGTGGCTTCGGAGCGATCGGTTTGCAATAAACAATTGTGTATAATTCTTCATTTGGGTTCCGTTATAATTCTTCAATAATTTATGGTTTATGCAGACTTCATATCCACTCGGATCTATTGTGGTCATTTTCGCACTAATACTCACGGGGGATGGTATAAACCCCTAATAACTCCTTAAGACATTGATTAAATAGCACCTTATGTTCAATTAATGGTAGACAATGAATAGTTTACAATAGGCGTTGTATATTGAGCGGTGGTAACGGTAGATCACGCGTAGCTGTGACGTCACAGTCGAGATGTGAGACAAGTTTTATTCTTTCTTTTTGGTTTAACATGAGACCGAGCAGACGTGTTAAGTTTTATTTATCTACCTCCCACAAGGTAAGATGTGACACAAGGTCGGGAAAGTGGGATTAGATCAGCCAGCGCTCGAGAGGGGAGCACTCTGGCCATTTAAAAATTGCCTGGGCAGCCCCGTCGGCATTCCCCGGTAGAACCCGTGTTAAGTGATGATTGCTGAGAACTAACACGACACCCCCCCCCGCCCGCCTGATTGTCTAATATTCGTTATTTGCCCGATGTGTACAATCATGGCCTATTGGATCGGCTATAAGTATTTCATACCTCATCAGATCGTCTACGATGAATCGTGTACAATAGATATTGGATCTCGGTATTAAATAACCCAAAAAGGGTTGACTTGCCGTCAAACAAAAAAAATCAAACCTAATCGAAAGTTCCTAGCACTTTACCTTTTTCGTTCCATCTCACCGTTTTGAAATCTATCAATATTAGTAAACCAAAACGCAATTATTCGGTGGGAAACAATGTCCGTGGAGGAAGCCATTGTGACCATTTTCCATCTCCACTTCAAATATACTAAACCAAAGCTTCAAAATATTTATCTTCTTCAGTCGAACATTCCGTGTTTTTTTTTCTAAAATGGCGTCTGCTATTCGTTTTGTTGCTCATTAAAAGTCTCATGTGTTTTCTTTGGTTTCTATTGTAGCTTTCCGATTCACAGTTGGCCAATCTGAATGTTGACAGTCAACTTGTTGTGCCGCAAAACCTTCCATTTCTCTATCGCCGATGGCTCGTCATGCAAATGCTGCACACCTCACTCAATCAACTCAACTCCATTCAACAAACACTGACTGAAATCTCGAAGACGTTGTTGTAGAAATGTGGATGGACTAATTAATCTTTTAGAGTAATCCAACTAATTATCGTGAGATAAGATGTGAATTTATCTAGATATTGTTCATTATGCGAAGTACGCGCACCCGCCCATGACCTAATTTTGTAAATATTATTTATAATAAGCTTACTTAAGCACACACAACAATGACATATGTTTGTCATTTCAAAAAAGTTAAAGCGTTTAAAGCTTTAAATATTATTCTTCAATGAAATACATTGTTTTTATAAAGTTATTAAAAATATATTTTATTTTTGTATTAATTTTTAATTATTATGAATATATTTTATTTTTGTATTATTTTTTAATTATTATGAATATATATTATTTTTGTATTAATAAAAAAGTATTTTTATAACTCGTTTTTTCTTATTTTTATTTCACCTTCATTTTTATTTTATCTCTTTGTTATTTTATTAATTGTAACGTTCGTCGCCATCTTTGAAATTAAACGTTGAATGGGCATAACTACAGATTTAAAAACACTGTCGTCTTTAAGTTAAATTACCCAATGTTTCTTCTTATTTGCGTTTCACGGGCCGATCGTTCGTTTGTCTCCTAAAATTGCAAGGAAAAAATTATTTCTCTAATACTCATGGCATTAATCGATCTCCCCCACCGCCTATAAGCAATGGGTGAAAGTGTAGGTAGACTAGACTCAACAGCCTTGGTAGGGCAACTAATCTTGAAGAATGAAAACTCTGAAATAAGACCATCTTTCCAACTTATAATTTTGGTTGAACATAAATCTTCTATCATAAATACATTATTTATTTAATGGTAAAAAATCATTTTAATTTTGTGTATTTAAACAAAAAATGTAATCAGGAAATTTTATTGTTTGTATTGTAATTGAAAGTAAAAATAGAACAAAAAGAAACGTTTGGGAAACCCAGTGTAGACAGGTACTTAAGCTAGTAATTATGTATTTGAATTATATATCATCATCATAATCATCATCATGAGCGCTATCATCATCATCATCATCATCATCATCATTAGCAGCAGCATCATCATCATCAGCAGCAGAAACAGGCAGCCCCTTAAATTCCAACCCTTCCTAACCGTGCTTGTAGTGACATTCGTAAAGTAAAGCCTGTTCGCTGGAAAGTGACGTCATGCTAGTATGTGACGATATTAGCGGACGTAAAAGGGTTGATTCCAAACAGGACCCTAGTTTTTCCGAAGACGACCTTAGAATTATTTTGCATCAAAAGAAAAAAAACTAGAATTCATATAAAAAAAAAGGAAAGAGTAAAATGAAAAGGAAAATGTGTTTCTTTTCTCGGTATTTTGGGAGATATGAAATCCTAGGTGCCTTGGATGAGAGCTATGACACCCTTCAATGTCAGTTGTTGCAAGGTCATCTGCATCCGATAAGTTGCAAAAGCAAATTAGGCTTTTTGCCGATAACAGCAAAAAAAGATTGAAACGAGTATGTCATGTTTTCCAAGGTTGAGAAAAAACAACGGCGAGTTCAATTGATAAGAAAAAAAGAATTGCTTTTCTTTTGCCAATATTATTTTGTGAAATGTGAATTCCTACTGCCAAAGATAAACAAAAAACGATGACATTTGTCAACGTTGATTGTGGTGTCAACGGACCCATCCGATATGTTACAAAAATAAATAAGGCCGATAACGACGAATATTGTCGGATTGAGCAAGATTAAAACGAACATGATCATGTTTTCTGAAGTTGAGAAAACAAAAAATAGTTTTAAAATGTGTTTGCAAACCACAGGCCACAGGAGGAAGGTAGAGTATCATCTGAAATATATTTCCATGACAGATATTGAAGAAAAGCGTAATCGTTAAAGAAGTGTGAAATTTCCACGCCTTGTAACGGAACAAGTTTTTTTCTCTTTACCAAAAAATTATTCTTCTAAAGAAATACCCAAGATACAGAATGGTTGATTTTTTTTCATTGTTCTGCTTGAAATGACCCTTTAGTGTCTAGAGAATATCGTTGGTTATGATGTATGCAATTAGTAATTATGCCTTGTCTGGAACGATTTTCATTTTTTTAAAAAACAGTGTCGACGGTTACTTTTGCTAGTAATTATCTTTTAAGCTTATATATCATCATCAGCAGCAGCAGAAGCAGCAGCTGAAGACAGCCTTTCCCATAAAGTCTAACCCTTTCTAACCGTCCTTGGACCTGACCTTCGTAATGTAAACCCTGATCGTTAGAAAGTGACGTCATGCTAGTAAGTAGTAATGGAGATATGTCTAACGGTCAGACTAATGTATGAGAGCTTTTTAAAAAAAAGCATTAAAAAACTTTTTAAATTGCATTATAAAAGAAAAGAATAGACACGATTCGATTTATACTTAAACTAAATGTTATTGAATACTAGTGGCTACCCGTCACCCGACATTGCCCAGGATAAATTTAAAAGAATGAAATAAAATGTGTAAACTGCCGCCGGACGCAAATAGGTCACAACGGATAGTTTTTACGTAAAGAAACAAATGTCGCTTTTGAATTGTTGAAAATCCATGTACACAAGAAAACGTTTAATGCAAATTACCACAGTGTAGAAGGATATCTCCGGTGTAGAACGATATCTCCTTTAATGACGCTTCTACAAAATTTGAACCGAACCGAACCAAAAAGACTTTCGCCAAACTAAACTTAAAACCTTTTTTGTTTTGTTTATAAGCCTATTGTTATTGCTATTTTGTTTTTAATTAAAGTTTATTTAAATAAAAATTACCCATTGTCCCACTCTCGTAAACACCACCAAAGAAAAATTTAAAGTAATAATTGTGGTTTACTGACACCTAAAACGCTAGGATCGGCTGGGAATGGCGGGGCTTTTGATGTCAACTTCATGCGTGAAGCTGATTTTCAATATTTCTTTTTTTTATTATATTATTTTTATCTATTCTGCCAATTGTTGCAAGGTGTTTACTGCGTAACCGTAATCGCCTGAAAAGATAGAATCTTAATTTTCGAATAAATAAACCAGAACAAAGTTAAGTGTTTAAATATTGGAAAGAAAAATAATACTTATCTGGTTTCTTCTCGAAGGTTTAATTTTGTTTAAAATGTGACGTAGTGTTATGGCGAACGATTTGATGCGTAATATCGATGTAAGCTTTGCTGTGATTGAATGTTTTACAAATTCTGAAACGGTGTAACTTGATTACAGTTCCTTGTGAAGTAATTGTCAAATGGGGTTTGAGGAGGGTGAGAGTTATTAATTCATAGTGAGAAATTAGCGTGCTACCCTCTCTTTGGTTCACTTAGTTTTGAGAAGCTTACAGTGCGGAATGAATGTAATGTTTTTGGTTTAGCTCATAAAACTAATTTATAGTTTCTTTAAACACGCTCGAAGATATTAGGCGAGTTAAGTTATGTGTTTCAATGCGTTTGACGAATTAGTTTTATAGTCTACTTTAACTGGGTCGGGAGGGGGAAATCAACTACATTTTATATATATATATTAATCAAAAAAACAAGAATTCAATATGAATAGTTAAGTAGTGTTTGATTACTGCGTTTAAGTAAATAAACATCTAGTTGTTTCAACGATTTTAAAGACTAAAATTAGTTTATTATTTTTATTGTGCAGAATCTGAAAACAATTTTCTTTACAGCGGTTGTTAAAGTAAAAACATGTAAAGTCAAGCAAAGACGATTATACTTTTTTAATGTTTAGATATCAACATATTTGCTGTGTAGAAAATATTGTTGGTTACGATGTATGTAATTAGTAATTTCGTTTCCTATTTACTTACCACTTCACCAGGGAAGAATTAGACACCAAGTTAGTTTTTAATGAGTGGAAAATCCAGTTCACAAAAAAGGACTTCTGGATTGCGACAAAAACATAAAATTGCTTCAGTCAATAATACATTTCTCCTTCACTGACACAGGACAGAAAAGATACTACACTTTAAATTATCTATTTGCAAAAAAAAAAAGAAAAAAATACAATTTAAATTCAAAAGGCCAAAGAACTGTAGTTATGAATTATGGGGGGAATCGGTAATTAAATAAACAAACAAAATAAGAACAAACAATGAATTATTTTTTAAATGAAAACGATAAATAATGGATAGTGTGTGATAAAAATGCGAAACTATTTGCAAATAAATTGATTAGTTATGTCACTTTTTTTAATTGTATTTTTGTCGTGAAATAAAATTCTTTTAAAATGTTTACTTTAATTTAAGGCTTTAATAGTTATTTTTCTAGCACCAAACATATTTGAACTGTTTTAGAATTTTATTACACACAAATAACTTTTTTGCACAAAAAATAAACTTCAGACATTCTTTTCATACAAAAAGAAACAAGTTCTAGCGGGATTTCTCGTCGATAATGTCTTATGGCTAACAAATTGGAAAGAAGAAAAAATGGAGTTGCCAGGGAGACATATATATGCAATTTTGTATACGTTCAAAATTAAATTATAATTTTGTATCAGTACAAACGAAATCATTTTATATTATACAGACTTGTTATTGTGTAAAAAAAACTATTTCAAACTTTTGGGAAAACAAGTAAGTATTTGTTTTTTTATTTAATATTTTTCTATCAAGAGAGGTTTGTCATCGATCTTGAATTTTAGTGTAAACGACTTTTTGTATACTTTTATCTCCCAAACTGTTCCATCCGAAGTGTCTTGTTTATCCTGTTAGCATCAACCATTGTGACGTCAGCAAAGAAACGAGACTCAGTGGAATTACTTTCTCTTTACGAAGGTCACGGCTTGGGGCGGTGGCAATGTGGTAGTGTCAGAGCTATGCCGTCTTTAACACCGATTCTTGACAGGGCCATCCATGGCGGATAGATATGACCAGCAGAGGTATTACAGTCGCGACACGACTAACAGGGCTCTGGTGAAAATCTAGGAACGGTCAACATCATGGTCCGTCGTCTTCTGGTCGTCTCTGCCTCTGCGTCTGTGGCAAGTAAGGACTTTCCAGGTGTGCAACGGCAAATCCATAGATAACAACGTTGCTTCTGTGCATATGCAACCGCAATTCCTTAGTGTTCTTTGGACGAAACCTTCCCCGACTTCGTACGAAGCCGCTGAACATGCAGGTTCAATGAATGGTTGCGACCCACGAGGGGGCGTCACTCAGACCAAACAATCCTAAATTACGGTCGTCACGGGATCTGTACAGAAATCCGATTCGCTGAACAACATCAGCAGCAGCTGGCGTCTAACGACAAAAAAACGAGAACAGCTTTCAATGAATCGAAAGAATCAAAATGTTACATTTCGATCTACGAATCTTTTCCACGAGTGGTTATGTAAACAATTCGAGTTGGCAGTCAGTCAGTCGAATAAAAACGTTGTAAAATGTAATAGTAAACGGCGTTCATTCATAAAATCAAGCAGGAAGGTTGTAAGTTGTGTCTAATCAGTAAAGTGTCACTATTTACATTACTGTTACTATTTACATTACTTTCATTCCGCACTGTAAGCCTCTCCCAACTACTTGAATCAAAGAGAGGGTAGCACGCTAGTTTCTCTCCATGAATTAAATAACAATTTCAGTATTTTAATAATTTCATAATCAAAAATACTTAAACATAAGTTCATCAAAATTTTAAATAAATAAGGAATTAAAGGAAAATTGTGTTTTGAAACAATTAAAATGGCGGCATGTTTATTGGTGAAAAGAACTTGCAGAAAATACGAAAACCTGGATATAGACATCAAAAACTGGGATTTCGGAAAGTGTGGGGGTAAAACTATGTGCGGAAGTATTTTATATTTACATGTTTATATGTGTGTGCGTCTATGTGTGTGTGTGTAAGATAATGAAGAGTGGCAAAAATGAATCGTAGACGAGTCCATTGTGGGTGGGACGTCATGAAAGAAAGAAAGCGACTTGATAACTGTTAAAAAGGAGAAGGTTTCACAGTGCAAACGAGACTTGAAAGACGGCGGTTTCAGAAACGCGAAGAGCCGGAGCGCTTGGTGATTGGTGAATCGGAGTACCAGAAGAATGGAAGTTTACCGATCTTTATTGCACCGATGAAGTTTTATTGGCTATGGTACCCTAGCCCATCTTGCTGTTAGGCTGACTAAACATGCGACTGATAAGCAAGTTGGTACCGTGAAGGAATCCCCTAACTTGTATTTCATCAAACAGAAAATTGGAAGTGCTTGTGGAACAATTGCTTCACTTCATGCTCTGATAGACAATGCAGAGCAAATTGCTTTCCAATCGGGTGTATATATAAACGAGTTTCTAGCGGAAACCAAGTCTGTGACCTCAGCAAGAAAAAGACTTACATGAGACAAAAGTATGTCAAATGATTTTTTATATGTGTGTGCGTAGCCGGCGTAAACCATCCAGTGATGGGAAATAAAGAAAACCAAAGTTTTTCCATATACGTTCGGTTCTTTGTCATTCTTGTTGGATCTTACCGGGTACCCCGAAAGAACGGGTAATGCAACATGTGTATGTTTGTGTGTGCTTGAGTGTGTTTTTGAATATATTAACGAGTATGTGCGCGTTTGTGTGTGAGTGTGTTAGAGTGTATCTTTCAGTGTGTTTTTGTTTGTGACGGTGTTTGTATTCTTGTGTTGTGTATGTGCGTGTTTGAGTATGTTATTTGATTATGTGTCCAGTAGTGTTTTTGTGATTTTGTTTTGCATGTTTTTGTGACTGTGTATAGTGTAGTGCGTGTGTTTTTAGTGTGTTTTGATTGTGCATATGTGTGTGTGTCTTAGAATGCGTTTTTCAGTATGTGAGCGTCTGTATGTGTGTATGTCCAATATTTAGCTTGTGCTATGGACGTTTCATCTCTTTTAAATGAAGGAAACAGCGTATGTATGGACCGTACGGCCAATCGTAGAATTATGTCCGTCGACAACGAAAATGGTTTCACGTCATGTCAACCCTAGTTGGGTTATTTTATGATGATATACATTTGATGTAGTATGTAATTTAACAGTGCTCAATACATTAGAAGAGCTGAGTAGTAGTATGAAACTGCGCTTAAGGCAAGCAATGTACACAATATTTTTGCGTTTTCCCTCGTACTCTTCAATCTGGTTAAATACTTTTCTTTTCTTTTTTATGAAAAAATAATGTTACATTAAATGCTACCCCTAGCAATTAAAGCTTTTAGTTTAATTGCTTATTCATAACATCGTTTTGATGTTACATTTGAAAACTTTTATTTCTCATAATATATCCGATTTATTGAATAAATACATGCAATTTTAATTAACATTCGATAGGTCTCTGAGTGTTTTAAATAATAGAAAAAATTAGCACGTTGGTTTGTTTAAAAAATTTAGGTTCCTAGTGGTGGCGCCCATGAAATATTTTTCCTGGGTCAACGAGCACCTGGAGCCGTTACAGAAGATAGACATAATAAAATAAGAAGAATTCTGGAATTTAAAAAATATTTTTATTTACTCAAGATTATCCAATATTTGTCTGATTTTATTGAGATGAAACAAAAATATTATAACGGAAATAAAAAAAGAAATTCGAGAAATTAAAAATAAACAAAAACATTCAAAATATACAAATTCACTACAAGGCAGGTGAAGCTAGGGCAGTAGCGCTTGATATATCCCAGGCATTCGACAAGGTATGGCATAAAGGGCTTCTCCTGAAAATACGCTCATACGGTATTACTGGGCAATTATTAAATATAATTAGATCCTTCCTAGACAAAAGAAAAATCCAGGTTGTCCTCGATGGCCGTTCATCTAAGCAACATGACATAAATGCTGGTGTACTCCAGGGATCTATCCTTGGACCTTTACTGTTCCTGATCTTCATAAACGATCTCCCTGATGACGTAGAGTCTGAGATTGGTTTATTTGCTGACGACACCACACTTTACTCTCGCCATGTTGGTAAAACAGACGCGATCATATCCAAGGCAATGGCTGAATCTTTAGAAAATGACCTCCAGGCTGTAGTGGATTGGGGTCATTAATGGTTGGTAACTTTTAATGCCGTAAAGACAAAGCTCCTTTCCTTCATTAACTACAAGGAACCTATTCAACCACCGATTGTCATGGCAAATAACACCCTACCTGAGAGTTCATCATTCAAACTCCTCGACCTAACCTTCACAGGTAACATGAATTGGAACAAATACATTGAAGACATTGCCGCAAAGAAGGTTGGCTCCCTCTACCGTGCTAGTAAACTCCTCACACCTGACATTATCCTGTATCTCTAAGCCACCATTCGCCCATGCATGGAGTATTGTTGTCACATCTGGGCTGGTGCATCATCTACTAGTCTCTCCCTCCTTGACAAGGTCAAAAAAAGAATCGCCAACCTAATTGGACCCTCACTGTCAACCAAGCTTCAGCCTCTGTCCCATCGCAGCAATGTGGCATCCTTGTGCTTGTTTTACAAATACTTCAATGGATTATGCTCCGATTAATTGGCTACTCTGGTGCCCCCTCGACGTAAATTCCCTAGACTAACTCGACAATCAACTAAATCTCATTCATTCACTGTGGAGGTCCCCAGATGTCGGAGAGCCTTCTACTAAAATAGCTTCTTTCCTCGTACTGCTGGCCTCTGGAACTCTCTCCCTGTCCCCTGTTTCCCCGACAGAATAGACATGCAGAAGTTTAAAACTAATGTAAACAGACATCTCGCTGCGCAGATCCCAAGTAAGGTTGAACCCCCCTTCCTTCTCCCCTTTTCTTTTCTCAGTAGCCCCTTACGTCTACAGTGGCGGCTTGCCTTGTTTGGGGTGAACTATGTTAAAAAAAAAATATTTGATGTTCTTGCGTAAAATAAATTGATAAAAGTAAGAATAATTAGATTTGTAATCACAATAGTCACAAACTCCGTATTATTTATTTATCAACTGGTTTCTTGTTTCGTTTTGTGAGGCATATCCGTAATTGCAGCGATAGCGGACGCTAACAAACATACACGCACTGTTTTTTTATATAATAGCCGAAAGTACAAGTGAAAAGATGAATGTTTCCAAACGTATCTTTGAATGAAAACATCAAATATGAGTTTCGCTTCGATACAAATCTCCTTTCACTTTCGTGTCAATCGGAAAAGACGACGTATTTTAAGGGAAAAACTCTAATTTTTCCAATCTTATTTTAGACATGGAATTTCAGATCTATCCTCTATATAAGAACACACATTTAAACAGCAACATTATTGTCGTTTCACTAGTTGAAGTTATTCTATTCGAAAGATTTGTCCCACAAAAAACTTTACCTCACATAGACTTGCAGTCTTGTATTTTACATTTACTGCCACAAAGAAAGCATATCCCAAAACCTCTTCATCTGAAAGATATCCTAATCTTCGAATTCCGATCATCGTCCATATTTTATATGAAGGGAAAAAGTAAGTAGTCGACAAGTTTCTTATTTTATATTTTTAAATGTATATTATTATTTATTCTATTCAAGTGTCCTTTTCGTAGCCATGTTCGGATGCTTTTGTGCGTCTTTTCTCCGGTCAGTCTAATAAATCGTCATTGTAGTTGCTTCTCTTCTCATTTTTCTTTTCTTGCCCTTTTGTTATCACAACAGCTGTTTACCATTGAGTTATCGCTGGTGACAGCCGTTAAGTTTCTCTGGAATCTAAATGGCAATAAGCCTCTTCAAGATTCCAGTACAGTCAATTGGTTTGGCGTTTTAACTAACTTGAAACACGAAAGTATCAACAAAAGACACTAAAAATAAGCGTTGTTCATAAATGTTCTATATTTATTGATTTTCATGAAAAAAAAAGACATTTTCCATAAAGAGTAACACAAACAGTAGTAAAATGTTGCAGTAAACGCTGTTCATTCATAAAATCTGACGGGAGTGCAGTCAAGTAGTTATTGTATAATCAGTCAAGTGCAAATGTGTCTTTCTCTCTCCCGGTCCCCCTCTCACCTCTCTCTCTCTCTCTCTCTCTCTCTCTCTCTCTCTCTCTCTCTATATATATATATATATATATATATATATATATATATATATATATATATATATATATATATATATATATATATATACAGGAAATATGTAAGTGTGGCCTTATTTTCAGTGTTTTAAATGCGTGTGTGACCGCGTCGGTTTCTGTGATTCCATTTAATGTGCATGTGTTTTTCTTTGAATGTGTGAGCGCATGTATTGCGTATCCGTGTATGCGTTCGTTTTAGTTGTAGTGTGCGTGTCTTTGTGTGTGGGTTTGTTTGCTTGTGTGGTGTGCTCGTATCTTGTGTTTGAATGTGCATGCCTGTCTGTATGTGTGTGCATATGTGATTTTTATTTCTGTTTCAGAAGAATTCTGTGTAAATGTTTTTTTTTTCGGGGGGGGGAGGTGTTTTGATGGAAATCGCTCCAGACAATGTATAAAGCCACTTGATGTAAGGAGCTAAAAGAAAATACTATTTCAAGGTCAAAAATATCTAACAATAAGTGTTAGATGGATAGATTTCGACCAAAAAACAGCAATTATCCCCCCTTTGTCAGAAACATCGCACATGGAATGTGAGGACTGAAGCACAAAATAAGGGAAGCTAGAGGTGCCGAAAGTAAACCCAACGTCCATTTTCTACCCTCCTATCTCCCTTGTAACAAGGAGAAAACGTATGTATCGAACTCTACGTTCGGTCGTATGTTTGAAAGAGTAGGTGACCGTATCTTATGTGCTCCCTCTCTCCTTCAGTCTCTCTCTCTCTTTCTGTCTGTCTGTCTGTCCCTCTCCCTCTCTCTCTCTCTCTCTATATATATATATATATATATATATATATATATATCCCTCTTTCTACCTTTGATTTATGTGGGTGTGAATGTTAAACTATCTTATTAGCTGCTAACGCAAATACTAAATATACAACTTTAGTGATAAGTATTTGGAATTTTTTAAATAATATTTTTGATTTCTCCAATATTGTCTAATATTTGTCCGATTTGATCGAAATAAAACAAAAATATGTAGTCCGAATAAAAAAGTTCATTAAATTAAAAATATACATATCTACGAGTATTTTATGTTCTATTGTAAAATGAATGAATACAAGTCGGCCTGATTGCATTTAAGAAATGACAATAGTTACCATATCCGTATTATTATTTATCAATTGGTTGCTTGTTTCGCTTCGTGAAGCATATCTGAAATTGCAGCGATGGCGGGCGCTAATACACGCACCCTCACACTGTCAGAAATTATCTCACAATTCGCCTCCACAGACGAAACTGCAAATCGGTAGGCGGTTTCCTCTATTTTAAATAATAGCCGGAAGTACAAGTGAAAATATAAATGTTTCCAAGCGTTTCCCCTTTTTTAATGAAAACATCAAATATGAGTTACGCTTCAATACAAATCTTCTTTCACTTTCGTATCCACCATCGGAAAAGGCGTCGTACTTTTTTCTCTAAGTTTCCAATCTTATTTTAGACATGGAATGTTCATATCTATCCCTATATAAGAAGACGCATTTCACCAACTTCATTGTCATCTCACAAGTTGATGTGAAAAGTTATTCTGTTCGAAAGATTTATCTCTACAAAAACAGCTTATATGCGTCTTGTAACAGTCATACAGTTTTGTATTTTCCATTTACTACCACAAACAAAGAATAGCCGAGAACCTCTTCATCTAAAATATAACCTCATCATCCGAATTCTGATCATCGTCCATATTTTATATAAGAATAAGTAAGTGGTTGACAAATTTCTTTTTTATATTTAAATTATTTGTATTACTATTGTTGTTATTATTGTCGCTATTATTATTATTATTATTATTATTATTATTATTATTATTATTATTATTATTATTATTATTTCTATGTTTTATTAAGGACATCTCGTTCATTTCTTTCTTGCAGTGTATCTTATCACAAGTAAACCCATCCTTTTCTCTGTCATCGTCCTAACATTGATTGTGTATGTGTCATTCATCAAAGGGGCACCAACATCGACTCCAGACGAAACAAGCCGAAAAGATTTAAAAAGAGATATCGATTTAGCAACAGAAATCACAACATACACGATGAAAGCAATAAACACCAGTTTCCTCACTTACGTAAGTATATCAAAAATACTATACTTAATGAAATTTATTTTTCTTTTGTAATATGAGTCTTTTATTATTAAAATGCAGTCGTGGGACAGACGCGTCTGTTAAAAATGGATATTTTAGAAAATTATATTCTGCCACTTTTTGGCTTTAGATAACGAAACATATTGTCATGGATTCATGATCATTTTTTATTTTAAACCCGAGGTTCCTGCATTTGCATTGATATGATTCAACCCCATATCTAAATTGTAGGTTTCCAAAAGTTGCAAACGTCTTTTGGGTGATTTGAAAACTTTTGTTCTAGGAATTACGAACCACATGGTTTTATATCGTGAAGTCATCCTCCCATTCTAAGTCACAGCATCCATCTTTGTTACGGCAGACATTTTAGCCCATGTCCGAAAATCAATCTAATGGTAAACTCCAAAGAGTTCCAATCCTACTTACACGTGTCTTCATCAGATGAAGCATTTCCTGCTTAGAACTGTTCAGATTAGCATCACATAATCATCTCAAATGTTTTATTGTCTCAATAGTTTTACATCGTTTTCTTTTTAAACTGATCATCTTCGGTTAAAATGCATCGAGAAAACTTATGTTCCAGTTATCAAGACTGGCAAAATCTACCGAGAAAGGTTTTTCCTTACCTCTTAATAAAATAAAGTTGTGTAATCCTTTCATAACTTTACCCAACATGTTTTCCCGCCATTTGATATTACAATATGATGACGACAATTGATTAAATGTATTTTTCGTTTGTTTGTAGTGTAAACGCGTTTCAATCTTGTTCACCTCCGACTGCAATCATTTTATGGCCATGTTGAATGCCAGGTCAGATTTACCGCAATCAAAAGTTGTCATCGAGAATAAATTGAATTTTCAAGACGTCAAATCAGTCAAGGTAAATGGAAATTATTTTTTTAAAGTTTTTTGGTGTCTTATATATACAAATGATTTTTTGGTTAGAAGTGTAATTTTATTTCATAATTTGTATGAATCTATTTAAATAAATCACCATTAATGTAGATTACGGGAGGCATTGTGCAATTTGCATATAAAGGAACATTCGAAGGCAATACATTTTTCTTAAAATATATCATACAGAACTTCCATCAGACAACCCTGATGCAAGTTGGATTATTATATCATATAAGGAATATATATATATACAATTAGTATATATATATATTCTTATATGATATAATAATACTACTTGCGTTAAAGTGGTCTGCTGAAATTTCCGTATAATATGATATTTCAAGAAAATTTGTATTGCCTACAATATTTTGTTTAACCCTCTCGATTAGTCTATATATATATATATAAATATATATATATATGTATGTATATATATATATATATATATATATATATATATATATATATATATATATATATAAATATATATATATATATGTGTATATATATATATATATATATATATATATATATATATATATATATATATATATATTAAAACATAAAAATAAAAGATAAAAAATAAATATTAATATATGTGCGTCTTAGTGTAATGTATTAATTAATGTAATGTAACGTTATATATATATATATATATATATATATATATATATATATATGTGTGTGTGTGTATGTGTGTGTGTATTTATATACTTTTCGGCATTAAATAACCTACAAAATGGCGTAAAACGGCAAATAAAGAACAAAATGTAATAAAAACACAATTTAACAACGGAAAACTCAACATAATTTTATTCAAAGAAATCAGACGATAGTTGAAATATTTGAGAATATACCTTTTATTAATTAGGATTATCAAATATTTATTAACTTTGTTATTTTCTATTTCAGGCGGTTGAAGCGAACATGAGTCGAACAGTGAACGAATATCTGAGTTTAATAAAACAACATTTGGATGAGGAATATAAGATTGTCTGTGAGCCTGCAATGAAAATTAAAGTCGAATGCCATTTTCCGAAATTCTGTTCCACTCTTCCTGACAACGATTTCGCCATCTTGTACTGCAATCTCAACGCCGCCTATCATTACCTGGACAATTTGAAAGTCATTCTCGAATTACCGGTGAGTCTCAACAATTATCTCATAGTCTTTATTTATTGTCTTCAAATTACGTGTATTTCAGGCATTTTTTTCTTCTTTTTACTTACATACTAGTTGGAATAATTGTCCCATGAAAGATTCATAAAATGCTTACCTCGATTAGGCCTGAATTATCTTAGTTATCTCCCTTGGATTTATTCACATTTATTTTCATTTGATAGGTTCTATAAGTGTGTAGAATTTCAGCATCATTAGTCAAGGCAACCCAGAGATCCAGAAAGGTCAGGAGTGATTTTGAGTTATCCGTGTGTACGTGTGCCACCCTGTATCTCATCAACTATTTGATGGATTCAGCTGATTTTTGGCAGAGATAGAGATTCTAGGGTCTGGTTGATGGCATTTTAATTTCAGTTTACCATATACCTTAGTTTTCCAGAAAATTCAAAAAAAACTTTAAAATTACCATTGTCTTGAGGCATAGCCTTTACAAAAGTCGTGACATTCCATGATAAATGCCAGTATACTGAAATCATATGCCCTTAATAGGGTTAAGATGAAAATTCATATACACTAAATGCTAGGAAATTCCCAAATTTTTACACTTCTATTGTCATTAAGGGTATGACTACATATCAACCAAACCATTTCATTATCACATCACTACAGTATAAATATCTATGCATGAGTGGATGAAGTGTGTGAGGTGCGCTGAAGAAAAAATCCTACAAGTAAAATGCATAGCCCTGTTGTGCTCGCATACCCTTAATGACAATAAAAGTATAAAAATTTGGGAATTTCCTTGCTTTTGTACATTTAGTGTATATTAATTTTCATCTTAACCCTATTAAGGGCATATGATTTCAGTATACTTATCATGGAATATATATATATATACATATATATATATATATATATATATATATATATATATATGTGTGTGTGTGTGTGTGTGTGTCTGTGTGTGTGTGTGTGTGTGTGTGTGTGTGTGTGTGTCTCTCTCTCTCTCTCTCTCTCTCTCTCTCTCTCTGTGTGTGTGTGTGTGATTACAGAAGTTTCCATGCGACACTGACTGAATATAAGTTGTATCTCAATGTAAACATTACAATTGCCTGAGCTCGAATTAGTGTTTACCTAATGACCATTGCCCTTTTTACGCTAATGGCAGTTGGCGATACCCTTACAAACATAAGCTCTACCCGGGGGGGGGGAGGTTTTATAGTCATCCACATACAGACTGTTTCGCTGTTTCACAGCTCATCAGTGCGGCTATGTACATATATATATGTACATGTATGTATGTGTGTGTGTGTGTGTAATTACAGAAGATTAAGACAACATCGTAACCGTCGGTTTCAAATACGAACAAAGGGGACCTATAGATGACCACCTATGCTGGACTCTCTTCAGTCTCTGTTGTTTGTCCGTCTATTTCGAAAAAAATATATTTATATAGTAAAATTTCGGACTTTGAAGCTCTTCATTAATATTTATATATCTCTGTTTCTTTGCGAAATTTTAACGAAAGTTGTTGACTTCAATTAATAAATATTCCCAAATTTTCTATTTATTTGAAGTATTTTGAAGAGACTTAAGAGGTAATAAACCTCCGATTTTAGAATTTTACTATTTCAGATTTGCATTAAATCGGATCCATAGTCATATATATTTATCTACCTCCCACAAGGTAAGATGTGACACAAGGTCGGGAAAGTGGGATTAGATAAGCCAGCGCCCGAGAGGTGAGCACTCTAAAGTGTTCCTCTTTGAAAACGTTGGGTAATTTAAATAAGAAAAATCCGTATGTCTTGCAATGGCGATTTTTTTTTAAGTGTCTTAGCCATGAGAAGAGCGTGCGGGCACGCGTGTAATGAATTAGGAATTGTTGCTCTTGGAAAGCGTTGGGTAATTTGAATAAGTCATGAATATATTTTTTTTAAAAATATTTATTTATTAAAAATAAACTTAGTTTCGACTGTAAAAAGTCCTTATCAGGAAATAATAACATTTTTTTTCTTTTTCGTAACATTTTGTCACTAGAATAATCCGTAGGTCTTGAAACGGCGATCTTTTTTTGCTGTTGTTAATGTCAGATCCATGAGAGGAACGAGTGGACAAGTGTTCAATGAATTAAACTTAGAAACCAATCGACTAACTGTAATATGTAACAGAAGTTTTTGAAGGAATGTATTTTAGCCATTTTCCATCGTCGCTTCAAATGACTAAAGCTTCAAAATATGTATCTTCCTCGGCCGAACATTCCGTGTTTATTGGCTAAAATGGCGTCTGCTATTCATTTTGTTACTCATTAAAAGTCTCGTGTGTTTTCTTTTGTTTCTATTGCAGCTTTCCGATTCACAGTTGGCAAATCTGAATGTGGACAGTCAACTTGTTGTGCCGCAAAACCTTCCATTTCTCTATCGTCGATGGCTCGTCATGCAAATGCTGCACACCTCACTCAATCAACTCAACTCCATTCAACAAACACTGACTGAAATCTCGAAGGCGTTGTTGTAGAAATGTGGATGGACTAATTAATCTTTTAGAGTAATCCAACTAATTATCGTGAGATAAGATGTGAATTTATCTAAATATAGTTTATAAAGCGCAGTACGCGCACTCGCCCATGACCTAATTTTGTGAGTCATAAATAGTAAATATTATTTTAATAAGCTTACTTAAGCTCACACAACGATGACATATGTTTGTCATTTAAAAAAGTTGAAGCGTTTCAGGCTTCACATATTATTCTTAAATTATATATATTGTTTATATAAAATTGTTCGAAATATATTATATTTTTGTATTAATTGTTAATTATTGTTAATGTATATTATTTTTCTATTAATAAAAATTGTTTTTATAAATCGTTGTCTCTCATTATTATTTTTATCTTCATTTTTATTTTATGTTTTCTTATTTTAATAATTGTAATTTGTTTCTACATATTTTCAATTAAACGTTGATTGAGCATGACTACAGATTTTTAAAATCTGTCGTCTTCAAGTTAAATTTCAACCATGTTTCATTATATTTTCATTTCACGGATTGATCGTTGCGTTTGACTCCAAGCATCACATTTCAATAAAAGTCCAGGTAAAACGGAAAATAAAACCCAAAATTTGCCGAGACCTTGTCTATTGACATCTTTTGGTTTTCGACGAAGAGTAGAAAGGAATAAAGTCATCAAGAAAAATAAAGCCTAACTCCTCTTTACGCCTGTTCGTGACAGAGAATTTAATCAATCTTGCTGGTATCAAACTAAAACTAAAAAGTTATTAGGTGAGTCAGATACAACCATTTCTATAGAAATCTGACGATTGTCTAGCACGTTATTTCTTGTAAGTGCTAGCCATACACCAAAAGCCATTTGACCAATCAAATAGCTATTTATATTACATATAAATATACACCAAAATCTGGTATTGACGAGTACTTCAGCAAATTATGCATGATATTTATATCATCATCATCATCATCATCATCATCATCATCATCATCATCATCACCACCACCACCACCACCACCACCACCACCACCACCACCACGAGCATTACCAACATCAGCACCAGCACCCCATAAAGTCCAACCCTACCTCGCCGTGGTAGTGTCGGTGACAACGTGGTAGTAAGGGCTATTCCGTCTGGAACACCGTTTCCTAGTAGGACCACTCATGGCGGACAGGCATAACACCTAACGGTATCAGAGACGCAACGAAACAAACAGGGCCCTCGTGAAAATCCAGGTGTAGCCAACATCAGGATCTGTTGTCCTCTGGTCGTCTCTGCGTTTTTCGCAAGCAAGGGCGTGTCATGGAGTGAAGATAGCAACGTTGTTTCTGAAAGAATCGATTGTTTAAATTTCGACGTACGCATCTTTTCCTCTAGTGTGTATGTAAATAACTCGAGCAGTCAGTCGATTAACAAAACGTAGTAAAATGGGGTAGTAACCGCTGTTCATTCATAATAATAAATAAAAATCCGTTGTCTTCTGGTCGCCTCTACTTCTGTGTCTTTAGCCAGTAAGGACGTTCCAGGTGTGGAACGGCAAATCCATGGATTGAGGATAACAACATTGCTTACGCGCATGTGCAATCGCAATTTCCTTGTTTTGGGCGAAACCTTTCCCGACTTCGTATGAAGTTGCTGAACATTGCCGCTCTCGGTGTCGAGGTTGAACATGTAATCTTGCAGGTTTAACGAATAGCAGCGACCCACGAGAAGGACTTCACTCAGACCAGACAATCATGAAGTACGTTCGTCACGGGTCTGTGCAGAAATCCAATTCGTTTAACAACATCAGCAGCAGCTGGTGTCTAACGACCAGAAACAAGAACAGCTTTCAACGGAACCGAAAGAATCGATTGATTAAATTTCGACGCACGAATAAAGGCAGTAGGTTATTTAATTGCCTTCCACGAAATATAAATTTCAGTATTTTAATAATTTAATAATGAAAGATACTTAAAAATAAGTTCATCAAAATTTTAAATAAAAAAGGAATGAAATAGAAACTCTTATTCTGGGCAAAACCTTCTCCGATTTCATATGCAGTCGCTGAGCCTTGCTGTTATCGGTGTCGGCGATAAACATGCAATTTTTTTCACGTTTAATGAATCGGAGGGCGTCACTCAGATCAGACAATCATCCAGTACGATCGTCGCGTGATTTGTGCAGAAATCTGATTCGCTAAACAACATCACCATCAGCAGCAGCTGGCGTCCAACGACTAGAAACGAGGAACAGCTTTCAACGGAACGAAAGAATCGATTGGTTAAATTTCGTTGCACGAATCTTTTCTTCGAGTGTTTATGTGAATAAGTGAAGCAGTCAGTCAGTGGAATAAAAACTCTAGTAAAATGCGGTAGTAAACGGCGTTCATTCATAAAAAAAAATCCGTAGTACAATTGGGTTTTAAACGCCGTTCATTCATAAAATCAAACTCGACGGTAGTAGGTTATGTGTAATCAGTCAAGAGTAACTATTTACTTGCCTTCCCACAAAGTCACACATAAGGTCAGTTTTAATGGGCGGTTTTTCATTTCTCCAAAAAGAAGCAATCTGATGGAAATAAATACTTGTGTAGTCCCTCACAAATGGGGGCGCTCATGCGACAAGCAATAAACGCATTCGCTCTCCGAAAAGAGGATATAATGCCTGGGAGGGTGGCCTATTTCGACAGATCAGGTACTACATCTTAATTTTGTTATTTGCAAAAATGGAACAAGTACAATTATACAAATTAGGCACAAGACCATCAAAGATGTGGAAAGTCGGGGGTGGGGGTCGCTGGTGCTCTTCTATCCTACTCTGAACTAAACGCATTCTGACCCATTGGTCCAAGCACTGCTCCTTTCTCTCTGTTACGATCTATCAATCACTTTCATTTCAGCGATTACCACAATACCACATTTACTCGATGGACGATCCTACTTACAATGTCCCTAATGGTTGAAAATCAATTTTATTTACAAAAGATACTTACAATTTCACTTGAAAAAAATGGGGAGTGTGACAACAAAATCACCCGAAAAAAGAAAGAAAAAGAACCCAAATAAAACCAGGGGCAGGTTAGTAAGACTCTCCCAACCCTTTTTAAGGGTAGACCGCTTACTGTTTTCCGGTTTGTTTAGAATTGAAAACAAGCAGGTCAATCTCTAAGTGGTAGCGGGACTAAAGTGATGTGTCCTTCTCAGATAAAAAAAAACAATCTAGGGACGCCAAAGCCAAAAATAAAAATGGGAAGGAGTTGGCATATTAGAAAATTTCTATTAGTGAAAAGAACTTTGATCTTAGCCAAAAGGACTGATACCATCAACTTGCCTCCCCATCAAGGCTGGGTGTGACACCGGGTGAAGGGAGACCAGTTCCTCCAAAAAACGAAACTCTAGGTCAGCAGCAAAAATAGTCTGTTCGGTGACGTCGGCATTCCCTCGCGAATGAGCGAATCTCAGGCGACAGACAATAGACTCAAACCCCTCTGCGAAAGAAACAGGTAATGCCTGGGAGACGGAACAAATACTATATTTTGATCTTACTCTGAAGATAGGCTAAAAATTGTCAGTCAAATGTCTTTCTCACTTTATATAGAGTGAATATTGAATAGAAAATGCGATAAGTGTTAATAAAAGAAAGAAGTCGTTTATCTAAATGAATAAATGCGAATGTGGGGCCCATTTCTCGCACTAACGGTAAAGTCAAAACGTGATATTTCAAGTCAATTCAACTTTACACGATAGACGCATCATCTTATTTATATATTGCGATACAAGCCGAAAGGTTAACTAATTTGTACATTGGTTTTGAAAAAAAAGACATTTTATTAATTAACTATTATTGGTTATTGTGTTTTAATTCAATGATTGTTTTAATTTTAATCTAACAAATAGTTGTTTTTGGCCAATATTAAACATTTGTATTCAAATGTTTCTTTCTTTAGAGGGACCGACTTGATTTTCACCAATCTATTTCTAAATTGCAAGTGAAAAAGCAAAGTGATTTCTTCTTTCTTTTTCTTCTTTTACGGTCAAATTTAAAACATTAATAAATGTGCATTAAAACTACACAGATGTTAATGTTTATCTACGGATATGAATAAATTAAAAAATATTTTGTTTCGGGTCTACGAGAAAGTGAATGAATGAAATGTTTATTATTTTTAATTAATGTTTAAAGTATTTAAAGTAGCGAAGTTTGCGAAGCGACAGCGAGCCGGCAATACTATCTAGTTCTTGTATAAACGTTAAAATATTCAAAACACGTAAATCCTTCGGTTTTTCCTTTTGTTCTTTGTCATTTTTGTATTGTTATTTTGTGGGGTTTTTTTTTTTCGAAATTCTTTATTTTCATAATTGAATCATGAAAAGTAGTTAAATAAGTTTATCACAACGTTTAAATAAATACAGGAATAGAATGAAAAATTGTTTTGAAACAAAACAATAAAATTAAAAGGGGGTATTTTATTGATCGATAGAAATTTGCTTGGAAATATGAAAACACGGATATAAATTTTTAAATTGGGATTTTAAAACGTGCAGGAAGAAGTGTGTGTGTGTCTGTGTGTGTGTGTGTGTGTGTTTATATTTAAGTGCTTGTATGGGTGCATGTTCTTTGTGCGTTTGTATTGTAATGTGTTTTGAGGGCTAACCACCTGCCCGAAGTCTTCCTGCTCTTACTCTGACTCCAGCATCTTCAGCACTTCCAGCTGTTTCCAGTGCTTGTAGACGTTCGGAAAAGTTCTTTGAAAGCAGCTTTAAAAAATTTGAAAATAGGCAAAAGGCCTCAGAACTACGAATAAGGTGCAAATATTTTTTTTATTAAACATCATTTTTTGTTCCATTTTAAATACACTACTGTGATAAATGACTTTCAAAGCAAGACGAACACTTACTCTCTATATCTCTATCTCTCCCTCTTTAACACTTACTCTCTCTATCTCTATCTCTTTCTAAGACTCGGTCGGGCGATTCACCTTGCGTTCATGTCATGGTAGCTGCTTGACTGGGGGAAGAGGGAGAAGGGGTAAGAAGAACAGTTGCTGTGGGTGAGCAGAAACGGGTCGTCATAGCAACAAGACATGTAACTTCGCCGCGCTGGAAAAAAACGCACGAGGTGGATTTTGAAAAAGAAAAAAGAATTCAGTTGGCGACAGGACCGCGAATCAGCAACAGGCGTGTCAATTCCCCCCGGAAGAAAGGAACAATCTTGTTGCGGATTGAAACCGGAACATTGTTATTCTTTGGGACTATGATCCAAGGAATTTATTGAGTTTCGCCTCCTCATTTTATTGTATTTACATGGACTTTCAATCCGTATTACACTACGGACAAAACAGATAAGTTTGGCCTATTTCTTGCCAAGATCTTTCTTAAACCACAAATATATATATATTTTGATTGTAAATTCATGTCGCATACATCGCGCAAGCATCCTCCAAAATACACGTCTGTCTCCCTCGTTCTTTTCGTGGTAAATTCTTCTTGTTTTTGTATATAAAAATCTTTGTTGACTTTTAAGCTTCACTCGAGTATTTGTTCCGTCATTTATTGCCCCTTCCTTCAAGACGAATTTCACCGGTTAATCCGACATCCGACGACTAACCAAAAATGGTCAACACGCCAACGGACATTAAACAAATAACTATATGTGTCGCGATCTGATTGCCAGTCCTTAACGATCATCCAGCAGCTGGGTCGTAACACTACTAACATCCACGTGCTTATAAGTCATATATAAGATTAGCTGTCTCTTAAACGTTCCAATAACAACAAGAAAAGCACGTTACTAATTATAAAAAAGGTAATACCTCACTTTTTTTATAAAACACTTTCAGTCTTCAAAGAAGAATATTTAATCCGAAAAATGTAAAGCGTCGTATCAGCAGCAGCTGACAAAACAATATAAAAAGGGTGCGTTTCTTCACTCTACCCTTACAAACGGGGTCGACCTCTGGGTTTCCGTCGGGTAGTTAAGAAAAGAAGTATTCCATGGCGATAGTGATTATGATGCCAGACATTGTTGTCGTGTTGTATAAGGACTAGGCAAACTTGCTGCTGCTTACTTTCGTCATCATGGTAATGAAAAGTGCTGTTCTGTCCAACAGGGATTCGAGGGGGGGGGCAGATGCTGGATTACCTGACGGCAACCCAGAGGGCCACTCCGTTTGTGAAAGTAGAGTGAAGAAACGCACCCTTTTGCTATTGTTTTGTCAGCTGCTGCTTATACGACGATTTGATGAAATATAATTGGTCAGATCCAGTGACGCTATGCGCAGAAAGAAAGTGTGTTGGAATTTGTAACACGGGCAAAGGTGTTCAAGCGTTAAACCTCCGATTTACTTATGAGTATCAAGTCGTAAAATGGGGTCGGTAACGACCATCTTAAAGGAAGAAGGGCTCTCAACTGAGTCGAGTTTTTCTGGTGAAGTCATTGGTAGTAGGTCGGCCCGACAAAGTAAATAACGTTTACATTAACTACTAAACGTGTAAAATGTGTGTAAATGGATGTTTCATCTCTCTTAAATGAAGGAGACGGCGTATGGACCGAAAATGGTTTTATGTCATGTCAACCCTTGTCGGATCATTTTATGATGATATAAATTTGATGTAGTATGTATTTAACAGTGCTCAATATATTAGAAGAGCTCAGGAGTTGTATGAAACCGCACTTATGGCAAGCAAGATACACAATATTTTTGTGCTTTTGCCTCGTAATCGTCCATCAGGTTAAATGCGGTGATTAAGATTCTTCTTTCCCTTTTGATAAATAAACACTGTTCACATTAACTGCTACCCCTAGCAATTAAAGCTTTTAGTTTTATTGCTTATTCATTACATCTTGTTGCTGTTACATTTGAAAACTTGTATTCCTTATAAAATATCCGATTTATTGAATAAATACATACAATTTTAATTAACATTCGATGATTCTCTGAGTTTTGTAGATATTAGAAAAAATGAATAAGTTGGTTTCTTTATAAAATTTTGGCTTCTAGTGGTGGCACCTATGAAATCTTTTCCTGGGTCGACGAGCACCTGGAGCCGGTAGAGAATATAGATATAATAAAATAATGAGAATTTTGGAATTTAAAAAGTATTTTTATTTACTCGAGATTATCCAATATTTGTCTGATTTTATTGAGATGAAACGAAAATATTAAATCCGAAATAAAAAAAGAAATGCGAGAAATTAACAATAAACAAAAAATCTTCAAAATATACATATCTACGCATATTTGATGTTCTTATGTAAAATAAATTTATAAAAGTCAGCATGATTAGATTTGTAATCACAATAGTCACAAACTCCGTATTATTTATTCATCAACTGGTTTCTTGTTTCATTTTGTGAAGCATATCCGCTATTGCAGCGATAGCGGACGCTAACACACATACACGCACTGGTTTTATTGTTGTTGTTGTTTTTTTATAACAGCCGAAAGTACAAGTGAAAAAATGAATGTTTCCAAACGTATCTTTAAATGAAAACATCAAATATGAGTTTCGCATCGATACCAATCTCCTTTCACTTTCGTGTCCATCGGAAAAGACGACTCAAATTTTTCCAATCTTATTTTAGACATGGAATTTCAGATCTATCCTCTATATAATTTGAACAGCAACATTATTGCCGTTTCACTAGTTGAAGTTATTCTATTCGAAAGATTTGTCCCACAAAAAACTTTACCTCACATAGACTTGCAGTCTTGTATTTTACATTTACTGCCACGAAGAAAGAATCCCCCCAAACCTCTTCGTCTGAAAGATATTCGAATTCCGATCATCGTCCATATTTTATACGAGGAGAAAAAGTAAGTAGTCGACATGTTTCTTATTTTATATTTTTAAATGTATATTATTATTTATTTTTTAGTATTATTTACTCACTATTCAAGTGTCCTTTTCGTAGCCATGTCCGGGTGCTTTTTGTGCGTCTTTTCTCCTGTCAGTCTAATAAATCGCCATTGTAGTTGCTTCTCTTCTCATTTTTCTTTTCTTGCCCTTTTGTTATCACAACAGCTGTTTACCATTGAGTTATCGCTGGTGACGGCCGTTAAGTTTCTCTGGAATCTAAATGGCAATAAGCCTCTTCAAGATTCCAGTACGGTCAATTGGTTTGGCGTTTTAACTAACTTGTATTTAACGATTATAAGTCCATGATAAACGCGTGTATATTGAATACTATATCTATTAATAATAGAGTTTATGTATCTGTCTGTCTGTTTGTCTTTCGGTCTGTCTGTCTGTCTGTCGTAAGCCGAAACTCCATCAGAGTAGTATGAATATTTACTAAGTCCGCCAGCTTCATTATATACTATAAAAAAACGCCGTAAACACTATGCGCGTTTCACAATTTACATAATCAATTGCATTTGAACTTCTAATAAATTAGTATTCGCAAATATACACTCATGATGGTTTTCTTCAGAATTCCACATGTATTTACGCAATTTTGCTCGCTAATAATCTTACTTATAACTTATAATTATTGAATCAAATTGTTTAATTAAAATGATAATTGATTTAAAAATTAATGAGTTACGTAGTTATTTCATCTACGTCCAACTGATTGCGTCCGTATTTATTTGACGGAGGGAGGTCGTTTCAATGGACTAACGTTCGCTGTTCAAGTCTATTGAAACGACCTCCCTCCGTCAAATCAATGCGGACACAAGACGAGCACGTAATTTCAAATGTAACCAAAACGCTGGCATTTAACCGTGTTACTTTAAAACGTTCTGAGTTTGTTTATTTTCGTAATCTTATCAGCCATTATGTTTTAAAACACAAATTTATTAAATCAAATTGTTTAATTAAAATAATATTTGATTTAAAAATTACTATTTAAAACACGCACACACACACACACACACACACTATAACGAATTCAGTTCCGGTAAACTTTTTCTTTCCGATAATTAAAAAAACTATGCGTGTTTACTGTATTTGATTTCTTAATACTTCCATATCCAATATTATCATTTTTCACGACCTCAACTGAATTTATGATTCCATGTTTTATTTATTAAAAAGAGATGTGATTTTTCTTTTCTTTACTGTCAACAAAATAAACTAACACATTGTACTGGAAAACTATACAACTGATTTTAGAATCAAATTGTTTAATTAAAAAATGATCACCACACACACACACCGTGTTCATTGTATTTGATTTTTTTGTGCTTTTCCATTTTAGGACCCACGCTAATATTGACCCCGTCGTTACGGTTAGGGTCAAGGTCAAAGCTGTGGTTAGAGTTAGGGTTAGGTTGATTTTTTTTTTTTGCCTTTTAAATTAAAAATATTAATATGTATGGGGGGAGGATAAAAAAATTGGGGGAAGGCGGTCAAAAAAATTTTTTTTTTCTTTTCTTAACTAAAAATATTTCTATGTATGGGGGAGGGTAAAACAAAAATCGGGGTAGGGTCTAATTTCTTTTTTCCTTTATATTCCACTAAAAATATTCTTGGTCATAAACACAGATAATCAATGTCTAACCACCCAAGAAATATGACTGGGGGTCTATCGGTTTACGCGTGAGCGTTCATTTCTGACGCATCAGCCTAGCAAAAATATGCGACCGGAGGGAGCATATATTTGCTAGTATTAATAATTCTCTATGCAATTCAAATGTACAATTTCTCATAAAACCACCGGACACGTGTAAAAACGAAAGTATCAACAAAAGATACTAAAAATAAGCGTTGTTCATAAATGTTCTATATTTATTGATTTGCATTTAAAAAAAGACATTTTCCATAAAGAGTAACACAAACAGTAGTAAAATGTTGCAGTAAACGCTGTTCATTCATAAAATCTGACGGGAGTGTAGTCAGTTAGCTATTGTATAATCAGTCAAGTGCAAATGTTTCTTTCTCTCTCCCGGTCCCCCCCTCCCTCTCTCTCTCTCTCTCTCTCTCTCTCTCTCTCTCTCTATTCATATATACAGGAAATATGTAAGTGTGGCCTTATTTTCAGTGTTTTAAATGTGTGTATGACCGCGTCTGTTTCCGTAATTCCATTTAATGTGCATGTGTTTTTCTTTGAATGTGTGAGCACATGTATTGCATATCCGTGTATGCGTTCGATTTAGTTGTAGTGTGCGTTTGTTTGCTTGTGTGGTGTGCTCGTATATTGTGTTTGAATGTGCATGCCTGTCTGTATGTGTGTGCATATGTGATTTTTATTTCTGTTTCAGAAGAATTCTGTGTAAATGTTTTTTTTTCGGGAGGGGTTGTTTTTATGGAAATCGCTCCAGACAATGTATAAAGCCACTTGATGTAAGGAGCTAAAAGAAAATACTATTTCAAGGTCAAAAATATCCAACAATAAGTGTTAGATGGATAGATTTTGACCAGAAAACAGCGATTCTCACCCCTTTGTCAGAAACATCGCACATGGAATGTGTGGACTAAAGTACAAAATAAGGGAAGCTAGAGCTGCCGAAATTAAACCCATCGTCCACTTTCTACTTTCCTATCTCCCTTGTAGCAGGGAGAAAACGTATGTATCGAACGTACGTTGGGTCGTATGTTTGAAACAGTAGGTGACGTTATCTTATGTGCTCCCTCTTTCCTTCAGTCTCTCTCTCTGTCTCTCTCTTTCTCTCTCTTTCTCTCCCTCCTCTTCTCTTCCTTTGATTCATGTGTGTGAGGGTGTGGGTGTGGGTGTTAAACTATCTTATTAGCCGCTAACGCCAATACTAAATATACAACTTATAGTGATAAGCATTTGGAATTTTTTAAAAATTATTTCTAATTTCTCCAAATTTGTCAAATATTTGTCTGATTTGATCGAAATAAAACAAAAATATGAAGCCCGAACAAAAAAGTTCATTAAATTCAAAATATACATATCTACGAGTATTTTATGTTCTATTGTAAAATAAATGAATAAAACTCAGCCTTATTGTATTTATGAAATGGCAATAGTCACCATATCCGTATTATCAATTGGTTTCTTGTATCGCTTCGTGAAACATATCCAAAATTGCAGCGATGGCGGGCGCTAATACACACACCCTCACACTGTCAGACTTTGTGATGGGAAATTATCTCACGATTCGCCTTCACAGACGAAACTGCAAATCTGTAAGCGGTTTCCTCTATTTTAAATAATAGCCGAAAGTACAAGTGAAAATATAAATGTTTCCAAGCGTTTTTTTAATGAAAACATCAAATATTAGTTACGCTTCAATACAAATCTTCTTTCACTTTCGTATCCAACATCGGAAAAGACGTCGTATTTTAGAAAAAAAAGTTGTCTCTAAGATTCCAATCTTATTTTAGACGTGGAATTTTCATATCTATCTGTGTAGACACATTTCACCAACATCATTGTCATCTCACGAGTTGATGTGAAAAGTTATTCGGTTCGAAAGATTTATCTCTACAAAAACAGCTTATATACGTCTTGTAGCAGTCATACAGTCTTGTATTTTCCATTTACTGACACAAACAAAATATAGCTAGAAAACCTCTTCATCTAAAATATAACCTCATCATCGAAATTGTGATCATTATCCATATTTTATATAAGGATAAGTAAGTGGTTGACAAATTTCTTTTTTATATTTAAATTATTTGTATTACTATTGTTGTTATTATTGTCGCTATAATTATTTTTGTTGTTATTATTATTATTTACACTCTAGTAGTTTTCATATAAGTCATTATCAGTGATTGCCTACTGGCAATAACATATGATATCCACTAGAGTCTGGTTGATTTCCAACACTGTTTCTTTCAATAACTGTTGCAAATTATTTTGAGTTATCGCAACATCTGTTTACCATCGATGTCTTGATAATAATTGGTTTTCTCTGAGATTAAAAGCACAATAATTCTAATACTATCTAGACCCTTACAACAGTAATCTAGATGCCGCTCTTCATCTTCGGTCTTTCCATCCTCAATGACACTTCACGACCATTTTGTATTGGACCAACCAGGTCTGGTACCTCCACGTGTTCTTTTGGGGTGGGGGGATGATAAAAATTCCTACCGTTTCTATTATTATTATTATTATTATTATTATTATTATTATTATTATTATTATTATTATTATTATTATTATTATTTCTATGATTTCTGTCTTCAAGTTTTATTAACGACATCTCGTTCATTTCTTTCTTGCAGTGTATCTTATCACAAGTAAACACACCCTTTTCTCTGTCGTCGTCCTAACATTGATTGTGTATGTGTCATTCATCAAAGGGGCACCGACATCGACCCCCGACGAAACAAGCCGAAAAGAATTTAAAAGAGATATCGATTTAGCCACGGAAATCACAACATACACGATGAGAGCAATAAACACCAGTTTCCTCACTTATGTAAGTATATCAAAAATACTATACTTAATGAAATTTTTTTTTTGTAATATGAGTCTTTTATTATTAAAAAGCAGTCATGGGACATGTATTTAAACTAGTATTCTATTATACAGACGCGTCTGTTAAAAATGGATATTTTAGAAAATTATATTCTGTCACTTTTTGGTTATAGATAACGAAACATATTTTTATGGATTCATTATCATTTTTTATTCTAAACCCGAGGTTCCTGCATTCGCATTGATATGATTCAACCCCATATATAAATTGTAGGGTTCTAAAAGTTGCAAACGTCTTTTGGGTGAGTTGAACACTTTTGTTCTGTGAATTACGAACCACATGGTTTCATATCGTGAAGTCATCTTCCCATTCAAAATTACAGCATCCATCTTTGTTACGGCAGACATTTTAGCATATGTCCGAAAATCAATCTAATGGTAAACTCCAAAGAGTTTCCAATCCTACTTACACGCGTCTCTATCAGATGAAGCATTTCCTGCTTAGAACTGTTCAGATTAGCATCACATAATCATCTCAAATGTTTTATTGTCTCAATAGTTTTACATCGTTTTCTTTTTAAACTGATCATCTTCGGTTAAAATGCATCGAGAAAACTCATGTTCCAGTAATCAAGACTTGCAAAAACTACCGAGAAAGACTTGTCCTTACCTCTTAATAAAATAAAATTGTTTAATCTTTTCATAGACTTTGCCCCAAATGATTTCCCGCGATTTTATATTACAATATGATGACGACAGTTGATTACATGTATCTTTTGTTTGTTTGTAGTGTAAACGCGTTTCAATCTTGTTCACCTCCGACTGCAATCATTTTATGGCCATGTTGAATGCCAGGTCAGATTTACCGCAACCAAAAGTTGTCATCGAGAATAAATTGAATTTTCAAGACGTCAAATCAGTCAAGGTAAATAGAAATTATTTCTTTAAAGTTTTTTGGTGCCTTTTATATACAAATGATTTTTTGGTTAGAAGTGTAATTTTATTTCATAATTTGTATGAATCTATTTAAATAAATCACCATTAATGTAGATTACGGGAGGCATTGTGCAATTTGCATAGAAAGGACCATTCGAAGGCAATACATGTTTCTTGAAATATCATATCATACAGAACTTCCATCAGACAACCCTGATGCAAGTTGGATTATTATATCATATAAGAAATATATATACAATGAGTATATATATTCTTATATGATATAATAATCCTACTTCCGTCAAAGTGGTCTGCTGGAATTTCCGTATAATATGATATTTCAAGAAAATTTGTATTGCCTACAAAGTTCCGAATATGTTTGTCGAACCATCTCGATTAGTCTACTCTCTGTGCCCGCTTATATATATATATATATATATATATATATATATATATATATATATATATATATATATATATATATATATATATATATATATATATAAATTTTGAACAAATAATATTAAATTGTTTTATCTAGCTTTCGCTCTTATCAGTGTAGGGAATTATAATCTCAGACGATCGCAAGGTTTGAACCCCTGCTACAGAATCAACCTAGACTATACAAGCAAGTTTCATAACCAATCGATCACGGAGCATTATCACATCAAGAAAGGAAGTTCTATTTCTGCGTAGGGAGGGACACATAGAAAGACTAACTAGAGATTCAACGAACGTTGTATATATATATATATATATATATATATATATATATATATATATATATATATATATATATATTCAGCATTAAATAACCTAAAAAATTGGTTTGAATGGCGTAAAACAGTTATAACAACTAAAGAATAAAATGTAATAAAACCATGATTAAACAACCGAAAACTCAACATAATTTTATTAAATGAATTCAGACGATAGTTGAAATATTTGAGAATATACCTTGTATTAATTAAGATTATCAAATGTTTATTAACTTTGTTATTTTCTATTCCAGACGGCTGTGGCGAACATGAGTCGAACAGTGAGCGAATATGTGGGTTTAATAAAACAATATTTGGATGTGGAACATAAGATTGTCTGTGAGTCTGCAATAAGAATTAAAGTCGAATGCCATTTTCCGAAATTATGTTCCACTCTCCCTGACAACGATTTCGCTATCTTGTACTGCAATCTCAACGTCGCCTATGATTACCTGGACAATATGAAAGTGATTCTCGAATTACCGGTGAGTCTCAACAATTATCTCATATTCTTTATTATAGTGAAGACCAAAATTACTACTAAATAATGATTACAAGTAAAAGTTTTAGTAAGAATTTTCTTAGCAATGTCCAGTAATTAGCAATTATATATATTATTAGGAAGCAGCATAAAATAATTCATTTATTTCCATCAAATCAAATGTAAAAGTACAACAAAAATTATCAAAATTGTTTCTCCGAACAAGTATTTGCTTTTGTAAAATGTTGAATTTGCTTTCTGATTGTATTATGTCATTATATTTTCTGTAATCAAATAGTCAATATAAACAAATTGACTCATGATTTTCGAAATATTAAAAATATGTCTAATTCATGGTGAATAAAGTGAATTTTTGTGAATTTAGTTCTTTTATATTTTTGTACTTTTTACATTTTATTTGATGGTAATAAATCAATTATTATATGCTGCTTCTTGATAAATTATATATTGTTGCTAATTACTGGGCATAACTAAGAAATTTCTAACTAAAACTTTTGTCTGTAGTCATTATTTAGTAGTAATGTTGGTCTTCACATGTCCGCCCCCAGTTGTGGACCCCAGTCGTATGTTTGCCAGGCCTGTATTATGGATCGCCTTTGTCGCGGATTATTCCTACCAAATTTCAAGTTAGAATGTTTTATAGCCTAAAAGTAATTATCGGCGACACACACACACACATGCATATATATATATATATATATATATATATATATATATATATATATATATATATATATATATATATATATATATATATATGGTTGAGAAACTAACGGAAATAAGGGATAAATCTTCAAGTAATCAATATTCCTGAAATTTCAGTTTTTTCTTTAGAGTATTCTTAACTGTTTTTAGTATAATCAATAATTTTAATATGAACACAACCTCTCATTTACAAATTTATAAAAATGTATTTTAGCCAAAATTAGCGGACACACACACATATTGAATTAACCAAAACAATTGAGCTAAATTATGGCAAAGACACATCTGACCTTTTCAGTCATTGGTTTTTCATTTCGTGTATATTTCTTATGATATAGGATTTAGTCAAAGAATCTGAAAACGCTTACCATGAACGTGGGAGATTGGGAGAAGATGCGTAGGAGTGATCGGTTTGCAATAAACAATTGTGTATAATTCTTCATTTGGGTTCCGTTATAATTTTTCAATAGGTTCTGTTATGGTTTATGCAGACTTTATATTCCGTCAGATCGATTGTGGTTATTTTCGCACTAATAATCACGGCGAATGGCATAACCCCCAATAACCTCCTAAGATATGGATAAAATGATACCTTATGTTCAAATAATCGTATACAATGAATAGTTTACAATAGGTATTGTATATTGAGCGATGGTAACGGTAGATCTCGCGTAACTGTGACGTCACAGTCGAGATGTGAAACAAGTTTTATCCTTCTTTTTGGTTTAACAAACAGACGTGCTAAGTGATGATTGCTGACAACTAACACAACCCCCTTCGACCCCCCCCCCCCGCCGATTGTCTAATATCCGTTATTTGCCCGATGTGTACAGTCATGGCCTATTGGATCGGCTATAAGTATTTCATACCTCATCAGATCGTCTACGATGAATCGTGTACAATAGATATTGGATCTCGGTATTAAATAACCTAAAAAGGGTTGACTTGCCGTCAAACAAACAAAAATCAAACGGAATCGAAAGTTCCTTGCACTTTACCTTTTTCGTTCCATCTCACCGTTTTGAAATCTATCGACATTAGTAAACCAAAACCGCCATTATTCGGTGGGAAACAATGTCCGCGGAGGAAGCCATTTTGACCATTTTCCATCTCCGCTTCAAAAATACTAAACCAAAGTTCAAAATAGTTATCTTCCTCAGTCGAACATTCCGTGTTTTGTTTTCTAAAATGGCGTCTGTTTTTCGTTTTGTTGCTGACTGAGAGTCTCATGTGTTTTCTTTTGTTTCTATTGCAGCTTTCCGATTCACAGTTGGCAAATCTGAATGTGGACAGTCAACTTGTTGTGCCGCAAAACCTTCCATTTCTCTATCGTCGATGGCTCGTCATGCAAATGCTGCACACCTCACTCAATCAACTCAACTCCATTCAACAAACACTGACCGAAATCTCGAAGTCGTTGTTGTAGAAATGTGGATGGACTAATTAATTTTTTAGAGTAATCCAACTAATTATCGTGAGATAAGATGTGAATTTATCTAGATATAGTTTATAAAGCGCAGTACGCGCACTCGCCCATGACCTACTTTTGTGAGTCATAAATAGTAAATAGTATTTTAATACGCTTACTTAAGCACACACAACGATGACATATGTTTGTCATTTCAAAAAAGTTGAAGCGTTTAAAGCTTCAAATATTATTCTTCAATGAAATAGATTGTTTTCGTAAAGTTTTACAAATATATTTTATTTTTGTATTAATTTTTATTATGATGAATATATATATTATTTTTGTATTAATTTTTAATTATTATGAATATATATTATTTTAGTATTAATAAAAAAATATTTTTATAACTCGTTTTCTCTTATTTCACTTTCATTTTTATTCTATCTCTTTGTTATTTCAGTAATTGTAACTTTCTCGAAATCTTTGAAATCAAACGTTGAATGGACATAACTACAGATTTAAAAACACTGTCGTCTTTTAGTTAAATTACTCAATGTTTCTTCTTATTTGCATTTCACGGGCCGATCGTTCGTTTGACTCCTAAAATTGCAGATAAAAAAATTATTTTCTCTAATTATCTTGGCATGAATCGACCCCACACAATAAGTGAATGTGTATGATAGAGAAGGTTCTCAATCCTTGGTAGAGTAACTAGTCTCGGAAAGAAAAAAGTCTGTAATAAAACAACCTTTTTTCAACTTATTATTTTTAGTTGAACATAAATATTCCATAATAACTAAATTACTTATTTAATGATAAAAAGCCATTTATAATTGTGTTTATTTGAATAAAACATTTAATTATGAATGGCTTGTATTGTGACTGAAAGTAAAACCAAAACAAAAGGAAAGGTTTGAGAAAGCCCAAAGAAAATGTTAAAAATAATATCGGTGAATAACGCTTCAATCACTGAAGTCGATGTTTTTTTTTTAATAAAAAACACCAAAACGGCAAAAAAGATGTTGAAAATAATATCGGTGAATAACGCTTCAATCACTGAAGTCGATGTTTTTTTTAATAAAAAACACCAAAACGCCAAAGAAGATGTTGAAAATAGTATCGGTGAATTACACTGCAGTCACTGGAGTCGATGTTTTTTTTAAAGAGTAACCAAAAACTCTAAAGAAAACTTTTTTTAATAATTTAGTGAATTCAAAATCAATAACTAAAAATATTTCTGTGATGCTGCAGTGATTTTTTTGTATAAGTTTCTTTTAAATATTTATTACTGTTTAATATATACAAGTATATTAAAAAGTATACTAAAGCATAAATAAATAGAATAAAGGACACAAAATAGAGACACAATATATTTTAACAATATTATTTAGCCCTAACTGAACATTATTTTGTGGGGTGATTTTTATGTGAAACAATTTTAAAAAGTCAGCGTTCGGAAATATAACGTTCAAATTCAAATTCTTGCTAATTTGAACATGCATTCGAGTGTATACATACGTGTAGGACAGCAGTGTAGAAATACACTATGGCCAGGGGTTGTTTCTTAGACAAAGGGTTAAACCCAGATTGGATCCCCCGACGAAAGGTTGTGGTAGAGATGCCTTTATAGCAGCATGTCATTCCCACTGTTCAAAGTGGCCCGATTACGTGTGGATGAAATTAACAGAATAAAACAAACAAAAGAAAGAAATGACCCTGTTTTTATTTTATTTTATTAAACAAAACAATTTATTTTGCTAAAACATTTCGTAAAGCTATCAGTTACAGAATAAATTTTTAAGGAGTGAAAAGTTCCGTTTGTACGAACGTGTACGAGTGAAATGTTCGATTTTTTAAGTTTATGTTTGTACAAATGCGTATATGCGAGCGTGTTTGATGTATTTTTGTGGTAATTGAAATGGGTGTGTGTTTGAAAGAATAGTTCGTTATTCGTGGTATGAATTAAAAAAGATTAAGTACTTTTTGACTTTTGCCTCCTCCACCTCCTCGGTCGAACCGGTGGGGGTCTACGATCTCCCTCTGTGTGCGTTCGGCCGGAAAGCGGAAGAAAAAGAGCTAGAAGCGAGTGTGTCACTTGTTTTATAGGGAGGCAAATCACGCGTGGTCAAGCTGACCTGTTGTTCCCTGATTGGCCGGAACTTCGGCCAACGTGGTTTAATGAGAGAGTCCCCTCTTCTCTATCTCAGGGACGAAGAAGGGCTGAGCAAACAAACAAAGAAAAGAAGTCGCAACAAATACCCTCTGGCCGGTAGTAGAGTCTGCTACAACACTTCTGACGATCAGATTTAGCGTGAATCGGCATTTGTTATAGGTTCCTTTTGAGTATTTATTATTGTTATATATATCGGGTACATTATAAGCTTTACTAAAAATAAAATAAATCAGTGGGGTGTTGCTATTGGTTTCTTTTTGAGTATTTATTATTGTTATATATATGCGGGTATATTATAAGCTTTACTAAAAATAAAATAAATCAGTGGGGTGTTGCTATTGGTTCCTTTTGAGTATTTATTATTGTTATATATATGCGGGTACATTATAAGCTTCACTAAAAATAAAATAAATCAGTGGGGTGTTGCTATTGGTTCCTTTTGAGTATTTATTATTGTTATATATATGCGGGTACATTATAAGCTTCACTAAAAATAAAATAAATCAGTGGGGGGTTGCTATTGGTTCCTTTTGAGTATTTATTATTGTTATATATATGCGGGTACATTATAAGCTTCACTAAAAATAAAATAAATCAGTGGGGGTTGCTATTGGTTCCTTTTGAGTATTTATTATTGTTATATATATGCGGGTATATTATAAGCTTTACTAAAAATAAAATAAATCAGTGGGGTGTTGCTATTGGTTCCTTTTGAGTATTTATTATTGTTATATATATGCGGGTACATTATAAGCTTTACTAAAAATAAAATAAATCAGTGGGGTGTTGCTATTGGTTCCTTTTGAGTATTTATTATTGTTATATATATGTGGGTACATTATAAGCTTTTCTAAAAAAATAAAGCAGACAAAAAAGTGAGTCTCTCTAGTTCAACATATATGTGGGTATGTAAATACTTCAGGGAGCTGACCCTTCTACTGTTTTGCATAGTTCCTTGTAACTCTTGACCCTGAGACTCTTAAAACGACAGGTTGGTGTCTTATCTCTTTGAGAGAAGGCCATATTTACCTTTTGTTCAAGCGTGATGATGTCACGATAAAAACACCGGTTTCTGGTTAGCCACCTAACGAGTTTATGGATAGACTATTTTCTCAGCCAGTTTAATAACACCTTCTCACTCTATAGGGCTCTTGAGGGGCTTATTTTTTTAGCTTGCTTGTTTGGAGTCCAGGGGATTTAATTCTGATAGTTGGGTCTCTTTCAGGATAGGTTCGTCTTGAAGTGATTCTAACTTTCTCTCCCTTTTTATTATTATGCCTTCTAGTAACATCAGAGGTCTCAGGTCAAACTTTCCTGATGTTCAGTCCTTTCTCTTGGGCAAGTCTCCTCACATTATTGCTCTTTGTGAGACTAATCTGGATGCTTCTATTCATAGAAACGATTTACATGTGAGTGGTGATTTTTCTCTTGTCTGCTTAGGCTCTTCCACGCAGTTGCGTGGTCTTGCTCTTTTTCTTTGCAAAGGCCCAACATTGTTTCTTCTCTATATAAATGATCTTCCAGAGAATATTGTTCAGAAAATTAACATCTATGCTGATGATACCACTCTTTATTCTGTTGTTGTTTCTCGTCAATTTCCCTCGGATCAGTCAAAATATGCAGCTGATCTAAAAGTTGACCTATGTTCAGTTGTGGATTGGGGTACGAAATGGTTTGTTTCGTTTAATCCTGTTAAGACTCAGCTCGTGTCTTTCAATCGTAGGAGTGTCCCTTTACTTCCTGTGATTCTCGTGGATGGCTTTGCTATTGAGGAGAAATCGACTCTGAAATTTCTTGGTCTTTCTCTCTCATCAAATCTTCCTTGATCCATTTCTGTTTCTGCTTCTCATAAAATCGGTTCTCTCTATAGCTTCAAACACTTTTCCCATCTGAGGCTATTCTCTATCTTTACAAATCTATCATCAGACAATGTATGGAGTACTGTTGTCCTATTTTGGCTGGTGAATTCTCTGTCCTATTTGAGGATTTTTGAAAGAGTGCATAAACTTATCTGTAATTTGATTAGCCACACCCTTTCTTATTCTCTGCACCGTCTCTCCAACAGACGTGATGTTGCTAGTCTCAATCTTTTCAATAAATACTATTATGGCATGTGTTCTTCAGAATTATGTGATCTTTTCTCTGCTTTTTTTCTTCCAGCTCGTTTGACTCTTTGGTCTAGTGGTTTTCATCAATTCGCTGTTTTGATACCTCATTGTAATACATCTTCCTATTCCAGTAGCTTCTTTCCAAGAACTGGAAGTATGTTGAACTCTCTTCCTGCTGAATGTTTTCCTCCAACGTATAGCCTAGGTCTTTTCAAGACTAAGGCCAATGTGCATTGCCTGTCTTTGCAAAAATCATATTTCGTTCTTGTTAGCTCCTTACGTCAAGTAGCTCCAAGAAGCAATTTTCATAAAAAAACAGTGTCGACGGTTACTTTAGATAGTAATTATGTATTAGAATTATATAGCATCATCATCAGCAGCAGCAGACAGCCCCCCCCCCACACACACACACAAAGTCCAACCCTTTGTAACCGTGCTTGGGCCTGACAATGGGTAAGTAAAGCCTGTTCACTGGAAAGCTACGTCATGCGAGAAGATAGCGAGGGAGATCTGTCTAAAAGCCAGACTGTACATAATGTATGGGAGCTTTTTAAAAGGGCATTAGAAATCTTTAAAAAAAAAAAAGGAACACAATTCGATGTATACTGAAACTAAACTTTATTCAATATAATTTTTTTTAAAATAAGAATTCAATATGAATAGTTAAGTATTTGTTATTACTGTGTAAAAAGTAAATACACATCACGTTGTTTCAATGATTTTAAAGACTAAAATTAGTTTATTATTTTTATTATGAACAATCTAGAAAACAATTTCTTACCAGAAGTTATTAAAATAAAAACATGCAAAGTCAAGCAAAGTCAATTATTAAATATTTCTTAAATTCCAAATTATTTTTATTATTTTATTATTTCTATATTCTGTACCGGCTCCAGGTGATCGTCAACCCAGGCAAAATCTTTTATAAGCGCCACCACTAGGAGCCTACATTTTTTAAACAAGCAAACGTGCTAATTTTTTCTATTATTTGAAAAACTCAGAGACCTATCGAATGTTAATTAAAATTGTATGTATTTACTCAATGAATCGGATATTTTATAATGAATACAAGTTTTTAAATATAACAGCAAAAAGATGTAATGAATAAGCAATAAAACTAAAAGCTTTAATTGCTAGGGGTAACAGTTAATGTGAACATTATTTATTTATCAAAAGGGAACGAAGAATCTTAATCACCGCATTTAACCTGATAGACGATTACGATGGAAAAGCGCAAAAATATTGTGTACCTTGCTTGCCATAAGTACAGTTTCATACAACTCCTGAGCTCTTCTAATGTATTGAGCACTGTTAAAATACATACTGCATCAAATTTATATCATCATAAAATAAACCATTTTCGTTGTCGACGGACATAAATCTGCAATTGATCGTACGGTCCATACATACGCTGTCTCCTTCATTTAAGAGATATGAAACATCCATTTACACACTTTTTTCTGACACAGGCTAAATATTGAACATACACGAACATACGCAAGCACAAAACACGCACACGCATAGGTATATCAACATACACATAGGAAAAATAACACACATACATAATTGATGAGTTTACACATATATACACACATGAAAGCACGCAAGGATACGCACACTAAAAAACACAGAAAATAAGACACACATACACAAGGATACATTCATACAAGCATACATTTCCTTTGTCGTCATCACTCGTCCATTTGTGAAACATCGAAACCTTTTGATATTCCTCATTTCTAATAACCGTTTCCAACGATTTTTATTTTAAAATTTATATTGCTGAAACAACACGAGAAACATCCGTGTCTGACGTTCTTCAACTTGTTTTTACGGATCTATTTTCCTTTGTCGTCATCAATCGTCCATTTGTGAAATATCGAAACGTTTTCATATTCCTCATTTAAAAACACTCGATCGGCAGAGAAGGACGTTTGTTTTTTTACTCGCGACCACCGCATGAGTATATTTCAAAAGGATTCTTTATTTTGATTAATTCAACAGAAGCGTTGTTTTCCTTCTTTCGCCAAGTAAAAAAAAAATATTTAACGACATTTCGGGCACGTCTACTTCACTTATGTGTCACTATTTTGTTTATACAAGTGGAATTTTTGTTTTATACTTCACCAACAACATCTTGATAAGCAACTTACAGGTAATGTATGACATTTGTACATGCTTAAGTGGAAACGACATCAGCCCTAGTTAGATGGGAACGGTGGAGGTCTTGGACTGCCAAAAGTGTTCAAGTTGGTAAAGGATAGGCATCCAGCCGTAAAATTGTCTTAAATACAATGTTTAGTCGAAATACAGCAGGAAAAAAGAAAGGCAGTGCAAGTAGCACTAATGCTGCTGGTAGTGTCTTGGGCTTCGTAGATCCCAGGATACGTGGATATTCAGGGCCTGGCTATGCCAAATCATACGAACATCCAAAACTTTTTCGCATTGGATCTCTGAATGTTGGAACCATGCTAAGAAAGGCAAATGAGGTGGTGGAGATAATATCCAGAAAGAAGATTGACTTGTGTTGTTTACAAGAGACGAGATGGAGAAATGAAGGTGTGAGAAAAATAGTCGGGAGGGATACCAACTGCAAGTTCTACTGGTCTGGGAATGATAAAAGGGACAGGTGGAGTGGGAATATTGGTGGCAGAGAAGTGGTGGGAGAAAGTTTTTGAGGTGAAGCGAATATCCGACAGGATAATATTTGTTCGTCTTGTTGTTGGAAAGTTAGTGTTTGCCATTGTTTGCATCTACGCTCCACAAGTTGGACTCAGCGAGGAAGCAAAGGACAACTTCTACGAGCAGCTGCAGAGCCTAGTGGCGATTGTACCTAGTACTGAGGAACTGTTTGTGTGTGGTGACTGGAATGGACATATTGGTTCCACTCCTTGCGGTTATGAAGAAGTACATGGTGGACATGCTATTGGTATGAGGAATGCTGGAGGAGAAAGACTACTCGAGTTTGCTGTTGCTAATAATCTAGTGATTGGCAACTCGGTATTCGAAAAGAGGCCTAAACACCTAGTTACATACCAATCTAGAGGTATCATGGCCCAGATAGACTACATACTATTACGGCGCAGCTTCAGGAGGCATGTCACAAATGTCAGAGTCAGCCTGGGTGAAGAATGTGTATCTCAACACAATCTGCTATTATGTGATCTCAAGGCAGAAGCTTCCCGCAAATGCAAACACAAGTTTACACCACGCATAAAACTGTGGAAGCTGAAGGATCCAATCATTCAGGTTAAATTTGCTGAGAGATTTGTTTCTTCACACCGTGATACACGGGCAGTGGGTGTTGAAGAGCACTGGAAGAGGCTCAAGGATGGATTGAATGATGCAGCGACGGAGGTGTGTGGAGTGTCATCCAAGCACAATTGGAGGAAACAAACCTGGTGGTTGAATGAGATTGTTGATCAAGCTGTTAAAGAGAAGAGGCGATGCTACAGAGCATAGAAAACAGGAGGTAGTAGGGAAGCATACAATGGAGCCAAGCGTGCTGCTAAAGCTGCTGTACACCACGCTAAGTCAGAGACCGATAAAGAGATGTTTCTCAAAATAAATCCCAAGTCAAGTGACATTTACAAGCTCGCAAAACAGATGCGCCGTGACAATCAAGATGTCTTGGGTGAAAAACCTATAAGGAACGACTCTGGTGAACTCTCATGTGATGATGAAGCGAAAAAACAGTCATGGAAACAGCACTACGAACGCTTGCTGAACGTTGAATTTCCATGGAACCCCGATGAGCTGACTTATGAACCTCCTATAGAAGGTCAGAGTACCCCCATTACCCAGGAGATGATCACTGAAGCAATCCGTAAAATGGGAGCTGATAAAGCAGCTGGGCCATCTGGTATAGTTGCTGAGATGCTCAAACCAACCGGTGAACTAGGGGCCAGTTTGGTGCATGAACTGATTGAAGCCATCATCAGTGAAAGATGCATACCTAAGGAATGGGAAGGCAGCATTATAGTAAGTCTGTACAAAGGTAAAGGCGATGCATTAAACAGAGGTAACTACCGTGGACTCAAGCTCATTGATCAGGTCATGAAAGTCCTGGAAAGAGTTGTTGAACAGCTGATCAGACAACAAATACAGATTGCTGATATGCAATTTGGCTTCATGCCCGGTAGGAGCACCACAGATGCAATTTTCATCATACGCCAAGTCATGGAGAAACATCTAGCAGCAAACAAACCACTGTACATGGCATTTGTAGATTTGGAGAAAGCTTTTGACCGTGTCCCCAGAAGGGTCATCTGGTGGGCCCTGCGAAAGCTGGTGTTACTGAGTGGTTGGTTCAGGTGATAATGTCTATGTACACCAATGTACGTAGTCGGGTACGAGTCGGTAACAGCTACAGCGACGAATTTGAGTAGGCGTTCATCAGGGATCTGTCTTAAGTCCCCTTCTATTCATCATTGTACTCGAGTCTTTATCACTGGAATTCCATACTGGCTGCCCATGGGAGCTGCTATATGCCGATGACCTAGCGATCATTGATACTTCACTTCAGTCCCTCAAGGAACGTCTGGATAGATGGAAGAGTAGCATGGAGGAGAAAGGTCTCAGAGTCAACATGGGTAAAACTAAGGTCATGATCGCAGGTCCAAACCTCAGCTTACTACAGAAAACAGGAAAATACCCGTGTGCTGTATGTCTGAAAGGAACTGGCAGCAACTCAATTATCTGCACTCACTGTTCAGGTTAAGTCCACAAAAGGTGCAGTGGCATAAAGGGCTCTCCCAAAGCAGATCCTCACTTTAAGTGCTTTCGTTGCACCGGCACGGCAAGACCAATAGATGGCAGACCACTGACGGAGATGGATACTGGTGACAACAAGCTGGAAGTAGTGACAGACTTTTGTTATCTTGGAGATGTGCTGTCATCGGGTGGAGGCTGTGAACTCGCGGCAGCTACACGTTGCAAGTGTGCCTGGAAAAAGTTTAGAGAGCTGCTACCAATCCTGACAAACAAACACCTGCCAACAACTACGAGAGGGCGTGTATACCCCTCATGGGTCAGAAGTGTGCTGTTGTATGGCTCAGAATCTTGGGCTGTCTCTGCTGGCATACTAAGGAAGCTGCGCCGTAATGACAGGGCAATGGTCAGATGGATCTGTTTGGTGAGGCCTGAACAATACGTTTCTTTTGAATCCCTGCTCTCACAGGTCGACTTGAAAAGCCTTGCGGACATCATGCGGGGGAACAGACTGCGTTGGTTGGGTCACATTGAGCGTAGAGATGGCTGGATTGCTAAAGTCCGACAATTGAATGTGCCAGCAGAGAACATTACTACTGGCAGACCCAAGTTGACTTGGGAGGACGTAGTAAAACGTGATAGGAAGGCCATGGGTATGGATTCCATCAAGCCTTGCCAAAGACAGGAGTGGAGAGGAAGACTTAGATTTCGAGAGTAGACAATGAGGCCCCACCCTCATCAGAGGATTAATTGTGGTCTGATTCAACAAATAAACCGGTTGATGATGATGATGATGATGATGATGATGATGATGATGATGATGATGATGATGATGATGATGATACACATACAACGCTTGCATACTGAAAAACGCATTCTAAGACACACACATATGCACAATAAAAACACACAAAAACACACGCACTACACTACACACAGTCACAAAAACATACAAAGCCAAAATCACAAAAACACTCATAGACACATAATCAGATAACATACTCAAACACGCACATACACAACACTAGAATACAAACACCATCACACTCAAAAACACACTGAAAGATACACTCTAACACACTCACAAACAAACGCGCACATACTCGTTAATATATTCAAAAACACACTCAAGCACACACAAACATACACCCACACAATAGGACGTACACATATATACACACGTAGACATAAAATACTTCCGATGCCGCCATTTTAATTGTTTCAAAATACAATGTTCATTTCATTCCTTATTTATTTAAAATTTTGATGAACTTATTTTTAAGTTTTTTTTCATTATTAAATTACGAAAATACTGAAATTTATATTTCGTGGAAGGCAATTAAATAACTTACAGCCTTCCTGTTTGATTTTATGACTGAACGCTGTTTACAGCCACATTTTGCTTCATATGAAGTCGGGGTAGGTTTCATCTAAAGTACACAAAGAAATGCGGTTGCACATGCGTAGGAGCAACGTTGTTATCCTCACTCTATGGATTTGCGGTTCCACACATGGGACGTCCTTACAAGCAACAGACGCAGAGGCAGTGGCGCTCTGAAGACAACGGATCCTGGTGTTGACTATTCCTGGATTTTCTACAGCGCCCTGTTAACCGTGTTGAAACTGTAATACTCTGATTGCCATACCTGTCCGCTGTGGTTGACCCGGTCAAGAATCGGAGTTAAAGAGTGTATAGCGCTCACACTATCACGTTGCTACCGCCCCAAGCCGTGACCTTCGTAAAGAGAAGATCATTCCACTGAGTATCGTTTTTTGGTGACGTCACAATGGTTGACGCTAAGAAGATAAACAAGACATTTTGGAGGAAACGGTTACACGCTACATGGAATTATATGACGGTGGTCATTTCTGTCTGAAACTATTTTATCTTTGATCTAGTAATTGTTTGGAGAGTTGCCGAATGTAAACCAGAGGTCCACTTTCTACTCTCCTATCTCTCTTGTAGCAGGGAGAAAACGTATGTATCGAACGTACGTTCGGTCGTATGTTTGAAACAGTAGGTGACGTTATCTTATGTGTTCCCTCTCTCCCTCGTTCTTGCACTCTCTCTCTCTCTCTCTTTCTTTTTGTCTGTCTGTCTGTCCATCTCTCTCTTTCTCTTTCTCTCTTCCCCTCTCTCTCTATCTATCATGTGTGTGTGGGTGTGGGTGTTAAACTATCTTATTAACCGCTACGCAAATACTGAGAATACAACTTATCAAGTACTGATAAGTATTTGGATTTTTTAAATATTATTTCTAATTTCTCCAAATCTGTCCAATATTTGTCTGATTTGATAGAAATTATTAAAAAATGAAGTCCGAATAAAAAAGTTCATTAAATTCAAAATATACATATCAACGAGTATTTTATGTTCTATTGTAAAATAAATAAATAAAAGTCAGCCTGGTTGCATTTATGAAATGACAATAGTCACCATATCCGTATTATTATTTATCAATTAGTTTCTTGTTTCGCTTCGTGAAGCATATCCGAAATTGCAGCGATGGCTGGCGCTAATACACACACACACCCCTACACTATCAGAATTTGAGACATGAAACTATTTAACAATTCGCCTCCACAGGCGAAACTGAAATCTGTGGGCGGTTTCCTCTATTTTAAATAATAGCCGAAAGTACAAGTGAAATTATAAATGTTATCAAGCGTTTTTTTTTAATTAAAATATCAAATATGAGTTACGCTTCAATACAAATCTCTTTTCACTTTCGTATCCAACATCGAAAAAGACGTCGTTTTTTAGAGAAAAAAGTGGTCTCTAAGTTTCCAATCTTATTTTAGACATGGAATTTTCATATCTATCTCCTATATATGTAGACACATTTCACCAACATCATTGTCATCTCATAAGTTGATGTGAAAAGTTATTCCGTTCGAAAGAAAAACAGCTTATATACGTCTTGTAGCAGTCATACAGTATTGTATTTTCCATCTACTGCCACAAACAAAGAATAGCCGAGAACCTCTTCATCTAAAATATAACCTCATCATCGGAATTGTGATCATCGTCCATATTTTATACAAGAATAAGTAAGTGTTTGACAAATTTATTTTTTCATATATTTTAAATTATTTTTATTACTATTGTTGTTATTATTGTCGTTATTATTATTGTTATTGTTATTGTTATTGTTATTGTTATTGTTATTATTATTATTATTATTATTATTTTTATTTTTATTTTTATTATTTTTATTATAATTATTATTATTATTATTATTATTATTATTATTTCATAGTAGTCTCAACTTTTGAATGTTTTTAGTTGGCCATTATTATTATTATTATTATTATTATTATTATTATTATTATTATTATTATTATTATTATTATTATTATTATTTTCTTTTAGTTTTGTTTTTTGAACATCAAGTCAATTCTCTTGACTTTAGACATTGAAGCTGTACCTTAACACTTTCGCTCTTCCAAACAGGCAAGCCTTTTGCAGAATTGGAAAAGTGATTGTCTCGTCAATCTGTTTAAGCCATTAATGGTGGTTTTTCGCTATGATTCCAAGCGTTCCAATTACAACGGGAATCACCTTTACTTCTTTACATTTCCATAGTCTACCTAATTCCCATTTAAGATCTTGATATATTTTATTGTACTTTCTCCTGCACTCTGGTATCGAAGGGGCAGGCTATATCAATGATTAAGCAAGTTCTCTTGTTTTTGTTTAGAAAGATAAAGTCGGGATTTGAATGTTCAAGAACCTTTTCAGTTTGTATGCGCATGTCCCAAAGAAGTTTGACATTGTCGTTCTCCTGTACCACTTCTGGCTTATGCTCATACCACTTCTCATTGTTGTCCAATTCATAAAGTTTGCATATATTCCAGTGTAGTGCCTGAGCGACTTTTATGTGTCTCCATTTTTTTATACTGGCGTTGTGCTAGCATTGGGCATTCAGGTACAATATGCATTAAGGTGTCTTACCTTTCATTGCACCATCAGTACATCGGTGATTCTGCAGTTTTGTTAATGTAATGTTTAATGGACCTAATGCGGATGGCTTGATCCTGGGCTGGCATTAAGGTGCTCTCATTAAATCTTTTGATATCACCCTGGCCAACCAATTCCAGCTGCCATTATCTCTAAATTATGTATTCTTAAAGAATACACTGTAGTTTCTTTCCAAATAATTTTAACCCTCCACCACCACCACTACGACGACGACCACCACCATCATCATCATCATCATCATCATCATCATCATCATCATCATCATCATCATCATCATTACTACTACTACTACTACTAGCAAATATATGCTCCATCTGGTCGCATATTTTTGCTAGTTGTTTTAAGTTACATATTACATACATTAAATTTTAAACTACGTAAAAGGTAACCGTAGGGAAAGTGTTTAGAAAACGATATCTTTAAATTCTCTTCGATAAATAGAAGAAAGTTGTTAACTGGAAGTTATTTTATTGTTTCAGAAGACGGCGTAACAAAATTTATATTTGGCGGACATTTAGATGACCAACCCTCCAGTCTATAATCTTTATACAATGTTTTTACAATTTTTTTCGGATTGCCATCGATTAAGCAACAAAAATTCAGATTATCAAAAGAAAAATGTGTTTAGACTTATCCGTTTAGATTTTAGAGGGGGGTTCAGGGGGGTTCAGTTCGCTATGCACCCTAACATAAATTGATCCCCTTTTGGCAACGTGTCGTATACGTCTACCAAAATGGGCCTCGAGTGATAACAATATGTTAATCCTAAACTCACTTAAGGTTGTAAAAAGATAATAATATTTAAAGTTTTTTAAATCGAAAAAAAAATGTACCTAAAATAAAATCAACAATCAAAATAATAAAATACAGTGAACACGATTCTAAATTCAGTTATTTAATTGCTCAGTAAAATGTTTTTGTTTGTTTTTTACAAAAAAAATAGAAAACCACTCCATTCCATTGTTTTATTTATTAAAATATTAATAAATAAAACACGGAATAATAAAAACATAGTTTTTAAACAAAATCTACACTTTACGGCGTAAAATGTAAAACAAAAAATCCTAAACTCACTTACGGTCCTAAAAAGATAAGTTTTTCAAAGCGAAAAAAAAACGTGTTCATAAAATAGATCAACAATTAAAAAAATATAATACAGTGACAACGATTCTAAATTCAGTTATTTAATAGCTCAGTAAAATGTGTTTGCTTGTTTTTACAAAAAAATAATAATTTTTAAATGAATTATTTATTAAATTAAACAATTTGATTCAAAACATATTTGAATTAACACATAATTTCTAATAAGATTAAACCCAAAAACCCAAAAAGTTTTAATTAAGAAATCAAAGTAAATATATCATTTTTGAGCGACTCGTGCGATAAATCTCAAAGAATGTGTTGTTTACATGCTATTAATCACATAACGCGCCTTTGTATTGTGTCAATCTCTCTTTTCTCTCTCTTTCTCTTTCTCTTTCTCTTTCTCTGTCTCTATTTTTTTTTCTCTTTCTCTCTCTCTCTTTCTCTCTCTTTCTTGAAATAGAACTTTCTGTGCGTTCGAAATAGAACGTTATACTCAATAATCAGAGGGCAGATATCCATCATATTCCGTTCTAATTTAATTACGTAACTCAATTATATAGATAAATTAATTATGTTAATTTTGAAGACGCATGATGTTTGGGGAAGTTTTGAAATGGGTGTATCTAGGAGCTGATAAGTAGATATAAAAAGAAAGCGATCAAAACTAATGATATAGTTTCGGCTTCAGACAGATATATAATCTCCATTATTAATAGATTATTATTATTTTCATCATTTCTATGACATTTGTCTTCAAATTTTATTAACGACACCTCGTTCATTACTTTCTTGCAGTGTATCTTATCACAAGTAAAAACACCTTTTTCTCTGTGGTCGTCCTCACATTGATTGTGTATGTGTCATTCATCAAAGGGGCACCGACGCCGACCCCTGTTGAAACAAGCCGAAAAGATTTTAAAAGAGATATCGATTTAGCCACAGAAATCACGACATACACGATGAGAGCAATACACACCAGTTTCCTCACTTACGTAAGTATATCAAAATTACCATACTTAATGAATTTTTTTTTTGTAGTATGTGTCTTTTATTATTAAAAAGCAGTCGTGTGACATGTATTTAAACTAGTTTACTATTATACACACGGGTCTCTAAAAATGGATATTTTGAAAATTATATTCTGCCACTTTTCGATGTTTGGCTTTAGATGACAAAAAATATTTTCATGGATTCATTCTTATTTTTTATTGTAAACTCGGTATTCCTGAATTCGCATTGATATAGTTTAACCCCATATCTTAATCAGAGCTTCCAAAATGGCAAACGTGTTTTGGATGATTCTAATACTTTTGTTCTGCGAATTACGAACCCCATGGCTCTATTTCATGAAGTCATCTTCCCATTCAAAGTCACAACATCCATCTTTCCTACGTCAGACAGTTTAGTGAATGTCAGAAAAGTAATCTAATGGTAAACTCCAAAGAGTTTCCAATGCTACTTACACTCTCTGCATCAAATGGAACATTTCCTGCTTAGAACTGTTCAGATTAGCATCAGTTTATCATCTCAAATGTGTTATTGTCTCAATAGTTTTGCATCGTTTTCTTTTTAAATTGATCATTTTCATCAAGAAAAACTAATGTTCCAGTTATCAACACCGGCATGAACTACAGAGAAAGGCTTTTCCTTACCTCTTAATGAAATAAAGTTGTTTAATCATTTTATGCACTTGGTCCAAAATATTCCCCACTATTCGATATTATAAAAATATGACGACAATTGATTAAATATATTTTTCTTTTGTTTTATTTGTAGTGTACACGCGTTCCAATCTGGTTCACCTCCGACTGCAATCATTTTGTGGCCATGTTGAATGCCAGATCAGATTTACCACTACCAAAAGTTGTCATCAAGAATAAATTGAATTTTCAAAACATCAAATCAGTCAAGGTAAATGGAAATTATTTCATTAATGTTTTTGGTGTCTTTTATATACAAATGATTTTTTGGTTAGAAGTGAAATTTTATTTCATCATTTGTATGAATTTATTTAAATAAATCAGACTCATCACCATCACAATCACCATCAGCGTTTTTTATCACTCCCTGAGGAGGAACCCCTCTTTGGTTTCCGACACGTTATTGGTGACTGTCGTTCATGTTTTTTTTCTATAGTCGCTAAGCACTTCGGGTTGGCGATGCTTTTGCCCATAACTAGGTGTCTACATGCAGCGCCTGATATTCTCAAATGGTCACCCATCTAGTACTAACCAGACTCAACGTCGCTTAACTTAAATGCAATAAAAACATGATTTAACAACGGAAAACTCAAAATAATTTTATTCAATGAATTCAGACAATAGTTGAAATATTTGAGAATATATTGTATTAATTAAGATTATCAAATATTTATTAACTTTGTTATTTTCTATTCCAGGCGGCTGTGACGAACATGAGTCGAACAGTGAACGAATATCTGGGTTTAATAAAACAACATTTGGATGAGGAATACAAGATTGTCTGTGAGTCTGCAATAAGAATTAAAGTCGAATGCCATTTTCCGAAATTCTGTTCCACTCTTCCTAACAACGATTTCGCCATTTTGTACTGCAATCTCAACGCAGCCTATCATTACCTGGACAATTTGAAAGTTATTCTCGAATTACCGGTGAGTTTCAACAATTATCTCATAGTATTTATTTATTCTATTCCCATTTACACGACTGAATTTTGGAGTTTTGATAAAAGTAAGTCTTGTAGAATTAGGCGCCCCATTTGAGGGGTTCTAAAATGATTGACATTTGTTCAGATTTTGAGAATCAACATAATTTCATGTCATTAAACTACAGTTAAGAAATGTCAAAATATTCTCTAATCTGTGTTTTATCCGCTCTCCTGGACCTCTTCATTAAAAAGAATAAATATCAGGTTGGAAAGAAAGTAATGTCGTATTTTTTTTCTTCATTACTTTGCAGCCTCCTGAGTTGTACATACTTCTACATTTTTTGGTGAATTGGTGTCTTAATACTTTGCTTTGCCTTTCAGATATAGTAGATAGTTTGAAAATATTAAGTTTAACGGTATCAGGTGTCAAAAAATGGATATGAGTGAATAGCATCTGAGACATTGCATGCTCTATTAATTCAAAAAAGGAAACTCAGCTGCAGAAGCTACACGGAATATTGGAACTGTCTATGGGATAAATGTTCTGAATGATCGAAAATGTCAACGGTGGTTTGCAAAATCTTCTTCTGGAGACCTTTACCTGTCAGATCGGCGACGTTCGGGAAGACCAAAATCAATTGATAAAGACGCCATTAAAGACGCTGTGGATGCCAATCCAAAGTTAACCAGCAGAGAATTAGCTCAACAATTCAATACAACCAATACCACAATTATTTCATGTCTTCACGAGTTAGGAAAAGTTTCAAAACTTGGACTCTGGGTTCCCCACGATTTGACTGACGCTCAACGAAATCAAAGATTGACTGTTTGCACATCTTTGCTTTCCAGGAATCATCGAGAACTATTTTTGCAAAGAATTGTGACTGGAGATGAAAAAAAAGGTTCTTTAGAAAAATACCCAACGCAAAAGACAACGGTAAGACCGAAACCAAAGTCCACAGCCTGTTCCAAAACAAGGACTACACGCAAAGAAGGTTATGCTCTCTTTATGGTGGGACATGAGAGGGCTGATTCATTATGAGTTACTAAAGCCTAATCAAACAATCACAGCAGTAAACTATTGTTTGCAGCTGGATGATCTAAGAATTGCTCTATCAAAAAAACGAAGAAGAAGGAATCAAGAACCTAGTAGATCGTTGGACAGAAGTCATAGAAAATGAGGGAAATTATTGTAAAGATGTAAACCGCCCTAATGTGAATGTTTTTGGACAAAAACGACATTACTTTCTTTCCAATCAATGAAATTTCCGTTTTTTCCTATTTAGGGTATTGCTAAGGGTTTTTAGTATAATCAATAATTTTTTACATTAACAAAACCTCCCATTTAGAAAATTTATTAAAAAATGTCTTAGCGGACACACACACATATTGGATTGACCAAAACACATCAAAAATGGCGCTTGATCGAAATCATGGCAAAGACACCTTTGACCCTTTCTGTTTTCTGTCATGAAACTGACGGGAGAATTTGAAGGTTTTATGAACAGAATCAAACAGTAAATCGCACGAAATATAAGACATCGTCAACTTCTTATTTTTGTTTTCATGCTCGACGATTCCGCCATTCCTTTATATTTCGTGTATATTTCTTATTATATAGGATTTGGTCAAAGACAATCTGAAAACGCTTTCCATGAACGTGGGGGATTGGAAGCAGATGGCTTCGGAGCGACCAGTTTGCAATAAACAATTGTGTATAATTCTTCATTTGGGTTCCGTTATAATTCTTCAATAATTTATGGTTTATGCAGACTTCATATCCACTCGGATCTATTGTGGTCATTTTCGCACTAATACTCACGGGGGATGGTATAAACCCCTAATAACTCCTTAAGACATTGATTAAATAGCACCTTATGTTCAATTAATGGTAGACAATGAATAGTTTACAATAGGCGTTGTATATTGAGCGGTGGTAACGGTAGATCACGCGTAACTGTGACGTCACAGTCGAGATGTGAGACAAGTTTTATTCTTTCTTTTTGGTTTAACATGAGACCGAGCAGACGTGTTAAGTTTTATTTATCTACCTCCCACAAGGTAAGATGTGACACAAGGTCGGGAAAGTGGGATTAGATAAGCCAGCGCTCGAGAGGGGAGCACTCTGGCCATTTAAAAATTGCCTGGGTAGCCCCGTCGGCATTCCCCGGTAGAACCCGTGTTAAGTGATGATTGCTGAGAACTAACACGACACCCCCCCCCGCCTGATTGTCTAATATTCGTTATTTGCCCGATGTGTACAATCATGGCCTATTGGATCGGCTATAAGTATTTCATACCTCATCAGATCGTCTACGATGAATCGTGTACAATAGATATTGGATCTCGGTATTAAATAACCTAAAAAGGGTTGACTTGCCGTCAAACAAAAAAAATCAAACCTAATCGAAAGTTCCTAGCACTTTACCTTTTTCGTTCCATCTCACCGTTTTGAAATCTATCGATATTAGTAAACCAAAACGCAATTATTCGGTGGTAAACAATGTCCGTGGAGGAAGCCATTTTGACCATTTTCCATCTCCACTTCAAATATACTAAACCAAAGCTTCAAAATATTTATCTTCTTCAGTCGAACATTCCGTGTTTTTTTTTTCTAAAATGGCGTCTGCTATTCGTTTTGTTGCTCATTAAAAGTCTCATGTGTTTTCTTTTGTTTCTATTGTAGCTTTCCGATTCACAGTTGGCCAATCTGAATGTTGACAGTCAACTTGTTGTGCCGCAAAACCTTCCATTTCTCTATCGCCGATGGCTCGTCATGCAAATGCTGCACACCTCACTCAATCAACTCAACTCCATTCAACAAACACTGACTGAAATCTCGAAGGCGTTGTTGTAGAAATGTGAATGGACTAATTATTTTTTAGAGTAATCCAACTAATTATCGTGAGATAAGATGTGAATTTATCTAGATATTGTTCATTATGCGCAGTACGCGCACCCGCCCATGACCTAATTTTGTAAATATTATTTATAATAAGCTTACTTAAGCACACACAACAATGACATATGTTTGTCATTTCAAAAAAGTTAAAGCGTTTAAAGCTTTAAATATTATTCTTCAATGAAATACATTGTTTTTATAAAGTTATTAAAAATATATTTTATTTTTGTATTAATTTTTAATTATTATGAATATATTTTATTTTTGTATTATTTTTTAATTATTATGAATATATATTATTTTTGTATTAATAAAAAAGTATTTTTATAACTCGTTTTTTCTTATTTTTATTTCACCTTCATTTTTATTTTATCTCTTTGTTATTTTATTAATTGTAACTTGCGTCGCCATCTTTGAAATTAAACGTTGAATGGGCATAACTACAGATTTAAAAACACTGTCGTCTTTAAGTTAAATTACCCAATGTTTCTTCTTATTTGCGTTTCACGGGCCGATCGTTCGTTTGTCTCCTAAAATTGAAAGGAAAAAATTATTTCTCTAATACTCATGGCATGAATCGATCTCCCCCACCGCCTACAAGCAATGGGTGAAAGTGTAGGTAGACTAGACTCAACAGCCTTGGTAGGGCAACTAATCTTGAAGAATGAAAACTCTGAAATAAGACCATCTTTCCAACTTATAATTTTGGTTGAACATAAATCTTCTATCATAAATACATTATTTATTTAATGGTAAAAAATCATTTTAATTTTGTGTATTTAAACAAAAAATGTAATCAGGAAATTTTATTGTTTGTATTGTAATTGAAAGTAAAAATAGAACAAAAAGAAACGTTTGGGAAACCCAGTGTAGACGGGTATTTTAGCTAGTAATTATGTATTTGAATTATATATCATCATCATAATCATCATCATGAGCGCTATCATCATCATCATCATCATCATCATCATCATCATCATCATCATCATCAGCAGCAGCAGCAGCAGCAGCAGCAGCAGAAACAGGCAGCCCCTTAAATTCCAACCCTTCCTAACCGTGCTTGTAGTGACATTCGTAAAGTAAAGCCTGTTCGCTGGAAAGTAACGTCATGCTAGTAGGTGACGAGATTAGCGGACGGAAAAGGGTTGATTCCAAACAGGACCCTAGTTTTTCCGAAGAAGACCTTAGAATTATTTTGCATCAAAAGAAAAAAAAACTAGAATTCATATAAAAAGAAAGGAAAGAGTAAAATCAAAAGGAAAATGTTTTTCTTTTCTCGGTATTTTGGGAGATATGAAATCCTAAGTGTCTGGGATGAGAGCTATGACACCCTTCAATCTCAGTTGTTGCAAGGTCATCTGCATCCGATAAGTTGCAAAAGCAAATTAGGCTTTTTGCCGATAACAGCGAAAAAAGATTGAAACGAGTATGTCATGTTTTCCAAGGTTGAGAAAAAACAACGGCGAGTTCAATTGATAAGAAAAAAAGAATTGCTTTTCTTTTGTCAATATTATTTTGTGAAATGTGAATTCCTACTGCCAAAGATAAACAAAAAACGATGACATTTGTCAACGTTGATTGTGGTGTCAACGGACCCATCCGATATGTTACAAAAATAAATAAGGCCGATAACGACGAATATTGTCGGATTGAGCAAGATTAAAACGAACATGATCATGTTTTCTGAAGTTGAGAAAACAAAAAATAGTTTTAAAATGTGTTTGCAAACCACAGGCCACAGGAGGAAGGTAGAGTATCATCTGAAATATATTTCCATGACAGATATTGAAGAAAAGCGTAATCGTTAAAGAAGTGTGAAATTTCCCCGCCTTGTAACGGTACAAGTTTTTTTCTCTTTACCAAAAAATTATTCTTCTAAAGAAATACCCAAGATACAGAATGGTTGATTTTTTTTTTCATTGTTCTGCTTGAAATGACCCTTCGCTTCGCAGTGGTACCAAGTTGCTGACCATCGCCGGACAATTGCCCTCTGAGCATTTAATCACAACGTGGAAGAGCGGTGATTTTCGTACATGACCCTTCGACATCTTCGGCTTCATCAGTGAGCAACTTTTCCCGAGCAGTGCCAGGTGACCAACCGAATTCAAGAACGGACAAATTGGTGACGTCACGTTTTAGTTTAAATATCAACTTATTTAGTTTCTAGAGAATATCGTTGGTTATGATGTATGCAATTAATAATTATGCCTTGTCTGGAACGATTTTCATTTTTTTAAAACAGTGTCGGGAGTTACTTTTGCTAGTAATTATCTTTTAAGCTTATATATCAGCAGCAGCAGAAGCAGCAGCTGAAGGCAGCCCTTTCCCATAAAGTCCAACCCTTTCTAACCGTGCTTGGACCTGACCTTCGTAATGTAAACTCTGATCGCTGGAAAGTGATGTCATGCTAGTAAGTATCAATGGAGATATGTCTAAAAGTCAAACTGCCGATAATGTATGAGAGCTTTTTAAAAAGCATTAGAAAACTTTTAAAATTACATTATTATAAGAATAGACACGATTCGATTTATACTTAAACTAAATTTTATTAAATACTAGCGTAAATTTTATTAAATACTAGCGTAAGTAGTAATGGAGATATGTCTAACGGTCAGACTAATGTATGGGGGCTTTTAAAAAAAGCATTTAAAAACTTTTTAAATTCCATTATAAAAGAAAAGAATAGACACGATTCGATTTATACTTAAACTAAATTTTATTAAATACTAGCGGCTACCCGTCACCCGACGTTGTCCAGGATAAATTTAAAAGAATGAAATAAAATGTGTAAACTGCCGCCGGACGCAAATAGGTCACAACGGATAGTTTTTACGTAAAGAAACAAATGTCGCTTTTGAATTGTTGAAAATCTATGTACCCAATAACACGTTTAATGCAAATTACCACAGTGTAGAAGGATATCTCCGGTGTAGAACGATATCTCCTTTAATGACGCTTCTACAGAATTTGAACCGAACCGAACAACTAAACTTAAAACCTTTTTTGTTTTGTTTATAAGCCAATTGTTATTGCTATTTTGTTTTTAATTAAAGTTTATTTAAATAAAAATTACCCATTGCCCCACTCTCGTAAACTCCACGGAATATATCTATCACCAAAGAAAAATTTAAATTAATAATTGTGGTTTAATGACACCTAAAACGCTAGGATCGGCTGGGAATGGCGGGGCTTTTTATGTCAAATTTATGCGTGAAGCTGATTTTCAATATTTCTTTTTTTTATTATATTATTTTTATCTATTCTGCCAATTGTTGCAAGGTGTTTACTGCGTAACCGTAATCGCCTGAAAAGATACAATCTTAATTTTCGAATAAATAAACCAGAACAAAGTTAAGTGTTTAAATATTGGAAAGAAAAATAATACTTATCTGGTTTCTTCTCGAAGGTTTAATTTTGTTTAAAATGTGACGTAGTGTTATGGCGAACGATTTGATGCGTAATATCGATGTAAGCTTTGCTGTGATTGAATGTTTTACAAATTCTGAAACGGTGTAACTTGATTACAGTTCCTTGTGAAGTAATTGTCAAATGGGGTTTGAGGAGGGTAAGAGTTATTAATTCATAGTGAGAAATTAGCGTGCTACCCTCTCTTTGGTTCACTTAGTTTTGAGAAGCTTACAGTGCGGAATGTATGTAATGTTTTTGGTTTAGCTCATAAAACTAATTTATAGTTTCTTGAAACACGCTCGAAGATATTAGGCGAGTTAAGTTATGTGTTTCAATGCGTTTGACGAATTAGTTTTATAGTCTACTTTAACTGGGTCGGGAGGGGGAAATCAACTACATTTTATATATATATATATATTAATTAAAAAACAAGAATTCAATATGAATAGTTAAGTAGTGTTTGATTACTGCGTTTAAGTAAATAAACATCTAGTTGTTTCAACGATTTTAAAGACTAAAATTAGTTTATTATTTTTATTGTGCAAAATCTGAAAACAATTTTCTTTACAGCGGTTATTAAAGTAAAAACATGTAAAGTCAAGCAAAGACGATTATACTTTTTTAATGCTTAAATATCAACATATTTCGTGTGTAGAAAATATTGTTGGTTACGACGTATGTAATTAGTAATTACGTTTCCTATTTACTTACCACTTCACCAAGGAAGAATTAGACACCAAGTCAGTTTTTAATGAGTGGAAAATCCAGTTCACAAAAAAGGACTTCTCGATTGCGACAAAAACATAAAATTGCTTCAGTCAATAATACATTTCTGCTTCACTGACACAGGGCAGAAAAGATACTACACTTTGAATTATCTATTTGCAACAAAAAAAAAGAAAAAAATACAATTTAAATTCAAAAGGCCAAAGAACTGTAGTTATGAATTATGGGGGGAATCGGTAATTAAATAAACAAACAAAATAAGAACAAACAATGAATTATTTTTTAAATGAAAACGATAAATAATGGATAGTGTGTGATAAAAATGCGAAACTATTTGCAAATAAATTGATTAGTTATGTCACTTTTTTTAATTGTATTTTTGTCGTGAAATAAAATTCTTTTAAAATGTTTACTTTAATTTAAGGCTTTAATAGTTATTTTTCTAGCACCAAACATATTTGAACTGTTTTAGAATTTTATTACACACAAATAACTTTTTTGCACAAAAAATAAACTTCAGACATTCTTTTCATACAAAAAGAAACAAGTTCTAACGGGATTTCTCGTCGATAATGTCTTATGGCTAACAAATTGGAAAGAAGAAAAAATTGAGTTGCCAGGGAGACATAGATATGCAATTTTATATACGTTCAAAATTAAATTATAATTTTGTATCAGTACAAACGAAATCATTTTATATTATACAGACTTGTTATTGTGTAAAAAAAACTATTTCAAACTTTTGGGAAAACAAGTAAGTATTTGTTTTTTTATTTAATATTTTTCTATCAAGAGAGGTTTGTCATCGATCTTGAATTTTAGTGTAAACGACTTTTTGTATACTTTTATCTCCCAAACTGTTCCATCCGAAGTGTCTTGTTTATCCTGTTAGCACCAACCATTGTGACGTCAGCAAAGAAACGAGACTCAGTGGAATTACTTTCTCTTTACGAAGGTCACGGCTTGGGGCGGTGGCAATGTGGTAGTGTCAGAGCTATGCCGTCTTTAACACCGATTCTTGACAGGGCCATCCATGGCGGATAGATATGACCAGCAGAGGTATTACAGTCGCGACACGACTAACAGGGCTCTGGTGAAAATCTAGGAACGGTCAACATCATGGTCCGTCGTCTTCTGGTCGTCTCTGCCTCTGCGTCTGTGGCAAGTAAGGACTTTCCAGGTGTGCAACGGCAAATCCATAGATAACAACGTTGCTTCTGTGCATATGCAACCGCAATTCCTTAGTGTTCTTTGGACGAAACCTTCCCCGACTTCGTACGAAGCCGCTGAACATGCAGGTTCAATGAATGGTTGCGACCCACGAGGGGGCGTCACTCAGACCAAACAATCCTAAATTACGGACGTCACGGGATCTGTACAGAAATCCGATTCGCTGAACAACATCAGCAGCAGCTGGCGTCTAACGACAAAAAAACGAGAACAGCTTTCAATGAATCGAAAGAATCAAAATGTTACATTTCGATCTACGAATCTTTTCCACGAGTGGTTATGTAAACAATTCGAGTTGGCAGTCAGTCAGTCGAATAAAAACGTTGTAAAATGTAATAGTAAACGGCGTTCATTCATAAAATCAAGCAGGAAGGTTGTAAGTTGTGTCTAATCAGTAAAGTGTCACTATTTACATTACTGTTACTATTTACATTACTTTCATTCCGCACTGTAAGCCTCTCCCAACTACTTGAATCAAAGAGAGGGTAGCACGCTAGTTTCTCTCCATGAATTAAATAACAATTTCAGTATTTTAATAATTTCATAATCAAAAATACTTAAACATAAGTTCATCAAAATTTTAAATAAATAAGGAATTAAAGGAAAATTGTGTTTTGAAACAATTAAAATGGCGGCATGTTTATTGGTGAAAAGAACTTGCAGAAAATACGAAAACCTGGATATAGACATCAAAAACTGGGATTTCGGAAAGTGTGGGGGTAAAACTATGTGCGGAAGTATTTTATATTTACATGTTTATATGTGTGTGCGTCTATGTGTGTGTGTGTAAGATAATGAAGAGTGGCAAAAATGAATCGTAGACGAGTCCATTGTGGGTGGGACGTCATGAAAGAAAGAAAGCGACTTGATAACTGTTAAAAAGGAGAAGGTTTCACAGTGCAAACGAGACTTGAAAGACGGCTGTTCCAGAAACGCGAAGAGCTGGAGCGCTTGGTGATTGGTGAATCGGACTACCAGAAGAATGGAAGTTTACCGATCTTTATTGCACCGATGAAGTTTTATTGGCTATGGTACCCAAGCCCATCTTGCTGTTAGGCTGACTAAACATGCGACTGATAAGCAAGTTGGTACCGTGAAGGAATCCCCTAACTTGTATTTCATCAAACAGAAAATTGGAAGTGCTTGTGGAACAATTGCTTCACTTCATGATCTGATAGACAATGCAGAGCAAATTGCTTTCCAATCGGATGTATATATAAACGAGTTTCTAGCGGAAACCAAGTCTGTGACCTCAGCAAGAAAAAGACTTACATGAGACAAAAGTATGTCAAATGATTTTTTATATGTGTGTGCGTAGCCGGCGTAAACCATCCAGTGATGGGAAATAAAGAAAACCAAAGTTTTTCCATATACGTTCGGTTCTTTGTCATTCTTGTTGGATCTTACCGGGTACCCCGAAAGAACGGGTAATGCAACATGTGTATGTTTGTGTGTGCTTGCGTGTGTTTTTGAATATATTAACGAGTATGTGCGCGTTTGTGTGTGAGTGTGTTAGAGTGTATCTTTCAGTGTGTTTTTGTTTGTGACGGTGTTTGTATTCTTGTGTTGTGTATGTGCGTGTTTGAGTATGTTATTTGATTATGTGTCCAGTAGTGTTTTTGTGATTTTGTTTTGCATGTTTTTGTGACTGTGTATAGTGTAGTGCGTGTGTTTTTAGTGTGTTTTGATTGTGCATATGTGTGTGTGTCTTATAATGCGTTTTTCAGTATGTGAGCGTCTGTATGTGTGTATGTCCAATATTTAGCTTGTGCTAGAAGAAAGTGTGTAAATGGACGTTTCATCTCTTTTAAATGAAGGAAACAGCGTATGTATGGACCGTACGGCCAATCGTAGAATTATGTCCGTCGACAACGAAAATGGTTTCACGTCATGTCAACCCTAGTTGGGTTATTTTATGATGATATACATTTGATGTAGTATGTAATTTAACAGTGCTCAATACATTAGAAGAGCTGAGTAGTAGTATGAAACTGCGCTTAAGGCAAGCAAGGTACACAATATTTTTGCGTTTTCCCTCGTACTCTTCAATCTGGTTAAATACTTTTCTTTTCTTTTTTATGAAAAAATAATGTTACATTAACTGCTACCCCTAGCAATTAAAGCTTTTAGTTTAATTGCTTATTCATAACATCGTTTTGATGTTACATTTGAAAACTTTTATTTCTCATAATATATCCGATTTATTGAATAAATACATGCAATTTTAATTAACATTCGATAGGTCTCTGAGTGTTTTAAATAATAGAAAAAATTAGCACGTTGGTTTGTTTAAAAAATTTAGGTTCCTAGTGGTGGCGCCCATGAAATATTTTTCCTGGGTCAACGAGCACCTGGAGCCGTTACAGAAGATAGACATAATAAAATAAGAAGAATTCTGGAATTTAAAAAATATTTTTATTTACTCAAGATTATCCAATATTTGTCTGATTTTATTGAGATGAAACAAAAATATTATGACGGAAATAAAAAAAGAAATTCGAGAAATTAGAAATAAACAAAAACATTAAAAATATACAAATTCACTACAAGGCAGGTGAAGCTAGGGCAGTAGCGCTTGATATATCCAAGGCATTCGACAAGGTATGGCATAAAGGGCTTCTCCTGAAAATACGCTCATACGGTATTACTGGGCAATTATTAAATATAATTAGATCCTTCCTAGACAAAAGGAAAATCCAGGTTGTCCTCGATGGCCGTTCATCTAAGCAACATGACATAAATGCTGGTGTACCCCAGGGATCTATCCTTGGACCTTTACTGTTCCTGATCTTCATAAACGATCTCCCTGATGACGTAGAGTCTGAGATTGGTTTATTTGCTGACGACACCACACTTTACTCTCGCCATGTTGGTAAAACAGACGCGATCATATCCAAGGCAATGGCTGAATCTTTAGAAAATGACCTCCAGGCTGTAGTGGATTGGGGTCATTAATGGTTGGTAACTTTTAATGCCGTAAAGACAAAGCTCCTTTCCTTCATTAACTACAAGGAACCTATTCAACCACCGATTGTCATGGCAAATAACACCCTACCTGAGAGTTCATCATTCAAACTCCTCGACCTAACCTTCACAGGTAACATGAATTGGAACAAATACATTGAAGACATTGCCGCAAAGAAGGTTGGCTCCCTCTACCGTGCTAGTAAACTCCTCACACCTGACATTATCCTGTATCTCTAAGCCACCATTCGCCCATGCATGGAGTATTGTTGTCACATCTGGGCTGGTGCATCATCTACTAGTCTCTCCCTCCTTGACAAGGTCAAAAAAAGAATCGCCAACCTAATTGGACCCTCACTGTCAACCAAGCTTCAGCCTCTGTCCCATCGCAGCAATGTGGCATCCTTGTGCTTGTTTTACAAATACTTCAATGGATTATGCTCCGATTAATTGGCTACTCTGGTGCCCCCTCGACGTAAATTCCCTAGACTAACTCGACAATCAACTAAATCTCATTCATTCACTGTGGAGGTCCCCAGATGTCGGAGAGCCTTCTACTAAAATAGCTTCTTTCCTCGTACTGCTGGCCTCTGGAACTCTCTCCCTGTCCCCTGTTTCCCCGACAGAATAGACATGCAGAAGTTTAAAACTAATGTAAACAGACATCTCGCTGCGCAGATCCCAAGTAAGGTTGACCCCCCCTTCCTTCTCCCCTTTTCTTTTCTCAGTAGCCCCTTACGTCTACAGTGGCGGCTTTCCTTGTTTGGGGTGAACTATGTTAAAAAAAAAAATATTTGATGTTCTTGCGTAAAATAAATTGATAAAAGTAAGAATAATTAGATTTGTAATCACAATAGTCACAAACTCCGTATTATTTATTTATCAACTGGTTTCTTGTTTCGTTTTGTGAGGCATATCCGTAATTGCAGCGATAGCGGACGCTAACAAACATACACGCACTGTTTTTTTATATAATAGCCGAAAGTACAAGTGAAAAGATGAATGTTTCCAAACGTATCTTTGAATGAAAACATCAAATATGAGTTTCGCTTCGATACAAATCTCCTTTCACTTCCGTGTCAATCGGAAAAGACGACGTATTTTAAGGGAAAAACTCTCATTTTTCCAATCTTATTTTAGACATGGAATTTCAGATCTATCCTCTATATAAGAACACACATTTAAACAGCAACATTATTGTCGTTTCACTAGTTGAAGTTATTCTATTCGAAAGATTTGTCCCACAAAAAACTTTACCTCACATAGACTTGCAGTCTTGTATTTTACATTTACTGCCATAAAGAAAGCATATCCCAAAACCTCTTCATCTGAAAGATATCCTCATCTTCGAATTCCGATCATCGTCCATATTTTATACGAAGAGAAAAAGTAAGTAGTCGACAAGTTTCTTATTTTATATTTTAAAATGTATATTATTATTTATTCTATTCAAGTGTCCTTTTCGTAGCCATGTTCGGATGCTTTTGTGCGTCTTTTCTCCGGTCAGTCTAATAAATCGTCATTGTAGTTGCTTCTCTTCTCATTTTTCTTTTCTTGCCCTTTTGTTATCACAACAGCTGTTTACCATTGAGTTATCGCTGGTGACGGCCGTTAAGTTTCTCTGGAATCTAAATGGCAATAAGCCTCTTCAAGATTCCAGTACAGTCAATTGGTTTGGCGTTTTAACTAACTTGTATTTAACGATTATAACTCCATGATAAACGCGTGTACGTTGAATACAATATATTAATAATTCTCTATGCAATTCAAATGTACAATTTCTCATAAAACCACCGAACACGTGTAAACACGAAAGTATCAACAAAAGACACTAAAAATAAGCGTTGTTCATAAATGTTCTATATTTATTGATTTTCATGAAAAAAAAAGACATTTTCCATAAAGAGTAACACAAACAGTAGTAAAATGTTGCAGTAAACGCTGTTCATTCATAAAATCTGACGGGAGTTCAGTCAAGTAGTTATTGTATAATCAGTCAAGTGCAAATGTGTCTTTCTCTCTCCCGGTCCCCCTCTCACCTTCTCTCTCTCTCTCTCTCTCTCTCTCTCTCTCTCTCTCTCTCTCTCTCTATATATATATATATATATATATATATATATATATATATATATATATATATATATATATTCATATATACAGGAAATATGTAAGTGTGGCCTTATTTTCAGTGTTTTAAATGCGTGTGTGACCGCATTGGTTTCTGTGATTCCATTTAATGTGCATGTGTTTTTCTTTGAATGTGTGAGCGCATGTATTGCGTATCCGTGTATGCGTTCGTTTTAGTTGTAGTGTGCGTGTCTTTGTGTGTGGGTTTGTTTGCTTGTGTGGTGTGCTCGTATCTTGTGTTTGAATGTGCATGCCTGTCTGTATGTGTGTGCATATGTGATTTTTATTTCTGTTTCAGAAGAATTCTGTGTAAATGTTTTTTTTTTCGAGGGGTGGGGGGGGGGGGTGTTTTGATGGAAATCGCTCCAGACAATGTATAAAGCCACTTGATGTAAGGAGCTAAAAGAAAATACTATTTCAAGATCAAAAATATCTAACAATAAGTGTTAGATGGAGAGATTTCGACCAAAAAACAGCAATTATCCCCCCTTTGTCAGAAACATCGCACATGGAATGTGAGGACTGAAGCACAAAATAAGGGAAGCTAGAGGTGCCGAAAGTAAACCCAACGTCCATTTTCTACCCTCCTATCTCCCTTGTAGCGAGGAGAAAACGTATGTATCGAACTCTACGTTCGGTCGTATGTTTGAAAGAGTAGGTGACCCTATCTTATGTGCTCCCTCTCTCCTTCAGTCTCTCTCTCTCTCTCTCTTTCTGTCTGTCTGTCCCTCTCTCTCTCTCTCTCTCTCTCTCTCTATATATATATATATATATATATATATATATATATATATATATATCCCTCTTTCTACCTTTAATTTATGTGGGTGTGAGTGTTAAACTATCTTATTAGCTGCTAACGCAAATACTAAATATACAACTTTAGTGATAAGTATTTGGAATTTTTTAAATAATATTTTTGATTTCTCCAATATTGTCTAATATTTGTCCGATTTGATCGAAATAAAACAAAAATATGTAGTCCGAATAAAAAAGTTCATTAAATTGAAAATATACATATCTACGAGTATTTTATGTTCTATTGTAAAATGAATGAATAAAAGTCGGCCTGATTGCATTTAAGAAATGACAATAGTCACCATATCCGTATTATTATTTATCAATTGGTTGCTTGTTTCGCTTCGTGAAGCATATCTGAAATTGCAGCGATGGCGGGCGCTAATACACGCACCCTCACACTGTCAGAAATTATCTCACAATTCGCCTCCACAGACGAAACTGCAAATCGGTAGGCGGTTTCCTCTATTTTAAATAATAGCCGGAAGTACAAGTGAAAATATAAATGTTTCCCCTTTTTTAATGAAAACATCAAATATGAGTTACGCTTCAATACAAATCTTCTTTCACTTTCGTATCCACCATCGGAAAAGGCGTCGTATTTTAGATACAACTTTTTTCTCTAAGTTTCCAATCTTATTTTAGACATGGAATGTTCATATCTATCCCTATATAAGAAAACGCATTTCACCAACTTCATTTTCATCTCACAAGTTGATGTGAAAAGTTATTCTGTTCGAAAGATTTATCTCTACAAAAACAGCTTATATGCGTCTTGTAACAGTCATACCGTTTTGTATTTTCCATTTACTACCACAAACAAAGAATAGCCGAGAACCTCTTCATCTAAAATATAACCTCATCATCCGAATTCTGATCATCATCTATATTTTAAATAAGAATAAGTAAGTGGTTGACAAATTTCTTTTTTATATTTAAATTATTTGTATTACTATTGTTGTTATTATTGTCGCTATTATTATTATTATTATTATTATTATTATTTACACTCTAGTAGTTTTCATATAAGTTATTATCGGTGATTGCCTATTGGCAATAACATATGATATGTACTAGAGTCTGGTTGATTTCCAACACTGTGTTTCTTTCAATAACTGTTGAAAATCACTTTGAGTTATCGCAACATCTGTTTACCATAGATTTCCTGCTAATAATGACAGTTGGTTTTCTCTGAGATTAAAGTGGCAATAATTCCAATACTATCTGTACTCTTACAATAGTAATCTGGATGCCGCTCTTCATCTTCGGTCTTTCCATCCTCAATGACACTTCACGACCATTTTGTATTGGACCAACCAGGTCTGGTACCCCCAGGTGTTCTTTTTAGGTGAAGGCACATTATAAAAATGCCTGCACGTCCTATTATTATTATTATTATTATTATTATTATTATTATTATTATTATTATTATTATTATTATTATTATTATTATTATTATTATTATTATTATTATTATTATTATTATTATTATTATTATTATTATTATTATTATTATTATTATTATTATTATTATTATTATTATTATTATTATTATTATTATTATTATTATTATTATTATTATTATTATTATTATTATTATTATTATTATTATTATTATTATTATTATTATTATTATTATTATTATTATTATTATTATTATTATTATTATTATTATTATTATTATTATTATTATTATTATTATTATTATTATTATTATTATTATTATTATTATTATTATTATTGTTGTTGTTGTTGTTGTTGTTGTTGTTGTTGTTGTTGTTGTTGTTGTTGTTGTTGTTGTTGTTGTTGTTGTTGTTGTTGTTGTTGTTGTCGTCGTCGTCGTCGTTGTTTTATTATTATTATTATTATTATTATTATTATTATTATTATTATTATTATTATTTTTTTTTTTTTTTTTTTTTTTTTTTTTTTTTTTTCTTCTATGATTTTTGTCTTCAAGTTTTATTTAGGACATCTCGTTCATTTCTTTCTTGCAGTGTATCTTATCACAAGTAAACCCACCCTTTTCTCTGTCATCGTCCTAACATTGATTGTGTATGTGTCATTCATCAAAGCGGTACCAACATCGACTCCAGACGAAACAAGCCGAAAAGATTTAAAAAGAGATATCGATTTAGCAACAGAAATCACGACATACACGATGAGAGCAATAAACACCAGTTTCCTCACTTACGTAAGTATATCAAAAATACTATACTTAATGAAATTTATTTTTCTTTTGTAATATGAGTCTTTTATTATTAAAATGCAGTCGTCGGACAGACGCGTCTGTTAAAAATGGATATTTTAGAAAATTATATTCTGCCACTTTTTGGCTTTAGATAACGAAACATATTGTCATGGATTCATGATCATTTTTTATTTTAAACCCGAGGTTCCTGCATTTGCATTGATATGATTCAACCCCATATCTAAATTGTAGGTTTCCAAAAGTTGCAAACGTCTTTTGGGTGATTTGAAAACTTTTGTTCTTGGAATTACGAACCACATGGTTTTATATCGTGAAGTCATCCTCCCATTCTAAGTCACAGCATCCATCTTTGTTACAGCAGACATTTTAGCCCATGTCCGAAAATCAATCTAATGGTAAACTCCAAAGAGTTCCAATCCTACTTACACGTGTCTTCATCAGATGACGCATTTCCTGCTTAGAACTGTTCAGATTAGCATCACATAATCATCTCAAATGTTTTATTGTCTCAATAGTTTTACATCGTTTTATTTTTAAACGTCTTATCTTCGGTTAAAATGCATCGGGAAAACTTATGTTCCAGTTATCAAGACTGGCAAAAACTACCGAGAAAGGTTTTTCCTTACCTCTTAATAAAATAAAGTTGTGTAATCCTTTCATAACTTTACCCAAAATGTTTTGTCGCCATTTGATATTACAATATGATGACGACAATTGATTAAATGTATTTTTCGTTTGTTTGTAGTGTAAACGCGTTTCAATCTTGTTCACCTCCGACTGCAATCATTTTATGGCCATGTTGAATGCCAGGTCAGATTTACCGCAACCAAAAGTTGTCATCGAGAATAAATTGAATTTTCAAGACGTCAAATCAGTCAAGGTAAATGGAAATTATTTTTTTAAAGTTTTTTGGTGCCTTTTATATACAAATGATTTTTTGGTTAGAAGAGTCATTTTATTTCATAATTTGTATGAATCTATTTAAATAAATCACCATTAATGTAGATTACGGGAGGCATTGTGCAATTTGCATATAAAGGAACATTCGAAGGCAATACATTTTTCTTAAAATATATCATACAGAACTTCCATCAGACAACCCTGATGCAAGTTGGATTATTATATCATATAAGGAATATATATATATATACAATGAGTATATATATATATATTCTTATATGATATAATAATACTACTTGCGTTAAAGTGGTCTGCTGGAATTTTCGTATAATATGATATTTCAAGAAAATTTGTATTGCCTACAATATTTTGTTTAACCCTCTCGATTAGTCTACTGTCTGTGCCCACTTATATATATATATATTAATTTTAAATAAATAATATTAAATTGTTTTATCTAGCTTTCGCTCTTATCAGTGTAGGGAATGATAATCTCAGACGGTCGTAAGGTTTGAACCCCTGCTACAGAATCAACCTAGACTATACAAGCAAGTTTCATAACCAATCGATCACGGAGCATTATCACATCAAGAAAGGAATTTAAGTTCTATTTATGCTATCTATAAATACTTGTTTTTTTAACTTTCATGTTTGTCTTTATATATATATATATATATATATATATATATATATATATATATATATATATATATATATATTAAAACATAAAAATAAAAGATAAAAAACAAATATTACTATATGTGCATCTTTGTGTAATGTATTAATTAATGTAATGTAACGTTATATATATATATATATATATATATATATGTGTGTGTGTGTGTGTGTGTGTGTGTGTGTGTGTGTATGTATGTGTGTCTGTATTTGTATACTTTTCGGCATTAAATAACCTACAAAATGGCGTAAAACAGCAAATAAAGAACAAAATGTAATAAAAACATAATTAAACAACGGAAAACTCAACATAATTTTATTCAAAGAAATCAGACGATAGTTGAAATATTTGAGAATATACCTTTTATTTATTAAGATTATCAAATATTTATTAACTTTGTTATTTTCTATTTCAGGCGGTTGAAGCGAACATGAGTCGAACAGTGAACGAATATCTGGGTTTAATAAAACAACATTTGGAGGAGGAATATAAGATTGTCTGTGAGCCTGCAATGAAAATTAAAGTCGAATGCCATTTTCCGAAATTCTGTTCCACTCTTCCTGACAACGATTTCGCCATTTTGTACTGCAATCTCAACGCCGCCTATCATTCCCTGGACAATTTGAAAGTCATTCTCGAATTACCGGTGAGTCTCAACAATTATCTCATAGTCTTTATTTATTGTCTTCAAATTACGTGTATTTCAGGCATTTTTTTCTTGTTACTTACATACTAATTGGAATAATTGTCCCATGAAAGATTCATAAAATGCTTACCTCGATTAGGCCTGAATTATCTTAGTTATCTCCCTTGGATTTATTCACATTTATTTTCATTTGATAGGTTCGATAAGTGTGTAGAATTTCAGCATCATTAGTCAAGGCAACCCAGAGATCCAGAAAGGTCAGGAGTGATTTTGAGTTATCCGTGTGTACGTGTGCCACCCTGTATCTCATCAACTATTTGATGGATTCAGCTGATTTTTGGCAGAGATAGAGATTCTAGGGTCTGGTTGATGGCATTTTAATTTCAGTTTACCATATACCTTAGTGTTCCAGAAAATTCAAAAAAAACTTTAAAATTACCATTGTCTTGAGGCATAGCCTTTACAAAAGTCGTGACATTCCATGATAAATACCAGTATACTGAAATCATATGCCCTTAATAGGGTTAAGATGAAAATTCATATACACTAAATGCAAGGAAATTCCCAAATTTTTACACTTCTATTGTCATTAAGGGTATGACTACATATCAACCAAACCATTTCATTATCACATCACTACAGTATAAATATCTATGCATGAGTGGATGAAGTGTGTGAGGTGCGCTGAAGAAAAATTCCTACAAGTAAAATGCATAGCCCTGTTGTGCTCGCATACCCTTAATGACAATAAAAGTATAAAAATTTGGGAATTTCCTTGCTTTTGTACATTTAGTGTATATGAATTTTCATCTTAACCCTATTAAGGGCATATGATTTCAGTATACTTATCATGGAATATATATATATATATACATATATATATATATATATATATATATATATATATATATATATATATATGTGTGTGTGTGTGTGTGTCTATGTGTCTGTGTGTGTCTCTCTCTCTCTCTCTGTGTGTGTGTGTGTGTGATTACAGAAGTTTCCAATACAAAGAAAGATGGCCCTGTATGCTGGACTCTCTTCAGCCTCTGTCACTTCCGAAAACAAAATATATAGTAAAATCTCGGACTTTGAAGCTCTTCATTAATATTCATATACCTCTGTTTCTGTGCGAAATTTTAACGAAAGGTGTTGACTTCAATTAATAAATATTCCCAAATTATCTATTTCTTTGAAGTATTTTGAAGAGACTTAAGAGGTAATAAACCTCCGATTTTAAAATTTAACTATTTCAGATTTGCATTAAATCGGATCCATAGTCATATATATTTATCTACCTCCCAAAAGGTAAGATGTGACACAAGGTCGGGAAAGTGGGATTAGATAAGCCAGCGCTCGAGAGGTGAGCACTCTAAAGTGTTCCTCTTTGAAAGCGTTGGGTAATTTAAATAAGAAAAATCCGTATGTCTTGCAATGGCGATTTTTTTTTTAAGTGTCTTAGCCATGAGAAGAGCGTGCGGGCACGCGTGTAATGAATTAGGAATTGTTGCTCTTGGAAAGCGTTGGGTAATTTGAATAAGTCATGAATATATATTTTTTTAAAATATTTATTTATTAAAAATAAACTTAGTTTCGACTGTAAGAAGTCCTTATCAGGAAATAATAACATTTTTTTTCTTTTTCGTAACATTTTGTCACTAGAATAATCCGTAGGTCTTGAAACGGCGATCTTTTTTTGCTGTTGTTAATGTCAGAGCCATGAGAGGAACGAGTGGACAAGTGTTCAATGAATTAAACTTAGAAACCAATCGACTAACTGTAATATGTAACAGAAGTTTTTGAAGGAATGTATTTTAGCCATTTTCCATCGTCGCTTCAAATGACTAAAGCTTCAAAATATGTATCTTCCTCGGCCGAACATTCCGTGTTTATTGGCTAAAATGGCGTCTGCTATTCATTTTGTTACTCATTAAAAGTCTCGTGTGTTTTCTTTTGTTTCTATTGCAGCTTTCCGATTCACAGTTGGCAAATCTGAATGTGGACAGTCAACTTGTTGTGCCGCAAAACCTTCCATTTCTCTATCGTCGATGGCTCGTCATGCAAATGCTGCACACCTCACTCAATCAACTCAACTCCATTCAACAAACACTGACTGAAATCTCGAAGGCGTTGTTGTAGAAATGTGGATGGACTAATTAATCTTTTAGAGTAATCCAACTAATTATCGTGAGATAAGATGTGAATTTATCTACATATTCTTTATTAAGCGCAGTACGCGCACTCGCCCATGACCTAATTTTGTGAGTCATTAATAGTAAATAGTATTTTAATACGCTTACTTAAGCACACACAACAATGACATATGTTTGTCATTTCAAAAAGTTGAAGCGTTTCAGGCTTCACATATTATTCTTAAATTATATATATTGTTTATATAAAATTGTTCGAAATATATTATATTTTTGTATTAATTGTTAATTATTGTTAATGTATATTATTTTTGTATTAATAAAAATTGTTTTTATAAATCGTTGTCTCTCATTATTATTTTTATCTTCATTTTTATTTTATGTTTTCTTATTTTAATAATTGTAATTTGTTTCTACATATTTTCAATTAAACGTTGATTGAGCATGACTACAGATTTTTAAAATCTGTCGTCTTCAAGTTAAATTTCAACCATGTTTCATTATATTTTCATTTCACGGATTGATCGTTGCGTTTGACTCCAAGCATCACATTTCAATAAAAGTCCAGGTAAAACGGAAAATAAAACCCAAAATTTGCCGAGACCTTGTCTATTGACATCTTTTGGTTTTCGACGAAGAGTAGAAAGGAATAAAGTCATCAAGAAAAATAAAGCCTAACTCCTCTTTACGCCTGTTCGTGACAGAGAATTTAATCAATCTTGCTGGTATCAAACTAAAACTAAAAGGTTATTAGGTGAGTCAGATACAACCATTTCTATAGAAATCTGACGATTGTCTATCACGTTATTTCTTGTAAGTGCTAGCCATACACCAAAAGCCATTTGACCAATCAAATAGCTATTTATATTACATATAAATATACACCCAAATCTGGTATTGACGAGTACTTCAGCAAATTATGCATGATATTTATATCATCATCATCATCATCATCATCATCATCATCATCATCATCATCACCACCACCACCACCACCACCACGAGCATTACCAACATCAGCACCAGCACCCCATAAAGTCCAACCCTACCTCGCCGTGGTAGTGTCGGTGGCAACGTGGTAGTAAGAGCTATTCCGTCTGGAACACCGTTTCCTAGTAGGACCACTCATGGCGGACAGGCATAACACCTAACGGTATCAGAGACGCAACGAAACAAACAGGGCCCTCGTGAAAATCCAGGTGTAGCCAACATCAGGATCTGTTGTCCTCTGGTCGTCTCTGCGTCTTTCGCAAGCAAGGGCGTGTCATGGAGTGAAGATAGCAACGTTGTTTCTGAAAGAATCGATTGTTTAAATTTCGACGTACGAACCTTTTCCTCTAGTGTGTATGTAAATAACTCGAGCAGTCAGTCGATTAACAAAACGTAGTAAAATGGGGTAGTAAACGCTGTTCATTCATAATAATAAATAAAAATCCGTCGTCTTCTGGTCGCCTCTACTTCTATGTCTCTAGCTAGTAAGGACGTTCCAGGTGTGGAACGGCAAATCCATGGATTGAGAATAACAACATTGCTTACGCGCATGTGCAATCGCAATTTCTTTGTTTTGGGCGAAACCTTTCCCGACTTCGTATGAAGTTGCTGAACATTGCCGCTCTCGGTGTCGGGGTTGAACATGTAATCTTGCAGGTTTAACGAATAGCCGCGACCCACGAGGGGGACTTCACTCAGACCAGACAATCATGAAGTACGTTCGTCACGGGTCTGTGCAGAAATCCAATTCGTTTAACAACATCAGCAGCAGCTGGTGTCTAACGACCAGAAACAAGAACAGCTTTAACGGAATCGAAAGAATCGATTGATTAAATTTCGATGTACGAATAAAGGCAGTAAGTTATTTAATTGCCTTCCACGAAATATAAATTTCAGTATTTTCATAATTTAATAATGAAAAATACTTAAAAATAAGTTCACCCAAAATTTTAAATAAAAAAGGAATGAAATAAAAACTCTTATTCTGGGCAAAACCTTCTCCGATTTCATCTGCAGTCGCTGAGCCTTGCTGTTATCGGTGTCGGCGATAAACATGCAATTTTTTTCACGTTTAATGAATCGGAGGACGTCACTCAGATCAGACAATCATCCAGTACGATCGTCGCGTGATTTGTGCAGAAATCTGATTCGCTAAACAACATCACCATCAGCAGCAGCTGGCGTCCAACGACTAGAAACGAGGAACAGCTTTCAACGGAACGAAAGAATCGATTGGTTAAATTTCGTTGCACGAATCTTTTCTTCGAGTGTTTATGTAAATAAGTGAAGCAGTCAGTCAGTGGAATAAAAACTCTAGTAAAATGCGGTAGTAAACGGCGTTCATTCATTTTAAAAAATCCGTAGTACAATTGGATTTTAAACGCCGTTCATTCATAAAATCAAACTCGACGGTAGTAAGTTATGTCTAATCAGTCAAGAGTAACTATTTACTTGCCTTCCCACAAAGTTACACATAAGGTCAGTTTTAATGTACGGTTTTTCATTTCTCCAAAAAGAAGCAATCTGATGGAAATAAATACTTGTGTAGTCCCTCACAAATGGGGGCGCTCATGCGACAAGCAATAAACGCATTCGCTCTCCGAAAAGAGGATATAATGCCTGGGAGGGTGGCCTATTTCGACAGATCAGGTACTACATCTTAATTTTGTTATTTGCAAAAATGGAACAAGTACAATTATACAAATTAGGCACAAGACCATCAAAGATGTGGAAAGTCGGGGGTGGGGGTCGCTGGTGCTCTTCTATCCTACTCTGAACTAAACGCATTCTGACCCATTGGTCAAAGCACTGCTCCTTTCTCTCTGTTACGATCTATCAATCACTTTCATTTCAGCGATTACCACAATACCACATTTACTCGATGGACGATCCTACTTACAATGTCCCTAATGGTTGAAAATCAATTTTATTTACAAAAGATACTTACAATTTCACTTGAAAAAAATGGGGAGTGTGACAACAAAATCACCCGAAAAAAGAAAGAAAAACAAGAACCCAAATAAAACCAGGGGCAGGTTAGTAAGACTCTCCCAACCCTTTTTAAGGGTAGACCGCTTAGAATTGAAAACAAGCAGGTCAATCTCTAAGTGGTAGCGGGACTAAAGTGATGTGTCCTTCTCAGATAAAAAAAAACAATCTAGGGACGCCAAAGCCAAAAATAAAAATGGGGAGGAGTTGGCATATTAGAGAATTTCTATTAGTGAAAAGAACTTTGATCTTAGCCAAAAGGACTGATACCATCAACTTGCCTCTCCATCAAGGCTGGATGTGACACCGGGTGAAGGGAGACCAGCTCCTCCAAAAACGAAACTCTAGGTCAGCAGCAAAAATAGTCTGTTCGGTGACGTCGGCATTCCCTCGCGAATGAGCGAATCTCAGGCGACAGGCAATAGACTCAAACCCCTCTGCGAAAGAAACAGGTAATGCCTGGGAGACGGAACAAATACTATATTTTGATCTTACTCTGAAGACGGACTAAAAATTGTCAGTCAAACGTCTTTCTCACTTTATATAGAGTGAATATTGAATAGAAAATGCGATAAGTGTTAATAAAAGAAAGAAGTCGTTTATCTAAATGAATAAATGCGAATGTGGGGCCCATTTCTCGCACTAACGGTAGAGTCAAAACGTGATATTTCAAGTCAATTCAACTTTACACGATAGACGCATCATCTTATTTATATATTGCGATACAAGCCGAAAGGTTAACTAATTTGTACATTGGTTTTGAAAAAAAGACATTTTATTAATTAACTATTATTGCTTATTGTGTTTTAATTCAATGATTGTTTTAATTTTAATCTAACAAATAGTTGTTTTTGGCCAATATTTAACATTTGTATTCAAATGTTCCTTTCTTTAGAGGGACCGACTTGATTTTCACCAATCTATTTCGAAATTGCAAGTGAAAAAGCAAAGTGATTTCTTCTTTCTTTTTCTTCTTTTACGGTCACATTTAAAACATTAATAAATGTGCATTAAAACTACACAGATGTTAATGTTTATCTACTGATATGAATAAATTAAAAAATATTTTGTTTCGGGTCTACGAGAAAGTTAATGAATGAAATGTTTATTATTTTTAATTAATGTTTAAAGTATTTAAAGTAGCGAAGTTTGCGAAGCGATAGCGAGCCGGCAATACTATCTAGTTCTTGTATAAACGTTAAAATATTCAAAACACGTAAATCCTTCGGTTTTTCCTTTTGTTCTTTGTCATTTTTGTATTGTTATTTTTATTTTTTATTTTTTTCGACATTCTCTATTTTCATAATTGAACTATGAAAAGTACTTAAAATAAGTTTATCACAACGTTTAAATAAATACAGGAATAGAATGAAAAATTGTTTTGAAACAAAACAATAAAATTAAAAGGGGGTATTTTATTGATCAATAGAAATTTGCTGGGAAATATGGAAACACGGATATAAATTTTTAAATTGGGATTTTAAAACGTGCAGGAATAAGTGTGTGTGTGTGGGGGGTGTGTGTGTGTGTGTGTGTGTGTTTATGTTTAAGTGCTTGTATGGGTGCATGTTCTTTGTGCGTTTGTATTGTAATGTGTTTTGAGGGCTAACCACCTGACCGAAGTCTTCCTGCTCTTACTCTGACTCCAGCATCTTCAGCACTTCCTGCTGTTTCCAGTGCTTGTAGACGTTGGGAAAAGTTCTTTGAAAGCAGCTTTAAAAAATAAAAATTTGAAAATAGGCAAAAGGCCTCAGAAACTACGAATAAGGTGCAAATATTTTTTTTATTAAACATCATTTTTTTGTTCCATTTTAAATACACTACTGTGATAAATGACTTTCAAAGCAAGACGAACACTTACTCTCTATATCTCTATCTCTCCCTCTTTAACACTTACTCTCTCTATCTCTTTCTAAGACTCGGTCGGGCGATTCACCTTGCGTTCATGTTATGGTAGCTGCTTGACTGGGGGAAGAGGGAGAAGGGGTAAGAAGAACAGTTGCTGTGGGTGAGCAGAAACGGGTCGTCATAGCAACAAGACATGTAACTTCGACGCGCTGGAAAAAAACGCACGAGGTGGATTTTGAAAAAGAAAAAAGAATTCAGTTGGCGACAGGACCGCGAATCAGCAACAGGCGTGTCAATTCCCCCCGGAAGAAAGGAACAATCTTGTTGCGGATTGAAACCGGAACATTGTTATTCTTTGGGACTATGATCCAAGGAATTTATTGAGTTTCGCCTCCTCATTTTATTGTATTTACATGGACTTTCATTCCGTATTACACTACGGACAAAACAGATAAGTTTGGCCTATTTCTTGCCAAGATCTTTCTTAAACCACAAATATATATATATTTTGATTGTAAATTCATGTCGCATACATCGCGCAAGCATCCTCCAAAATACACGTCTGTCTCCCTCGTTCTTTTCGTGGTAAATTCTTCTTGTTTTTGTATATAAAAATCTTTGTTGACTTTTAAGCTTCACTCGAGTATTTGTTCCGTCATTTATTGCCCCTTCCTTCAAGACGAATTTCACCGGTTAATCCGACATCCGACGACTAACCAAAAATGGTTAACACGCCAACGGACATTAAACAAATAACTATATGTGTCGCGATCTGATTGCAAATCTTTAACGATCGTCCAGCAGCTGGGTCGTAACACTACTAACATCCACGTGCTTATAAGTCATATATAAGATTAGCTGTCTCTTAAACGTTCCAATAACAACAAGAAAAGCACGTTACTAATTATAAAAAAGGTAATACCTTCACTTTTTTTATGAAACACTTTCAGTCTTCAAAGAAGAATATTTAATCCGAAAAATGTAAAGCGTCGTATCAGCAGCAGCTGACAAAACAATATAAAAAGGGTGCGTTTCTTCACTCTACCCTTACAAACGGGGTCGACCTCTGGGTTTCCGTCGGGTAGTTAAGAAAAGAAGTATTCCATGGCGATAGTGATTATGATGCCAGTAATTGTTGTCGTGTTGTATAAGGACTAGGCAAACTTGCTGCTGCTTACTTTCGTCATCATGGTAATGAAAAGTGCTGTTCTGTCCAACAGGGATTCGAGGGGGGCAGATGCTGGATTACCTGACGGCAACCCAGAGGGCCACTCCGTTTGTGAAAGTAGAGTGAAGAAACGCACCCTTTTGCTATTGTTTTGTCAGCTGCTGCTTATACGACGATTTGATGAAATATAATTGGTCAGATCCAGTGACGCTATGCGCAGAAAGAAAGTGTGTTGGAATTTGTAACACGGGCAAAGGTGTTCAAGCGTTAAACCTCCGATTTACTTATGAGTATCAAGTCGTAAAATGGGGTCGGTAACGACCATCTTAAAGGAAGAAGGGCTCTCAACTGAGTCGAGTTTTTCTGGTGAAGTCATTGGTAGTAGGTCGGCCCGACAAAGTAAATAACGTTTACATTAACTACTAAACGTGTAAAATGTGTGTAAATGGATGTTTCATCTCTCTTAAATGAAGGAGACGGCGTATGTATGGACCGAAAATGGTTTTATGTCATGTCAACCCTTGTCGGATCATTTTATGATGATATAAATTTGATGCAGTATGTATTTAACAGTTCTCAATATATTAGAAGAGCTCAGGAGTTGTATGAAACCGCACTTATGGCAAGCAAGATACACAATATTTTTGCGCTTTTCACATTAACTGTTACCCCTAGCAATTAAAGTTTTTAGTTTTATTGCTTATTCATTACATCTTGTTGCTGTTACATTTGAAAACTTGTATTCCTTATAAAATATCCGATTTATTGAATAAATACATACAATTTTAATTAATATTCGATGATTCTCTGAGTTTTGTAGATATTAGAAAAATGAATAAGTTGGTTTCTTTATAAAATTTTGGCTTCTAGTGGTGGCACCTATGAAATCTTTTCCTGGGTCGACGAGCACCTGGAGCCGGTAGAGAATATAGATATAATAAAATAATAAGAATTTTGGAATTTAAAAAGTATTTTTATTTACTCGAGATTATCCAATATTTGTCTGATTTTATTGAGATGAAACGAAAATATTAAATCCGAAATGAAAAAAGAAATGCGAGAAATTAAAAATAAACAAAAAATCTTCAAAATATATGTATATTTTGAAGATTTTTTGTTTATCTACGCATTTTTACGATTTTTTATTTATCTACGCATATTTGATGTTCTTATGTAAAATAAATTTATAAAAGTCAGCATGATTAGATTTGTAATCACAACAGTCACAAACTCCGTATTATTTATTCATCAACTGGTTTCTTGTTTCGTTTTGTGAAGCATATCCGCTATTGCAGCGATAGCGGACGCTAACAAACATACACGCACTGGTTTTATTGTTGTTGTTGTTGTTTTTATAATAGCCGAAAGTACAAGTGAAAAAATGAATGTTTCCAAACGTATCTTTAAATGAAAACATCAAATATGAGTTTCGCATCGATACAAATCTTTCACTTTCGTGTCCATCGGAAAAGACGACTCAAATTTTTCCAATCTTATTTTAGAGATGGAATTTCAGATCTATCCTCTATATAAGAACACACATTTGAACAGCAACATTACTGTCATTTCACTAGTTGAAGTTATTCTATTCGAAAGATTTGTCCCACAAAAAACTTTACCTCACATAGACTTGCAGTCTTGTATTTTACATTTACTGCCACGAAGAAAGAATCCCCCCAAACCTCTTCGTCTGAAAGATATTCGGATTCCGATCATCGTCCATATTTTATACGAGGAGAAAAAGTAAGTAGTCGACATGTTTCTTATTTTATATTTTAAAATGTATATTATTATTTATTTTTTAGTATTATTTACTCACTATTCAAGTGTCCTTTTCGTAGCCATGTCCGGGTGCTTTTTGTGCGTCTTTTCTCCTGTCAGTCTAATAAATCGCCATTGTAGTTGCTTCTCTTCTCATTTTTCTTTTCTTGCCCTTTTGTTATCACAACAGCTGTTTACCATTGAGTTATCGCTGGTGACGGCCGTTAAGTTTATCTGGAATCTAAATGGCAATAAGCCTCTTCAAGACTCCAGTACAGTCAATTGGTTTGGCGTTTTAACTAACTTGTATTTAACGATTATAAGTCCATGATAAACGCGTGTATATTGAATACTATATCTATTAATAATGGAGTTTATGTATCTGTCTGTCTGTTTGTCTTTCGGTCTGTCTGTCTGTCTGTCTGTCGTAAGCCGAAACTCCATCAGAGTAGTATGAATATTTACTAAGTCCGCCAGCTTCATTATATACTATAAAAAAACGCCGTAAACACTATGCGCGTTTCACAATTTACATAATCAATTGCATTTGAACTTCTAATAAATTAGTATTCGCAAATATACACTCATGATGGTTTTCTTCAGAATTCCACATGTATTTACGCAATTTTGCTCGCTAATAATCTTACTTATAAATTATAATTATTGAATCAAATTGTTTAATTAAAATGATAATTGATTTAAAAATTAATGAGTTACGTAGTTATTTCATCTACGTCCAACTGATTGCGTCCGTGTTGATTTGACGGAGGGAGGTCGTTTCAATGGACTAACGTTCGCTGTTCAAGTCTATTGAAACGACCTCCCTCCGTCAAATCAATGCGGACACAAGACGAGCGCGTAATTTCAAATGTAACCAAAACGCTGGCATTTAACCGTGTTACTTTAAAACGTTCTGAGTTTGTTTATTTTCGTAATCTTATCAGCTATTATGTTTTAAAACACAAATTTATTGAATCAAATTGTTTAATTAAAATAATATTTGATTTAAAAATTACTATTTAAAACACGCACACACACACACACACTATAACGAATTCAGTTCCGGTAAACTTTTTCTTTCCGATAATTAAAAAAACTATTCGTGTTTACTGTATTTGATTTCTTAATTATCATTTTTCACGACCTCAACTGAATTTATGATTCCATGTTTTATTTATTAAAAAGAAATGTGATTTTTTTTCTTTACTGCCAACAAAAAAAACTAACACATTGTACTGGAAAACTATACAACTGATTTTAGAATCAAATTGTTTAATTAAAAAATGGTCAACACACACACACACACACACACACCGTATTCACTGTATTTGATTTGTTTGTGCTTTTCCATTTTAGGACCCACGCTAACTTTGACCCCGTCGTTACGTTTAGGGTCAAGGTCAAAGCTGTGGTTAGAGTTAGGGTTATGTTGATTTTTTTTTTTTTGCCTTTTAAATTAAAAATATTTATATGTATGGGGGGAGGATAAAAAAATTGGGGAAGGCGGTCAAAAAAATTTTTTTTTCTTTTCTTAACTAAAAATATTTCTATGTATGGGGGAAGGTAAAATAAAAAAAATTGAGTATGGGGGAGGGTAAAACAAAAATCGGGGTAGGGTCTAATTTCTTTTTTCCTTTATTTTCCACTAAAAATATTCTTGGTCATAAACACAGAAAATCAATGTCTAACCACCCAAGAAATATGACTGGGGGTCCACCGGTTTACGCGTGAGCGTTCATTTCTGACGCAGCAGCCTAGCAAAAATATGCGACCGGAGGGAGCATATATTTGCTAGTATTAATAATTCTCTATGCAATTCAAATGTACAATTTCTCATAAAGCCACCGAACACGTGTAAACACGAAAGTATCAACAAAAGACACTAAAAATAAGCGTTGTTCATAAATGTTCTATATTTATTGATTTTCATTAAAAAAAAGACATTTTTCCATAGAGAGTAACACAAACAGTAGTAAAATGTTGCAGTAAACCCTGTTCATTCATAAAATCTGACGGGAGTGTAGTCAGTTAGCTATTGTATAATCAGTCAAGTGCAAATGTTTCTTTCTCTCTCCCGGTCCCCCCCCCTCTCTCTCTCTCTCTCTCTCTCTCTCTCTCTCTCTCTCCCTCTCTCTCTATTCATATATACAGGAAATATGTAAGTGTTGCCTTATTTTCAGTGTTTTAAATGTGTGTGTGATCGCGTCTGTTTCCGTAATTCCATTTAATGTGCATGTGTTTTTCTTTGAATGTGTGAGCGCATGTATTGCATATCCGTGTATGCGTTCGTTTTAGTTGTAGTGTGCGTTTGTTTGCTTGTGTGGTGTGCTTGTATATTGTGTTTGAATGTGCATGCCTGTCTGTATGTGTGTGCATATGTGATTTTTATTTCTGTTTCAGAAGAATTCTGTGTAAATGTTGGTTTTTTTTCGGGGGGGGGGGGGTTATGGAAAACGCTCCAGACAATGTATAAAGCCACTTGATGTAAGGAGCTAAAAGAAAATACTATTTCAATGTCAAAAATATCCAACAATAAGTGTTAGATGGATAGATTTTGACCAGAAAACAGCGATTCTCACCCCTTTGTCAGAAACATCGTACATGGAATATGAGGACTAAAGTACAAAATAAGGGAAGCTAGAGCTGCCGAAATTAAACCCATCGTCCACTTTCTACTCTCCTATCTCCCTTGTAGCAGGGAGAAAACGTATGTATCGAACGTACGTTGGGTCGTATGTTTGAAACGGTAGGTGACGTTATCTTATGTGCTCCCTCTCTCCTTCAGTCTCTATCTCTCTCTCTCTCTCTCTCTCTTTCTCTCCCTCCCCTTCTCTTCCTTTGATTCATGTGTGTGAGGGTGTGGGTGTGGGTGTTAAACTATCTTATTAGCCGCTAACGCCAATACTAAATATACAACTTATAGTGATAAGCATTTGGAATTTTTTTAAATTATTTCTAATTTCTCCAAATTTGTCAAATATTTGTCTGATTTGATCGAAATAAAACAAAAATAGGAAGTCCGAACAAAAAAGTTCATTAAATTCAAAATATACATATCTACGAGTATTTTATGTTCTATTGTAAAATAAATGAATAAAACTGAGCCTGATTGCATTCATGAAATGGCAATAGTCACCATATCCGTATTATCAATTGGTTTCTTGTATCGCTTCATGAAGCATATCCAAAATTGCAGCGATGGCGGGCGCTAATACACACACCCTCACACTGTCAGACTTTGTGATGGGAAATTATCTCACGATTCGCCTTCACAGACGAAACTGAAAATCTGTAAGCGGTTTCCTCTATTTCAAATAATAGCCGAAAGTACAAGCGTTTTTTTTAATGAAAACATCAAATATTAGTTACGCTTCAATACAAATCTTCTTTCACTTTCGTATCCACCATCGGAAAAGACGTCGTATTTTAGAAAAAAAAGTTGTTTCTAAGATTCCAATCTTATTTTAGACGTGGAATTTTCATATCTATCTCCTATATATGTAGACACATTTCACCAACATCATTGTCATCTCACGAGTTGATGTGAAAAGTTATTCTGTTCGAAAGATTTATCTCTACAAAAACAGCTTATATACGTCTTGTAGCAGTCATACAGTCTTGTATTTTCCATTTACTGACACAAACAAAATATAGCTAGAAAACCTCTTCATCTAAAATATAACCTCATCATCGGAATTGTGATCATTATCCATATTTTTTATAAGGATAAGTAAGTGGTTGACAAATTTCTTATTTATATTTAAATTATTTGTATTACTATTGTTGTTATTATTGTCGCTATTATTATTATTATTATTATTTATTATTATTATTATTATTTACACTCTAGTAGTTTTCATATAAGTCATTATCGGCGATTGCCTACTGGCAATAACATATGATATGCACTAGAGTCTGTTGATTTCCAACACTGTTTCTTTCAATAACTGTTGCAAATCACTTTAAGTTATCGCAACATCTGTTTACCATCGATTTCTTGATAATAATTGGTTTTCTCTGAGATTAAAAGCACAATAATTCCAATACTATCTACACCCTTACAACAGTAATATGGATGCCGCTCTTCATCTTCGGTCTTTCCATCCTCAATGACACTTCACGACCATTTTGTATTGGACCTACCAGGTCCAGTACCTCCACGTGTTCTTTTGGGGTGGGGGAAGATGATAAAAATTCCTACCGTTTCTATTATTATTGTTACACCGGCCGTTCTTACACAGGAGAAACAACACCGGTTGTCACTATAAATAGTGCGAGACACCAGAAGACAAAACACAGTCTTGTAACTGTCGTTCAGTCGCTTTCTTGGGCTTTTAGCCAAGATCAAAGTGTAGTATCTGTTCCGATGGATACTGCACGAGACTGGTCCTGTGCAGTTCTAGGAGGTCCACCCTCCCAGGCTTTGCCTCCCCTCTTTGGGGAGGAGTAAGTTTATTGCTTGCTGTCTGAGGCGCCCCTACCGGGGAATGCCGACGGGGCTGGCCAGGCAATTTTTAAAGGTAATAGGTGCTCTTCCTCTAGAGTGCTGACTTATCAAAACCCCACTTTCCGACCTTATGTCACATTTTACTCTGTGGGGAGTAGATAAATACCCAGTCTTGTAACTGTCTAGCCAAGAGCTAGTCACTTTCTTACTTTGTTAATACAATTGTTAAACCAACCCTCGACTTGACTTCCTTTATTTATTATTTACTGTGGAACAACTTCACAACAGATTGGCGACGAGGAATCGAAACGAGTTCACTGCAAAAAAAAATCACCCAAAGTGATTCGCAAGATCTTCACGGAAAAAAACCCATCTTAGTCAGATATTTGGATTCGCAAGGATTAACAGCAAATTAACTACTGAGTAGTTAAGCGAAAAAAAAACACAAATTCAAAACTTGCTACCAAAAATCGAAAACTAAAAAACGCGTAAGACATTTTCAATTATTGAAATAATTGAATACACTGATACCTTTATTTTTCTCTTCAAGTTTCACTGACTCGTTAAGATAAATGTTATCCGCGTCAACTATTACAGATATTGTGTAAGTTTGTCGTTATTATTAGGACAACATCTGATATTTGAGCAAAATCCGGATTGACTATTTATTAAAACGGTCTACCACAGAATTGTCGAGAGCAAAAGACGGACAGTAAAAAAAATATATATTCGCGTAAGTCATTTGTGCTTCTAACAAAGAACTGTTAAATAAGCAAGTCGCATTTTTGCAAAATGAAAAGGGGTTAAAAAGATTTCCCATAAAACTAGTCTTATTAGGCTTATAGCGACGGACTTGGTTTTGTAAAACTACGTACACATATATTAAAAAAAAAGAAAAAAAAATTTTTTTTTTCCTTAGTTTTGTTTTTCAAACAAAAGAACTGGGATTGAATTTTTTTTATTAAGGAATAATATATTTCTTGTTTTGTGTATTAGTTTAGCAAACTAATTATATTAAGCACGTTGTGGGGGAAACTGATTTATTTTTACAAGTGTAAATTGTGTGGTGCATAACTTGAATTCGTGAATGATGGACACTGAATTCAAAGATTCTCTTTTTCAATTACTTCAATTCCAAACGGAACAAAATGTTGCGTTACAATAGCCAACTAGATGATGGAATGTATTCAATTTGCGACAACGTCCTGTTATATATCGACAGGGTTGTAATTCCTATGACATTACAGAAAAGAATGCTCAAGGAATTTTATGTAGGACATCCAGGCATATCGAGAATGAAAAGCCTTATGCGCTCTTTCGTTTACTGGCCAAACATGGATAAACATATCGAAGAAAAAGTTAGGGAGTGTAGAGGATGCGCCTTAGCTATGAAAGCTTCTCCAACTGAATTTGGATCGTGGACTAAACCGGATCGACCTTGGTCTAGAATTCACTTAGATTTTGCGGGACCACTGGATGGGTTCTACTATCTCATTGTTGTAGACAGCCTAGCTAAGTGGCCGGAAGTACTAAAATGCAAGAACCCCACATCCGAGGCAGCTATCAACTTCCTATACGAACTATTCGCTAGGTTTGAAGTAGTAGACTGCATTGTCACCGACAATGGTACTCAATTCACGTCTACTGAATTTAAACACCTTTGCGAGGATCATCTCATCGAGCATATAACAATCTCTCTATACCATCCAAGAAGCAATGGACAGGCGGAGAGATTCGTTGACACATTCAAGAGAGCTCTGAAAAAAGCTAGTGGATCACCAACGGATAAGTCAATCCAACAGTTTCTGCAGGTTTACAGAGTCACTCCGAATGCAAACATCGAAACGTCGAAGACACCTGCTGAGGTCATGTTCGGACGCAAGGTTAGATCGATTTTCCACAAGTTGTTACCAAACCAGGATAGGGCAAATATAAAAAGAACGATAACAAAAAAACGGTATAAAGTTGGCGAAAAAGTTTTTTATAAGATCTACAGAAACAATAGGACTTTCTGGGAGGCCGGCACTGTGGATAAACAAATAGGCAACATGGTCTATATGATTAAGGGACCAGATTTCGTGCACAAACGTCACACTAACCAAATCCGGAAAAGATATTCGAACAGTGAGGTGACCAGATCGCCCGAGGAGGACATCATGGATGCCGTGTTTGATACTTTTCAGGTGCCCATACCAGAGACTGCTCCTGAGATTAGGAGATCAAATAGAAAACGGAAATCGACTGAGTTGATGATGGTGATTCCCAAACAAAAACGTTATTAATCCCCAGAGAGGATATTTTCAAAGGAGGGTGTTACACCGGCCGTTCTTACACAGGAGAAACAACACCGGTTGTCACTATAAATAGTGCGAGACACCAGAAGACAAAACACAGTCTTGTAACTGTCTAGCCAAGAGCTAGTCACTTTCTTACTTTGTTAATACACTTGTTAAACCAACCCTCGACTTGACTTCCTTTATTTATTATTTACTGTGGAACAACTTCACAACAATTATTATTATTATTATTATTATTATTATTATTATTATTATTATTTTTATTATTATTATTATTATTATTATTATTATTATTTCAATGACTTTTGTCTTCAAGTTTTATTAACGACACTTCGTTCATTTCTTTCTTGCAGTGTATCTTATCACAAGTAAACCGACCTTTTTCTCTGTCGTCGTCCTAACATTGATTGTGTATGTGTCATTCATCAAAGGGGCACCGACATCGACCCCCGACGAAACAAGCCGAAAAGATTTTAAAAGAGATATCGATTTAGCCACGAAAATCACGACATACACGATGAGAGCAATAAACACCAGTTTCATCACTTATGTAAGTATATCAAAAATACTATACTTAATGAAATTTGTTTGTCTTTTGTAGTATGTGTCTTTTATTATTAAAAATCAGTCGAGAGACACGTATTTAAACTAGTTGTCTATCAGACAGACGCGTCTGTTAAATATGGATATTTTAGAAAATTACATTCTGCCACTTTTTGGCTTTAGATAACGAAACATATTTTTATGGATTCATTCTCATTTTTTATTCTAAACTCGAGATTCCTGGATTCGCATTGATATGATTTAACTCCATATCTAAATTAGAGCTTCCAAAAGTTGCAAACGTCTTTTGGGTGATTTGAACACTTTTGTTCTGGGAATTACGAACCACATGGTTTTATATCGTGAAGTCATCCTCCCATTCAAAATTACAGCATCCATCTTTGTTACGACAGACATTTTAGCATATGTCCGAAAATCAATCTAATGGTAAACTCCAAAGAGTTTCCAATCCTACTTACACGCGTCTCTATCAGATGAAGCATTTCCTGCTTAGAACTGTTCAGATTAGCATCACATAATCATCTCAAATGTTTTATTGTCTAAATAGTTTTACATAGTTTTCTTTTAAAACAGATCATCTTCGGTTAAAATGCATCGAGAAAAACTTATGTTCCAGTTATCAAGACTTGCAAACATTACCGAGAAAGACTTTGCTTACGTCTTAATAAAATAAAGTTGTTTAATCCTTTCATAGACTTTACCCAAAATGTTTTCCCGTCATTTTATATTACAATATGATGACGACAATTGATTAAATGTATTTTTCGTTTGTTTGTTTGTAGTGTAAACGCGTTTCAATCTTGTTCACCTCCGACTGCAATCATTTTATGGCCATGTTGAATGCCAGGTCAGATTTACCGCAACCAAAAGTTGTCATCGAAAATAAATTGAATTTTCAAGACGTCAAATCAGTCAAGGTAAATAGAAATTATAGTTTTTTGGTGCCTTTTATATACATTTTATTTCATAATTTGTATAAATCACAATTAATGTAGATTACGGGAGGCATTGTGCAATTTGCATAGAAAGGACCATTCGAAGGCAATACATTTTTCTTGAAATATCATATCATACAGAACTTCCATCAGACAACTCTGATGCAAGTTGGATTATTATATCATATAAGAAATATATATACAATGAGTATATATATTCTTATATGATATAATAATCCTACTTCCGTCAAAGTGGTCTGCTGGAATTTCCGTATAATATGATATTTCAAGAAAATTTGTATTGCCTACAAAGTTCCGAATATGTTTGTCGAACCATCTCGATTAGTCTACTCTCTGTGCCCGCTTATATATCTATCTATCTATCTATATATATATATATATATATATATATATATATATATATATATATATATATATATATATATATATATATATATGTCATCGGATACTTATTCCTTCTTTTATATATATATATGTATATATATATATGTATATATATATATATATATATATATATATATATATATATATAAAAGAAGGAATAGGTAAATAAATACCTTTTGAAGTAATTACACACACACATAATACATATACATAGATATATATGTATATATATATATATATATATATATATATATATATATATATATATATATAAATTTTGAACAAATAATATTAAATTGTTTTATCTAGCTTTCGCTCTTATCAGTGTAGGGAATGATAATCTCAGACGGTCGTAAGGTTTGAACCCCTGCTACAGAATCAACCTAGACTATACAAGCAAGTTTCATAACCAATCGATCACGGAGCATTATCACATCAAGAAAGGAAGTTCTATTTCTGCGTAGGGGGGGGACACATAGAAAGACTAACTAGAGATTCAACGAACGTTGTATATATATATATATATATATATATATATATATATATATATATATATATATATATATTCAGCATTAAATAACCTAAAAAATTGGTTTGAATGGCGTAAAACAGTTATAACAACTAAAGAATAAAATGTAATAAAAACATGATTAAACAACCGAAAACTCAACATAATTTTATTAAATGAATTCAGACGATAGTGGAAATATTTGAGAATATACCTTTTATTAATTAAGATTATCAAATATTTATTAACTTTGTTATTTTCTATTTCAGGCGGTTGTAGCGAACATGAGTCGAACAGTGAACGAATATGTGGGTTTAATGAAACAACATTTGGATGAGGAATATGAGATTATCTGTGAGTCTGCAATAAGAATTAAAGTCGAATGCCATTTTCCGAAATTCTGTTCCACTCTTCCTGACAACGATTTCGCCATCTTGTACTGCAATCTCAACGTCGCCTATAATTACCTGGACAAGTTGAAAGTCATTCTCGAATTACCGGTGAGTCTCAACAATTATCTCATATTCTTTATTATAGTGAAGACCAAAATTACTACTAAATAATAATTACAAGTAAAAGTTTTATTAAGAATTTTCTTAGTAATGTCCAGTAATTAGCAACTATACATATTATTAGGAAGCAGCATAAAATAATTCATTTATTTCCATCAAATCAAATGTAAAAGTACAACAAAAATTATCAAAATTGTTTCTCCGAACAAGTATTTGCTTTTGTAAAATGTTGAATTTGCTTTCTGATTGTATTATGTCATTATATTTTCTGTAATCAAATAGTCAATATAAACAAATTGACTCATGATTTTCGAAATATTAAAAATATGTCTAATTCATGGTGAATAAAGTGAATTTTTGTGAATTTAGTTCTTTTATATTTTTGTACATTTTACATTTGATTTGATGGTAATAAATCAATTATTATATGCTGCTTCTTGATAAATTATATATTGTTGCTAATTACTGGGCATAACTAAGAAATTTCTAAATAAAACTTTTGTCTGTAGTCATTATTTAGTAGTAATGTTGGTCTTCACATGTCCGCCCCCAGTTGTGGACCCCAGTCGTATGTTTGCCAGGCCTGTATTATGGATCGCCTTTGTCGCGGATTATTCCTACCAAATTTCAAGTTAGAATATTTTATAGCCTAAAAGTAATTATCGGCGACACACACACACACATGCATATATATATATATATATATATATATATATATATATATATATATATATATATATATGGTTGAGAAACAAACGGAAATAAGGGATAAATCTTCAAATAATCAATATTCCTGAAATTTCAGTTTTTTCTTTAGAGTATTGTTAACTGTTTTTAGTATAATCAATAATTTTAATATGAACACAACCTCTCATTTACAAATTTATAAAAATGTATTTTAGCCAAAATTAGCGGACACACACACATATTGAATTAACCAAAACAATTGAGCTAAATTATGGCAAAGACACATCTGACCTTTTCAGTCATTGATTTTTCATTTCGTGTATATTTCTTATGATATAGGATTTAGTCAAAGAATCTGAAAACGCTTACCATGAACGTGGGAGATTGGGAGAAGATGGCGTAGGAGTGATCGGTTTGCAATAAACAATTGTGTATAATTCTTCATTTGGGTTCCGTTATAATTTTTCAATAGGTTCTGTTATGGTTTATGCAGACTTTATATTCCGTCAGATCGATTGTGGTTATTTTCGCACTAATAATCACGGGGAATGGCATGAACCCCCAATAAGCTCCTAAGATATGATTAAATGGTACCTTATGTTCAAATAATCGTATACAATGAATAGTTTACAATAGGTATTGTATATTGAGCGATGGTAACGGTAGATCTCGCGTAACTGTGACGTCACAGTCGCCATGTGAAACAAGTTTTATCCTTCTTTTTGGTTTAACAAACAGACGTGCTAAGTGATGATTGCTGACAACTAACACACCCCCTCGACCCCCCCCCCCGCCCGATTGTCTAAAATCCGTTATTTGCCCGATGTGTACAGTCATGGCCTATTGGATCGGCTATAAGTATTTCATACCTCATCAGATCGTCTACGATGAATCGTGTACAATAGATATTGGATCTCGGTATTAAATAACCCAAAAAGGGGTGACTTGCCGTCAAACAAACAAAAATCAAACGGAATCGAAAGTTCCTTGCACTTTACCTTTTTCGTTCCATCTCACCGTTTTGAAATCTATCGATATTAGTAAACCTAAACCGCCATTATTCGGTGGGAAACAATGTCCGTGGAGGAAGCCATTTTGACCATTTTCCATCTCCGCTTCAAAAATACTAAACCAAAGTTCAAAATAGTTATCTTCCTCAGTCGAACATTCCGTGTTTTGTTTTCTAAAATGGCGTCTGTTTTTCGTTTTGTTGCTGACTGAGTCTCATGTGTTTTCTTTTGTTTCTATTGCAGCTTTCCGATTCACAGTTGGCAAATCTGAATGTGGACAGTCAACTTGTTGTGCCGCAAAACCTTCCATTTCTCTATCGTCGATGGCTCGTCATGCAAATGCTGCACACCTCACTCAATCAACTCAACTCCATTCAACAAACACTGACCGAAATCTCGAAGGCGTTGTTGTAGAAATGTGGATGGACTAATTAATCTTTTAGAGTAATCCAACTAATTATCGTGAGATAAGATGTAAATTTATCTAGATATTCTGTATTATGCGCAGTACGCGCACTCGCCCATGACCTAATTTTGTGGGTCATTAATAGTAAATAGTATTTTAAATATGCTTACTTAAGCACACACAACAATGACATATGTCTGTCATTTCAATAAAGTTGAAGCGTTTAAAGCTTCAAATATTATTCTTCAATGAAATAGATTGTTTTCGTAAAGTTTTACAAATATATTTAATTTTTGTATTAATGTTTAATTATGATGAATATATATATTATTTTGTATTAATTTTTAATTATTATGAATATATATTATTTTTGTATTAATAAAAAAATATTTTTATAACTCGTTTTCTCTTATTTCACCTTCATTTTTATTCTATCTCTTTGTTATTTCAGTAATTGTAACTTTCTCGAAATCTTTGAAATCAAACGTTGAATGGACATAACTACAGATTTAAAAACACTGTCGTCTTTTAGTTAAATGACCCAATGTTTCTTCTTATTTGCATTTCACGGGCCGATCGTTCGTTTGACTCCTAAAATTGCAGATAAAAAAATTATTTTCTCTAATAATCTTGGCATGAATCGACCCCACACAATAAGTGAATGTGTATGATAGAGAAGGTTCTCAATCCTTGGTAGAGTAACTAGTCTCGGAAAGAAAAAAGTCTGTAATAAAACAACCTTTTTTCAACTTATTATTTTTAGTTGAACATAAATATTCCATAATAACTAAATTACTTATTTAATGATAAAAAGCCATTTAATATTGTGTTTATTTGAATAAAACATTTAATTAGGAATGGCTTGTATTGTGACTGAAAGTAAAACCAAAACAAAAGGAAAGGTTTGAGAAAGCCCAAAGAAAATGTTAAAAATAATATCGGTGAATAACGCTTCAATCACTGAAGTCGATGTTTTTTTTAATAAAAAACAGCAAAACGCCAAAGAAGATGTTGAAAATAATATCGGTGAATTACACTGCAGTCACTGGAGTCGATGTTTTTTTTTCAAAGAAACACCAAAACACCAAAGAAGATTTTGAAAATAATATTGGTGAATAACGCTTCAATCACTGAAGTTGATTTTTTTTTAAAGAGTAACCAAAAACATCAAATAATTTTTTTTAAATAATTTGGTGAATTCAAAATCAATCACCAAAAATATTTCTGTGATGCTGCAGTGATTTTTTTGTATAAGTTTCTTTTAAATATTTATTACTGTTTAATATATACAAGTATATTAAAAAGTATACTAAAGCATAAATAAATAGAATAAAGGACACAAAATAGAGACACAATATATTTTAACAATATTATTTAGCCCTAACTGAACATTATTTTGTGGGGTGATTTTTATGTGAAACAATTTTGAAAAGTAAGCGTTCGGAAATATAACGTTCAAATTCAAATTCTTGCTAATTTGAACATGCATTCAAGTGTATACATACGTGTAGGACAGCAGTGTATAAATACACTATGACCAGGGGTTGTTTCTTAGACAAAGGATTAAACCCAGATTGGATCCCCCGACGAAAGGTTGTGGTAGAGATGCCTTTATAGCAGCATGTCATTCCCACTGTTCAAAGTGGCCCGATTACGTGTGGATGAAATTAACAGAATAAAACAAACAAAAGAAAGAAAGAACCCTGTTTTTCTTTTTTTTTATTTCACAAAACAATTTATTTTGCTAAAACATTTCGTTAAGCTATCAGTTACAGAGTAAATTTTTAAGGTTTGAGAAAGCTCAAAGAAAATGTTAAAAATAATATCGGTGAATAACGCTTCAATCACTGAAGTCGATGATTTTTTTAATAAAAAACACCAAAACGCCAAAGAAGATGTTGAAAATAGTATCGGTGAATTTCACTGGAGTCGATGTTTTTTTTAAAGAGTAACCAAAAACTCTAAAGAAAACTTTTTTAAATAATATGGGTGAATTCAAAATCAATAACTAAAAATATTTCTGTGATGCTGCAGTGATTTTTTTGTATAAGTTTCTTTTAAATATTTATTACTGTTTAATATATACAAGTGTATTAAAAAGTATACTAAAGCATAAATAAATAGAATAAAGGACACAAAATAGAGACACAATATATTTTAACAATATTATTTAGCCGTAACTGAACATTATTTTGTTAGGGTGATTTTTATGTGAAACAATTTTGAAAAGTCAGCGTTCGGTAATCTAACGTTCAAATTCGAATTCTTTGAATAGTTTGAATATGAATTCGAGTGTATACATACGTGTAGGACAGTAGTATAGAAATACACTTCTGACGATCAGATTTAGTGTGAGTCGACAGTTGAGTGTTGTTATTGGGTCCTTTTGAGTATTTATTATTGTTATATATATGCGAGTATATTATAAGCTTTACTAAAAAAATAAAGCAAACAAAAAAAAGAGAGTCACTCTAGTTTAACATATATGTGGGTATGTAAATACTTCAGGGAGCTGACCCTTCTACTGTTTTGCATAGTTCCTGGTAACTCTTGACCCCGAGACTCTTAAAATGACAGACTTGTGTCTTACCTCTTTGAGAGAAGGTCATATTTAACTTTTTTTCAAGCGTGATGATGTCACGATAAAAACACCGGTTTCTGGTTAGCCACGTAACCAGTTTATGGATAGACTATTTTCTCAGTCAGCCTAATAACACCTTCTGACTCTATAGGGCTCTTGAGGGGCTTATTGTTTAGCTTGCCTGTTTGGAGTCATGGGGATTTCATTCTGATGGTTGGGTCTCTTTCAGGATAGGTTCGTCTTGAAGTGATTCTACCTTTCTCTCCCATTGTATGATTATGCTTTCTAGTAACATCAGAGGTCTCAGGTCAAACTTTTCTGATTTCAGTTCTTTCTCTTGGGCAAATCTCCTCACATCCTTGCTCTTTGTGAGACTAATCTGGATGCTTCTATTGATAGAAACGATTTACATGTGGGTGGTGATTTGCCTCTTGTCTGCTTAGACTCTTCCACGCATTTGCATGGTCTTCCTCTTTTTCTTTGCAACGGCCCAACATTGTTTCTTCTCTATATAAATGATCTTCCAGAGAATATTGTTCAGAAAATTAACATATATGCTGATGATACCACTCTCTATTTTGGTGTTGCTTCTCGCTAATTTCCCTCGGAGCAGTCAAAATATGCAGCTGATCTAAAAGTTGACCATTGCACGTGTCCCCAGTCTAGAATCTCATGGGTGTCCCTTTATCTGTCTGAGAGTGTCTTTGCTTCACTTCACTTCCTATTTGTTCTTTTTGTACCGTTCCCCTTCTGACAATAATTGCTCTGTAGTTGATGCTATATCCAGCAGTACTGATAATGTATTGTAAATTCATCCGTCAAGCTCCATCTTTGTTTTTTTACTTCAATGCTCATCATTCTAACTGGTCCCCTTACTCTAACCGCACAGACCTAGCTGGTGAAATCAGTCTTAACTTTTCTCTGTCGTATGACTGTGCCAAATTGTAACCTTCCCCACACGTTTTCCTGATAATGATATTCATCAACCATCCTTATTTGATCTTTTTCTCACTTCTGTTCCTGACTCGTGTTCTATCTTTTCTTCCCCACAATAGGGTTCTTCTGATCATGCTGTTGTTTATGTTGAGGTTTATTTTTCGGTGAAGTCTTCTATTGATCGTTCCTTCCATAGAAAGACGTTCAACTACAGGAAGACTGATTGGGATGGGCTTCGCAGCTTCCTATTTGATGTTCTTTGATGCTGCATGGGAGGTTACTGGTTGGCTTCTTGTTGGAATTGACACCTTCATTCCTCATCGTAAATTTCAAACCAAACCTCATTCTCCTCCATGGTGTTCATCTGGTTGTGCTTTAAACCATTAATTTAATCAGTATCGTTAGGATGTTTCTAGAACTTCTAGACAATCCTACATAAGAGCTAGCAATGCCTGCAAGAGAGCAATCTCAGAGGCTGTCTAGCTATTCTCAAAGGATTCTTGACTCTATCTCATCTCAAAGTTCTAAGGATACGGCTGATCTCTTTGCACTTCTTTTTACTGACAATTCTTCTCTTGATGATTCGGGTGCTGTTCTTCCTGATTCTTTTTTAAAACTGATCAGTCTTTTGATTCTGTTATTATCACTTCAACGAGTGTTGCTAGGATTCTTTCTGATCTTGACCAGTCTATGGCTTCTGGTCCTAATTCAATTCCTCTTGTTGTTCTCAAACGCTTTAATCCTGCACTTTCTTCTATCCCTTCTAAATTATTCAATCCCTGTTTGTCTCAGCCATATTTTATTTCTTGTTGGAAGGAGTCCTCTGTTGTCCCTATTTTAAAAAATGCTGGTGATCGGTCAGACCCAACTAAGTATCGTCCTGTTTGTCTCCTCTCTGTTATTAGCAAAGGTTTTGAAAAGTTTGTCAACAGCAAGCTTGTTCATTTTCCGGAAAGTCTGGGACTCTTTAGTGATGTCCAGTATGGCTTTCGTGGTTTTCGTTCAACTGCTGATCTTTTAACTGTTGTAACTAAGCGGATGTGTCGGTTTATGGATAATTTAGAAGAGAGAAGAGCCATTGCGCTTGACATTTCGAAGGCGTTTGACAAAGTGGCATTCTGGTCTCCTACACAAACCTCAGGGTTATGGTATTGATGGTGAGGTTCTTGACATTATTAAGTCTTTTCTTTCCGATCGAAGCTTGCGAGTAACTTTGGACGGTGTCTCTTCTTTCGCTTATCCTATCAATGCTGGTGTTCCTCAGGACTCTATTCTAGGCCAAACACTGTTTCTTCTCAATATAAATGATCTTTCAGAGAATATTGTTAAAAAAATTAACATCTATACTGATGATACCACTCTCTATTCTGCTGTTGCTTCTCGCTAATTTCCCTCGGATCAGGCAAAATATGCAGCTGATCTAAAAGTTGTGGATTGGGGTACGAAATAACTTGTTTCGTTTAATCCTGTTAAGACTCGGCTCGTGTCTTTCAATCGTAGGCGTGTCCTTTTTCTTCCTGAGATTCTCATGGATGGCTGTGCTCTTGAGGAGAAATCGACTCTGTAACTTCTTGGTCTTTCTCTCTCATCAAATCTTTCTTGAAGTTCATAGATTCGATCCATTGCTCTTTCTGCTTCTCATAACGGTGATTCTCTCTATCGCTCCAAAAACTTTTCACATCTGAGGCTATTCTCTATCTTTACAAATCTATCATCAGACCATGTATAGAGTACTGCTGTCATACTTTGGCTGGTGAATTCTCTGCCCTATTTGATGGTTCTTGAAAGGGTGCCTACACGTATTTGTAATTTGATTGGCCACACCCTTTCTTATTCTCTGCGCCCTCTCTCCCACAGACATGATGTTGCTAGTCTCAGTCTTTTCTATAAATACTATTATGGCATGTGTTCTTCAGAATTATGTGATCTTTGTTCTGCTTCTTTTGTTCCAGCTCGTTTGACTCGTTGGTCTAGTGGTCTCCATCAATTCGCTGTTTTGATACCTCATTGTAATTCAGCTTCCTATTTCAGTAGCTTGTTTCCAAGAACTGTAAGTATGTTGAACTCTGTCCCTGCTGAATGTTTTCCTCCAACGTATAGTCTTGGTCTTTTCAAGACTAATACCAATGTGCATTGCCTGCCTTTGCGATAATCATATTTCGTTCTTGTTAGCTCCTTACGTCAAGTAGCTCCATGCCTTCTCTGAAGTAATTTCCATAAAAAAAACAGTGTCAGCGATTACTTTAGCTAATAATTATGTATTAGAATTATATATCAGCAGCAGCAGCAGAAGCAGAAGCAGACAGTCCCCATCCAAAGTCCAACCTGACAATCGGTAAGTAAAGCCTGTTCACTGGAAAGCTACGTCATGCTAGTAAGTAGCAAGAGAGATCTGTCTAACAGTCAGACTGTACATAATGTATGGGAGCTTTCTAAAAGGGCATTAGAAAACTTTAAAAATTGCATTAAAAAAGAAAAAAGAGGAACACGATTCGTTTTATCCTGAAACTAAACTTTATTCAATATAAATTTTAAAAAACAAGAATTCAATATGAATAGTTTAGTACTTGTTATTGCTGTGTTAAAATAAATAAACATCTCGTTGTTTCAATGATTTTAAAGACTAAAATTAGTTTATTATTTTTATTGTGAACAATTTGAAAAGAATTTCTTACCAGAAGTTATTAAAATAAAAACATGCAAAGTCAAGCAAAGTCAATTATTAAATATTTTTTTTAAATTCCAAAATTCTTTTTATTATTTTATTACGTCTATATTCTGTACCGGCTCCAGGTGCTCGCCGACCCAGGCAAAATATTTTAAAGGCGCCACTACTAGGAGCCTAATTTTTTTTTTAAAGCCAACGTGCTAATTTTTTCTATTATTCGAAAAACTCAGGGACCTATCGAATGTTAATTAAAATTGTACTCATTTATTCGGATATTTTATGAGGAATACAAGTTTTCAAATGTAACAGCAACAAGATGTAATGAATAAGCAATAAAACTAAAAGCTTTAATTGCTAGGGGTAGCAGTTAATGTGAACAGTGTTTATTTATCAAAAGGGAAAGAAGAATCTTAATCACCGCATTTAAGCTGATGGACGATTACGAGGGAAAAACACAAAAATGTTGTATACCTTGCTTGTCATAAGTACAGTTTCATACAACTACTGAGCTCTTCTAATATATTGAGCACTGTTAATTACATACTACATCAAATTTATATCATCATAAAATAACCCAACAAGGCTGACATGACGTAAAATCATTTTCGTTGTCGACGGACATAAATCTGCGATTGGCCTACGGTCCATACATACGCTGTCTCCTTCATTTAAGAGAAATTAAACATCCATTTACACACTTTCTGCTAAATATTGGACACACACGAACATACGCAAGCACAAAACATGAACACGCACAGGTATATCAACATACACACAGCCAAAATCACACACATACATAATTGGTGAGTTTACACACATGAAAGCACACAAGGATATACACACTAAAAAACACAGAAAATAAGAGACACATACACAATAATACATTCATACAAGCATACAAATACAATCCAAAATACACAGACGCTCACATATTGAAAAACGCATTGTAAGACACACACATATGCACAATAAAAACACACTAAAAACACACGCACTACACTACACAGTCACAAAAACATACAAAGCCAAAATCACAAACACACTCATAGATACATAATCAGATAACATAATCAAACATGCACATACACAACACTAGAATACAAACACCATCACACTTATAAAACACACTAAAAGATACACTCTAACAGACTCACAAACGAAGGCGCACATACTCATAAATATATTCAAAAACACACTCAAGCACACACAAACATACACCCACACAATAGGACGTACACATATATACACACGTAAACATAAAATACTTCCGATGCCGCCATTTTAATTGTATTGTTTCAAAATACAATGTTCATTTGATTCCTTATTTATTTAAAATTTTGATGAACATATTTTTAAGTATTTTTCATTATTAAATTATGAAAATACTGAAATTTATATTTCGTGGAAGGCAATTAAATAGTGACACTTTACTGATTCGACATAACGTACAGCCTTCCTGTTTGATTTTATGAATGAACTCTGTTTACAGCCACATTTTGCTTTATATGAAGTCGGGGAAGGTTTCATCTAAAGCACACAAAGAATTGCGTTTGCACATGCGCAAGAGAAATTTTATCTTCACTCTATTGATTTGCCGTTCCACACATGGGAGGTCTTTACAAGCAACAGGCGCAGACACAGTTGTGCTCCGAAGACAACGGATCCTGGTGTTGACTATTCCTGGATTTTCTACAGCGCCGTGTTAAGCGTGTTGCAACTGTAATACTCTGATTGCCATACCTGTCCGCTGTGGTTGACCCGGTCAAGAATCGGAGTTAAAGAGTGTATAGCGCTGACACTATCACGTTGCTACCGCCCCAAGCCGTGACCTTCGTAAAGAGAAGATCATTCCACTGAGTGTCGTTTTTTTGGTGACGTCACAATGGTTGACGCTAAGAAGATAAATAAGACATTTTGGAGGAAACGGTTACACGCTACATGGAATTATATGACGGTGGTCATTTCTGTCTGAAATTATTTTATCTTTGATCTAGTAATTGTTTGGAGAGTTGCCGAAAGTAAACCAGAGGTCTACTTTCTACTCTCCTATCTCTCTTGTAGCAGGGAGAAAACGTATGTATCGAACGTACGTTCGGTCGTATGTTTGAAACAGTAGGTGACCCTATCTTATGTGCTCCCTCTCTTCTTCAGTCTCTCTCTCTCTCTCTTTCTTTCTGTCTGTCTGTCTGTCCATCTCTCTATCTTTCTCTTTCTCTCTTTCTCTCTTTCTCTCTCTCTCTATCTATCTATCTATCTCCCTCTTTCTTCCTTTGATTCATGTGTATGTGGGTGTGGGTGTTAAACTATCTTATTAGCCGCTACGCAAATACTGAGAATACAATTTATCAAGTAGTGATAAGTATTTGGAATTTTTTAAATATTATTTCTGATTTCTCCAAATTTGTCAAATATTTGTCTGATTTGATAAGAAATTTTATAAAATGAAGTCCGAACAAAAAAGTTCATTAAATTCGATATACATATCTACGAGTATTTTATGTTCTATTGTAAAATAAATGAATAAAAGTCACCATTGTTGCATTTATGAAATGACAATAGTCACTATATCCGTATTATTATTTATCAATTAGTTTCTTGCTTCGCTGCGTGAAGCATATCCGAAATTGCAGCGATGGCGGGCGCTAATACACACACACACACACCTACACTGTCAGACTTTGAGATATGAAACTATTTAACAATTCGCCTCCACAGGCGAAACTGAAATCTGTGGGCGGTTTCCTCTATTTTAAATAATAGCCGAAAGTACAAGTGAAAATATAAATGTTATCAAGCGTTTTTTTTTTTTTTAATGAAAACATCAAATATGAGTTACGCTTCAATACAAATCTCCTTTCACTTTCGTATCCACCATCGGAAAAGACGTCGTATTTTAGAGAAAAAAGTTGTCTCCAAGTTTCCAAACTTATTTTAGACATGGAATTTTCATATCTATCTCCTATATAAGAAGACACATTTCACCAACATCATCTCACAAGTTGATGTGAAAAGTTATTCTGTTCGAAATATTTATCTCTACAAAACAGCTTATATACGTCTTGTAACAGTCATACAGTCTTGTATTTTCCATTTACTGCCACAAACAAAGAATAGCTGAAAACCTCTGCATCTAAAATATAACCTCATCATCGGAATTGTGATCATCGTCCATATTTTATACAAGAATAAGTAAGTGTTTGACAAATTTTTTTTTTCATATATTTTAAATTATTTTTATTACTATTGTTGTTATTATTATCGCTATTATTATCATTGTTATTGTTATTGTTATTATTATTATTATTATTAATTTTTTGTTATAATTATTATTATTATCATCATTATGATTATTATTCTTTCATAGTAGTCTCAACTTTTGGATGTTCTTAGTTGGCCATTATTATTAATATTTTCTTTTAGTTTTGTTTTTTAGACATCAAGTCAATTCTCTTGACTTTAGACATTGAAGCTGTACCTTAACACTTTCGCTCTTCCTAACACGCAAGCCTTTTGCAGAATTGGAAAAGTAATTGTCTCGTCAATCTGTTTAAGCCATTAATGGTGGCTTTTCGCTATGGTTCCAAGCGTTCCAATTACAACGGGAATTACCTTTACTTCTTTACATTTCCATAGTCTAACCTATTTAAGATCTTGATATATTTTATTGTACTTTTTCCTGCACTCTGGTATCGAAGGGGCAGGCTATATCAATGATTAAGCAAGTTCTCTTGTTTTAGTTTAGAAAGATTAAGTCGGGATTTGAATGTTCAAGAACCTTATCAGTTTGTATGCGCATGTCCCAAAGAAGTTTGACATTGTCGTTCTCATGTACCACTTCTGGCTTATGCTCATACCACTTCTCATTGTGCTCCAATTCATAAAGTTTGCATATTTTCCAGTGTAGTGCCTGAGCGACATTTACGTGTCTCCATTTTTTATACTGGTGTTGTGCTAGCATTGGGCATTCAGATACAATATGCATGAAGGTGTCTTACCTTTCATTACACAATCAGCACATCGGTGATTCTGCAGTTTTGTTAATGTGATATTTAATGGGCTTAGTGCGGATGGCTTAATCCTGGGTTGGCATTAAGATGCTCTCAGTAAATCTTTTGAGATCACCCCTGACCAACCAATTCCAGCTACCATTATCTCTAAATGATGTATTCTTAAAGAATACACTGTGTAGTTTCTTTCCAAATAATTTTAACCCTCCACCACCACCACTACGACCACCACCACTACGACCACCACCACCATCATCATTATTATTATTATTATTATTATTATTATTATTATTATTATCACTACAACTACTACTAGCAAATATATGCTCCATCTGGTCGCATATTTTTGCTAGTTGTTTTAAGTTACATATTACATACATTACATTTTAAACTACGTAAAATGTAACCGTAGGGAAAGTGTTTAGAAAACAAAATCTTTAAATTCTCTTCGATAAATTGAAGAAAGTTGTTAACTGGAAGTTTTTTTATTGTTTCAGAAGACGACGTAACAAAATTTATATTTGGCGGACATTTAGATGACCCACTCTCGAGTCTAAAATCTTTATACAATGTTTTTACAATTTTTTTCGGATTGCCATCGATTAAGCAACAAAAATTCAGATTATCAAAAGAAAAATGTGTTTAGACTTACCGGTTTAGTTTTTAGAGGGGGGTTCAGTTCGCTATGCAACCCTAACATAAATTGATCCCCCTTTGGCAACGTGTCGTATACGTCTACCAAAATGGGGCTCGAGTGATAACAATATGTTAATCCTAAACTCACTTAAAAAGATAATAATATTTGAAGTTTTTTAAATCGAAAAAAAGATGTACCTAAAATAAAATCAACAATCAAAATAATAAAATACAGTGAACACGATTCTAAATTCAGTTATTTAATTGCTCAGTAAAATGTGTTTGTTTGTTTTTTACAAAAAACAATATTTATTAAAATATTAATAAATAAAACACGGAATAATAAAAACATAGTTTTTAAACAAAATCTACACTTTACGGCGTAAAATGTAAAACAAAAAATCCTAAACTCACTTACGGTCCTAAAGAGATAAGTTTTTCAAAGCGAAAAAAAACGTGTACATAAAATAGATCAACAATTAAAAAAATATAATACAGTGACAACGATTCTAAATTCAGTTATTTAATAGCTCAGTAAAATGTGTTTGCTTGTTTTTACAAAAAATAATAATTTTTAAATGAATTATTTTTTAAATTAAACAATTTGATTCAAACCATATTTGAATTAACACATAATTTCTAATAAGATTAAACACAAAAACAAAAAAGTTTTAATAAAGAAATCAAAGTAAATATATCATTTTTGAGCGACTCGTGCGATAAATCTCAAAGAATGTGTTGTTTACATGTTATTAAGCAAATAACGCGCCTTTGTATTGTGTCCATCTCTCTTCTCTCTCTCTCTCTCTCTCTCTCTCTCTCTCTTTCTCTCTCTCTATATATATTTTATCTCTCTCTCTTTCTCTCTCTCTTTCTTGAAATAGAACTTTCTGTGCGTTCGAAATAGAACGTTATACTTAAAAATCAGAGGGTAGGTATCCATCATATTCCATTCTAATTTAATTACGTAACTCAATTATATTGATGGAAAAAATGTCTTTAATAAATTCTATTTATAATTTCATCAAGATTATAATTATCGAGGAAAATAGTTTAAATACATGTGGAAATCTAGAAAAAACAATCATGAGTGTATATTTGACAATATTAATTTATTAGAAACCTTAAAACAAATTAATTGTGTTCATTTTGAAGACGCATGATGTTTGGGGAAGCTTTGAAATGGGTATATATAGGAGCTGATAAGTAGATATAAAACGAAAGCGATCAAAACTAATAATATAGTTTCGGCTTCAGACAGACAGACAGACAGACAGACAGACAGATATATATTCTCCATTATTAATAGATTATTATCATTTCTATGACATTTGTCTTCAAAGTTTATTAACGACACCTCGTTCATTACTTTCTTGCAGTGTATCTTATCACAAGTAAAAACACCTTTTTCTCTGTGGTCGTCTTCACATTGATTGTGTATGTGTCATTCATCAAAGGGGCCCTGACGTCGATCCCTGATGAAACAAGCCGAAAAGATTTTAAAAGAGATATCGATTTAGCCACAGAAATCACAACATACACGATGAGAGCAATAAACACCAGTTTCCTCACTTACGTAAGTATATTAAAATTACCATACTTAATTAAAAAATTTTTGTAGTCGTGTGACATGTATTTAAACTAGTTTACTATTCTACACACGGGTCTCTAAAAATGGATATTTTGAAAATTATATTCTGGCACTTTTCGATGTTTGGCTTTAGATGACAAAAAATATTTTCATGGATTCATTCTTATTTTTTATTGTAAACTCGGTATTCCTGAATTCGCATTGATACAGTTTAACCCCATATCTAAATCAGAGCTTCCAAAATGGCAAACGTGTTTTGGATGATTCTAATACTTTTGTTCTGAGAATTACGAACCCCATGGCTCTATTTCATGAAGTCATCTTCCCATTCAAAGTCACAACATCCATCTTTCCTACGTCAGACAGTTTAGTGAATGTCAGAAAAGTAATCTAATGGTAAACTCCAAAGAGTTTCCAATGCTACTTACACTCTCTTCATCAAATGGAACATTTCCTGCTTAGAACTGTTCAGATTAGCATCAGTTTATCATCTAAAATCTTTTATTGTCTCAATAGTTTTGCATCGTTTTCTTTTTAAACTGATTATCTTCGATTACAATGCATCAAGAAAAACTAATGCTCCAGTTATCAACACCGGCATGAACTACTGAGAAAGGCTTTTCCTTACCTCTTAATGAAATAAAGTTGTTTAATCATTTTATGCACTTGCCCAAAATATTTCCCACTATTCTATATTATAAAAATATGACAATTGATTAAATATATTTTTCTTTTGTTTTATTTGTAGTGTAAACGCGTTCCAATCTGGTTCACCTCCGACTGCAATCATTTTATGGGCATGTTGAATGCCAGATCAGATTTACCGCTACCAAAAGTTGTCATCAAGAATAAATTGAATTTTCAAAACATCAAATCAGTCAAGGTAAATGGAAATTATTTCATTAATGTTTTTTGGTGCCTTTTATATACAAATGATTTTTTGGTTAAAAGTGAAATTTTATTTCATAATTTGTATTAATTTATTTAAATAAATCAGACTCATCACCATCACAATCACCATCACCATCAGCGTTTTTTATCACTCCCTGAGGAGGAACCCCTCTTTGGTGACTGTCATTCATGTTTTCTTTTCTAAGCACTTCAGGTTAACGATGCTTTTGCCCATAGCTGGGTGTCCATATACAGCGCCTGATATTCTCAAATGGTCACCCATCTAGTACTAACCAGACCCAACGTCGCTTAACTTCGGTGATTTGGTGAGCCGGTATGTCAACGTGATTATGCCGTAATCAGACTATACTTGAACTATTAAGAATACAATTTTCGAGAGAAATAAATATATGGTTTACACCGAAAAACATATATATATATATATATATATATATATATATATATATATATATATATATATATATATAAGTAATGTAGTCTGATTTAAGCATTGTTTTATATCATATAAAGAAATATATATATATATTAATATATATGCATACATAAACATATATATATATAATAGATTGTTATAACATACAACCATTGACTTAAAAGATATATATATATATATATATATATATATATATATATATATATATATATATATATATAATATAATTAAATGCAGTGTTTCAGTCAAGAGTCGAATTTTTAAGACGTTGGAATTTGAGTTTGAAATATAACTCGTGTTCCGGGGTTCGAGTCCGGCGAATAATTCATCACTATACTGACGATTCCCGTAAGGATAAAACATATACGTATGTAGATAAAAAAAAACGAATATTTATAATTATTCATATATATATATATATATATATATATATATATATATATATATATATATATGTGGGGGGGGTTAATAAAAGGTGGAAACTGCTTAACTTATTCCACGATTATATATGTCTTAATTTGCGTCACCTCTGCATTGTATTACCTCCTAATTTGCTTTATATATATATATATATATATAAATTCTTTGTAGAATGGTAGGAAAAATCCCAGCAGAGTGCTCGATTAATTAAGAATCAAAGTTAAAAATTAAGAGCATAATATTTATTTATTCTGGTACAGAAAAATTAGTACAACATTCGTACCGTCGATTTCAAGCACGGAAGGTCTTACCCATCCGGCTCTCTTCAGCTTCTGTTGTCATCTGTTTTGGAAATGTGAGGTCACATGACACTCTTGTTGGGACGCGTTATTTGCTCAGTGTGTTGTGTGTGTTTGTTTAAATTTGAATTTAGTGTCATAAGACCGTTGAGATTTAAAACACGGGAGAAGAAAGAGAATTCAAGATTAAAGGGAATAAAAAGGGAATAAAAAAGGGGGGTAAAAAATAAAAAAATATATATGAAAAAATATATATATATATATAAATAAATATAAAAAAACATATATATATATAAAAACATTTTAATACTAAGAATAAAGGAATAAAAAAAGAAAAAGAGTATAAAAAGGTATAAAAAGAAGAAAAAAAAAGAAAAAAAAGAAGAAAAAAAAAAGAAAAAAAATAAGAAAAAAAAATAAGAAAAAAAATAAGAAAAAAAAAAAATATATATATATATATATATATATATATATATATATTAGAAAAAATAACCCGCCCTCCGGGCAGCAATTACTGTAAAAATAGTTTTCTTTACAGTAAAAAAATAAATTATTTCTATTTGACATTTTGATAATTTGGAGCAAAACAACAAAATATGATTGTCGCAGTGTTATTTGATAATTCTAATGTTGGGAAATTTACTGTGCATGGACATAATGAAATTTTATTTATTAGAAAAAAGATTAATTGATATGGTCTTCAAGATATTCAAAGTCTAGGAATTTTATTTTGTTTCATCATAAAAATGAAAATGAATTCTCCATTTAAAACTAATTATAAAATGAAATGAATAAATGAAAGACTGGAACATCGATTGGTCAAATAAAACAATTTCATATTACAGAGTAATTCGAAATGGTTATTTTGTGCTTTTCGCCTTTATTATTAAAGACAGAAAAAAGACTTAATAAAGAGTAGAAAAAAGAATATTGTTTATAATTTAGAAATATATGATGAGGTTATTTTTAAATTAATAAATAGTAAAAAAATGAATTTGTTTATAATTTAGAAATATTAAAGGAGGGCTTTTTTTCTTTTTCATGACAAATGTTAGTTATCATCATCATCAGTATCATCATCATCATAAAGTTTTTCACGGTATTCACACGTAATCACCTAAAAAGTAGAATTTCATTGGGGGGGCTGAGGGTGTCAATCTACAATAATACCCAAACTTTTAACATTTTTATTTACGCCTTAAAAATAAGATATTTAATTAGCCAATTTGAAAGAAGTTATTTATTTAATTTTTATGGGAAAGGTAAACAGAACTAAACAAATCAATTGTTTATAAGAATTTTTTTTAAAGGGATGTATAGTTTAAAAAGAATAAGATTCAGGAGCCGCCGCTAAATCCCCCTCCTCCAAAATGAAATTCATCTTTTTTAGGCGATTACGTGTGAAGAGTGAACACTGTGGAAAACGGAAAGACG
>OY744519.1:139866789-139961789 GCA_963556195.1 Sepiola atlantica
GTTCACTGAATTAAACTTAGAAACCAACCGACTCACTGTAATATGTAACAGAAGTTTTTTGAAGGAATGCATTTTAGCCATTTTCCATAGTGGCTTCAAACGACTAAAGCTTCAAAATATTTATCTTCCTCGGCCGAACATTTCATGTTTATTGGTTAAAATGGCGTCTGCTATTCGTTTTAAAACTGACTGAGAGTCTCATGTGTTTTCTTTTGTTTCTATTGCAGCTTTCCGATTCACAGTTGGCAAATCTGAATGTGGACAGTCAACTTGTTGTGCCGCAAAACCTTCCATTTCTCTATCGTCGATGGCTCGTCATGCAAATGCTGCACACCTCACTCAATCAACTCAACTCCATTCAACAAACACTGACTGAAATCTCGAAGCCGTTGTTGTAGAAATGTGAATGGACTAATTAATCTTTTAAAGTAATCCAACTAATTATCGTGAGATAAGATGTGAATTTATCTAGATATTGTTTATTATGCGAAGTACGCGCACCCGCCCATGACCTAATTTTGTAAATATTATTTATAATACGCTTACTTAAGCACACACAACAATGACATATGTTTGTCATTTCAAAAAAGTTGAAGCGTTTAAAGCTTCAAATATTATTCTTCAATGAAATACATTGTTTTTATAAAGTTATTAAAAATATATTTTATTTTTGTATTAATTTTTAATTATTATGAATATATTTTATTTTTGTATTAATTTTTAATTATTATGAATATATATTATTTTTGTATTAATAAAAAAGTATTTTTATAACTCGTTTTTTCTTATTTTTATTTCACCTTCATTTTTATTTTATCTCTTTGTTATTTTATTAATTGTAACTTGCGTCGCCATCTTTGAAATTAAACGTTGAATGGGCATAACTACAGATTTAAAAACACTGTCGTCTTTAAGTTAAATTACCCAATGTTTCTTCTTATTTGCGTTTCACGGGCCGATCGTTCGTTTGTCTCCTAAAATTGAAAGGAAAAAATTATTTCTCTAATACTCATGGCATGAATCGATCTCCCCCACCGCCTATAAGCAATGGGTGAAAGTGTAGGTAGACTAGACTCAACAGCCTTGGTAGGGCAACTAATCTTGAAGAATGAAAACTCTGAAATAAGACCATCTTTCCAACTTATAATTTTGGTTGAACATAAATCTTCTATCATAAATACATTATTTATTTAATGGTAAAAAATCATTTTAATTTTGTGTATTTAAACAAAAAATTTAATCAGGAAATTTTATTGTTTGTATTGTAATTGAAAGTAAAAATAGAACAAAGAGAAACGTTTGGGAAACCCAGTGTAGACAGGTATCATGAGCGCTATCATCATCATCATCATCATCATCATCATCATTAGCATCATCATCATCATCATCATCATCATCATCATCATTAGCAGCAGCATCATCATCATCAGCAGCAGCAGCAGCAGAAACAGGCAGCCCCTTAAATTCCAACCCTTCCTAACCGTGCTTGTAGTGACATTCGTAAAGTAAAGCCTGTTCGCTGGAAAGTGACGTCATGCTAGTATGTGACGAGATTAGCGGACGGAAAAGGGTTGATTCCAAACAGGACCCTAGTTTTTCCGAAGACGACCATAGAATTATTTTGCATCAAAAGAAAAAAAATAGAAAAGAAGTAGAAAAGGAAAATGTTTTTCTTTTCTCAGTATTTTGGAAGATATGAAATCTTCAGTGCCGGGATGAGAGCTATGACACCCTTCAATGTCAGTTGTTGCAAGGTATGGGCCATCTGCATCCGATATGTTGCAAAAGCAAATTTGGCTTTTTTGCCGATAACAGCGAAAAAAGATTGGAGCGAGTATGTCATGTTTTCCGAGGTTGAGAAAAAACAACGGCGAGTTCAATTTATAAAAAAAAATTGTTTTTCTTTTGTCAATATTATTTTATGAAATGTGAATTCCTACTGCCAAAGATAAACAAAAAACGATGACATTTGTCAACGTTGATTGTAGTGTCAACGAACCCATCCGATATGTTACAAAAACAAATAAGGCCGATAACGACGAATATTGTCGGATTGAGAAAGATTAAAACGAACATGATCATGTTTTCTTAAGTTGAGAAAACAAAAAATAGTTTTGAAATGAGTTTGCAAACCACAGGCCACAGGAGGAAGGTAGAGTATTATCTGAAATATATTTCCATGACAGATATTGAAGAAAAGCGTAATCGTTCATATAAAAATAGAAATACATTTTTTACTATGAATATAAGTTTTTAGGTCGATGGAATTACCTCCAAGCCTACTGAGATAAAAGTGGAAGATAGAAACAGATGAAGAAGAAGAAAAGAGGGGCGGAATAAAAATACGATTAACCATTCCAGAATTAGAAGGACGGATTGGAAATACCGAATATGGCAAGAAAATAATGATGTAAATATATTTTTATTATTACTGAATTAATTCTATTAGGAGATGGGTGGGGTCACGCTCAGTCTCAAAAAATCTGGTTCTCAATATGAAACAAAACATAACATGCGTCGAAGACACATTTTGCTGTCCACCTACAGTCCTCGGCGTAAAGAAGCCGGACCCGCCGGACTTAGTTATGATATCGTCAAAACAAGATCGCCTAGAACGTGATAAGATTTTAACGGTTCGAAACACAAAGTTAGAAGACAGAAGTGTGAAATTTCCTCGCCTTGTAACGGAACAAGTTTTTTTCTCTTTACCAAAAAATTATTCTTCTAAAGAAATATCCAACAGACAGAGTTGTTGAATTTGTTTTCATTGTTCTGCTTGAAATGACCCTTCGCTTCGCAGTGGTACCAAGTTGCTGACCAGCGCCGGACAATTGCCCTCTGAGCATTTAATCACAACGTGGAAGAGCGGTGATTGTCGTACATGACCCTTCGACATCTTCGGCTTCATTAGTGCAGCAACTTTTCCCGAGCAGTGCCAGGTGACCAACCGAATTCAAGAACGGACAAATTGGTGACGTCACTGTTTTTTTTTAGTTTAAATATCAACTTATTTAGTGTCTAGAGAATATCGTTGGTTATGATGTATACAATTAGTAATTATGCCTTGTCTGGAACGATTTTCATTTTAAAAAAAACAGTGTCGACGGTTACTTTTGCTAGTAATTATCTATTAAACTTATATATCATCAGCAGCAGAAGCAGCAGCTGAAGGCAGCCCTTCCCCCTAAAGTCGAACCCTTTCTAACCGTGCTTGGACCTGACCTTCGTAATGTAAACTCTGATCGCTGGAAAGTGATGTCATGCTAGTAAGTATCAATGGAGATATGTCTAAAAGTCAAACTGCCGATAATGTATGAGAGCTTTTTAAAAAAGCATTAGAAAACTTTTAAAATTGCATTATTATAAGACAGACACGATTCGATTTATACTTAAACTAAATTTTATTAAATACTAGCGGGTACCCGTCACCCGACGTTGTCCAGGATAAATGTAAAAGAATGAAATAAAATGTGTAAACTGCCGCCGAACGCAAATAGGTCACAACGGATAGTTTTTACTTAAAGAAACAAATGTCGCTTTTGAATTGTTGAAGATCTATGTACCCAAGAAAACGTTTAATAAAAATTGCCACAGTGTAGAAGGATATCTCCAGTGTAGAACGATATTTCCTTTAATGACGCTTCTACAGAATTTGAACCGAACCGAACAAAAAAGACTTTTGCCGAACTAAACTTAAAACCTTGATTAGGATTATTTTAGGGTTATTTTAGTGCTTATTCCACCACCACCACCCCCACCCCACCCCCAAAAAAATAAACAGTTAGGTTCAAATTCTGTAGAAGTACGATTTTTTTTTAATAAATAAAACGTAGAAATATTTTTAAAACAGTCTTTTTTGTTTTGTTTATAAGCCAATTGTTATTGCTATTTTGATTTTAATTAAAGTTAATTAAAATAAAAATTACCCATTGCCCCACCCTAGTAAACTCCACGGAATATATTTCTCACCAAAGGAAAAATTGAAAGTAATAATTATGGTTTACTGACACCTAAAACGCTACGATCGGCTGGGAATGGCGGGGCTTTTTACGTAAAATTTATGCGTGAAGCTGATTTTCAATATTTCTTTATTTTTATATATTCTGCCAATTGTAGCAAGGTGTTTATTGTTTAACCGTAATCGCCTGAAAAGATAGAATCTTAATTTTCGAATAAATAAACCTGAACAAAGTTACGTGTTTAAATATTGGAAAGAAAAATAATACTTATCTAGTTTCTTCTCGAAGGTTTAATTTTGTTTAAAATGTAACGTAGTGTTATGGCGAACGATTTGATGCGTAATATCGATGTAAGCTTTGCTGTGATTGGATGTTTTACAAATTCTGAAATGGTGTAACTTGATTACAGTTCCTTGTGAAGTAATTGTCAAATGGGGTTTGAGGAGGGTGAGAGTTATTAATTCATAGTGAGAAATTAGCGTGCTACCCTCTCTTTGGTTCACTTAGTTTTGAGAAGCTTACAGTGCGGAATGAATGTAATGTTTTTGGTTTAGCTCATAAAACTAATTTATAGTTTCTTGAAACACGCTCGAAGATATTAGGCGAGTTAAGTTATGTGTTTCAATGCGTTTGACGAATTAGTTTTATAGTCTACTTTAACTGGGTCGGGAGGGGGTAATCAACTCCACTTTATATATATATATTAATTAAAAAAACAAGAATTCAATATGAATAGTTAAGTAGTGTTTGATTACTGCGTTTAAGTAAATAAACATCTAGTTGTTTCAACGATTTTAAAGACTAAAATTAGTTTATTCTTTTTATTGTGCCGAATCTGAAAACAATTTCTTTACAGCGGTTATTAAAGTAAAAACATGTAAAGTCCAGCAAAGACGATTATACTTTTTTAATGTTTAGATATCAACATATTTGGTGTGTAGAAAATATTGTTGGTTACGATGTATGTAATTAGTAATTACGTTTCCTATTTATTTACCACTTCACCAGGGAGGAATTAGACACCAAGTTAGGTTTTAATGAGTGGAAAATCCAGCTCACAAAAAAGAACTTTTGGATTGCGACAAAAAATAAAATAGCTTCAGTCAATGATACATTTCTCCTTCACTGACACAGGACAGAAAAGATAGTACACTTTGAATTATTTATTTGCAAAAAAAAAAATAAATAAATACGATTTAAATTTAAAAGGCCAAAGAAGTGAAATTATGAATTTATGGGGAAAACGGTAATTAAATAAACAAACAAAATAAGAACAAACGATGAATTATTTTTTAAATAAAACGATAAATAATGGCAATGTGGTAGTGTCAGAGCAATACACTCTTTAACTCCGATTCTTGACAGGGCCATCCATGGCGGATAGATATGACCAGCAGAGGTATTACAGTCGCAACACGGCTAACAGGGCTCTGGTGAAAATCTAGGAACGGTCAACATCATGGTCCGTTGTCTTCTGGTCGTCTCTGCCTGTGCTTCTGTGGCAAGTAAGGACTTTCCAGGTGTGCAACGACCAATCCATAGATAACAACGTTGCTTCTGCGCATATGCAACCGCAATTCCTTAGTGTTCTTTGGACGAAACAATCCCCGACTTCGTATGAAACTGCTGAACATTACTTGTCTCGGTGTCGGCGTTGCAGGTTCAATGAATGGTTGGAATCCACGAGGGGGACTTCACTCAGACCAAACAATCCTTATTTACGGTCGTCACGGGATCTGTACAGAAATCCGATTCGCTTTACAACATCAGCTGGCGTCTAACAACCAAAAAACGAGAACAGCTTTCAATGAATCGAAAGAATCTTTTCGACCTACGAATCTTTTCCACGAGTGTTTATGTAAACAATTCGAGTTGGCAGTCAGTCAGTCGAATAAAAACGTTGTAAAATGTAATAGTAAACGGCGTTCATTCATAAAATCAAGCAGGAAGGTTGTAAGTTGTGTCTAATCAGTAAAGTGTCACTATTTACATTACTGTTACTATTTACATTACTTTCATTCCGCACTGTAAGCCTCTCCCAACTACTTGAACCAAAGAGAGGGTAGCACGCTAGTTTCTCTCTATGAATTAAATAACAATTTCAGTATTTTAATAATTTCGTAATCAAAAATACTTAAACATAATTTCATCAAAATTTTAAATAAATAAGGAATTAAATGAAAATTGTGTTTTTAAAATGGCGGCATTTTTATTGGTGAAAAGAACTTGGAGAAAATACGAAAACCTGGATATAGACATCAAAAACTGAGATTTCGGAAAGTGTGGGGGTAAAACTGTGTGCGGAAGTATTTTATATTTACATGTTTATATGTGTGTGCGTCTATGTGTGTGTGTGTAAGATAATGAAGAGTGGCAAAAATGAATCGTGGACGAGTCCATTGTGGATGGGACGTCGGGAAAGAAAGCGACTTGATAACTCTTAAAAAGGAGAAGGTTTCGCAGTGCAAACGAGACTTGAAAGGCGGCTGTTCCAGAAACGCGAAGAGCCGGAGCACTTGGTGATTGGTGTATCGGAGTACTGGAAGAATGGAAGTTTACCGATCTTTATTGCACCGATGAAGTTTTATTGGCTATGGTACCCAAGCCCATTTTGCTGTTAGGCTTTCGTGTCCGCTGACTAAAAATGCGACTGATAAGCAAGTTGGTACCGTGAAGGAATCCCCTGACTTGTATTTCATCAAACAGACAATTAGAAGTGCTTGTGGAACAATTGCTTCACTTCATGCTCTGATAGACAATGCAGAGCAAATAGCTTTCCAATCGGATGTATATATAAACGAGTTTCTAGCGGAAACCAAGTCTGTGACCTCAGCAAGAAAAAAGACTTACATGAGCCAAAAGTATGTCAAAAGATTTTTTATATGTGTGTGCGTAGCCGACGTAAACCATCCGGTGATGGGAAATAAAGAAAACCAAAGTGTTTCCATATACGTTCGGTTCTTTGTCATTCTTGTTGGATATTACCGGGTACCCCGAAAGAACGGGTCATGCAACATGTGTATACTTGTGTGTGCTTGAGTGTGTTTTTGAATATATTAACGAGTATGTGCGCGTTTGTTTGCGAGTGTGTTAGAGTGTATCTTTGAGTGTAATTTTGTTTGTGACGGTGTTTGTATTCTTGTGTTGTGTATGTGCGTGTTTGAGTATGTTATCTGATTATGTGTCTATGAGTGTTTTTGTGATTTTGTTTTGCATGTTTTTGTGACTGTGTATAGTGTAGTGCGTGTGTTTTTAGTGTGTTTTGATTGTGCATATGTGTGTGTGTCTTATAATGTGTTTTTCAGTATGTGAGCGTCTGTATGTGTGTATGTCCAATATTTAGCTTGTGCTAGAAGAAAGTGTGTAAATGGATGTTTTATCTCTCTTAAATGAAGGAAACAGCGTATGTATGGACCGTACGGCCAATCGTAGATTTATGTCCGTCGACAACGAAAATGGTTTCGCGTCATGCCAACCCTAGTTGGGTTATTTTATGATGATATACATGCGTGTGTTTTTAGTGTGTTTTTATTGTGCATATGTGTCTGTGTCTTATAATGCGTTTTTCAGTATGTGAGCGTTTGTGTATTTTGGATTGTATTTGTACGCTTGTATGAATGCATTATTGTGTATGTGTGTCTTATTCTCTGTGTTTTTCGCGTGTGTGTATCCTTGCGTGTTTTTATGTGTGTATACCTGTGTAAACTCATCAATTATGCATGTGTGATTACGTGTGATTTTGACTGTGCGTGTGTGTTTATATACCAGTGTGTGCGTTTGGAAGGGGGGGCTTGCGTACGTTCGTGCACGTCTGTATGTGAAGAAAGGGTGTAAATGGATGTTTCATCTCTCTTAAATGAAGGAAACAGCGTATGTATGGACCGTACGGCCAATCGTAGAATTATGTCCGTCGACAACGAAAATGGTTTCACGTCATGTCAACCCTAGTTGGGTTATTTTATGATGATATACATTTGATGTAGTATGTAATTTAACAGTGCTCAATACATCAGAAGAGCTGAGTAGTAAAATGAAACTGCGCTTAAGGCAAGCAAGGTACACAATATTTTTGCGTTTTTCCCTCGTAATCTTCCATCTTGTTAAATATGGTAATTAAGATCCTTCTTTTCTTTTTTAATAAATAAATAATGTTTACATTAACTGCTACCCCTAGCAATTAAAGCTTTTAGTTTTATTGCTTATTCATTACATCTTGTTGCTGTTACATTGACTTACACCAGCCAGGAATGGATTCATAAAGAAACAGAACTTGAGTGAAATGGCTAGTTATAGAAAATACCTCCCATTACTTCCTGATCTCTCTGGCAGAAGAGCTCACTGCTCATGTGCATGCTCATTTGCATGCGTGCAATGTCACTGGCAATAAAAGAGGAATGTTTTGAAGGAAGAGGTCACTTTGAGTTGGTGATTTGAGTTGGTGACTACGTTGGTGCGTGTGCTGGATGAAAGACTGTTCGGAAAGATATCATTTGACAGAGCAAGACCGTGGTAACATTTTGTTGCGATAAGGAGTACGGACACGTGAAAATCAGGAGAAAGAAAAATATAACCACACATTTGAAAACTTATATTTCTCATAATATATCCAATTTATTGAATAAATACATGCAATTTTAATTAACATTCGATAGGTTTCTGAGTGTTTTAAATAATAGAAAAAACTAGCACGTTGGTTAGTTAAAATAATTTAGACTCCTAGTGGTGGCGGCCATAAAATATTTTTTCCTGGGTCGACGAGCACCTGGAACCAGTACAGAAGATGGACATAATAAAATAAGAAGAATTTTGGAATTTAAAAAATATTTTTATTTAGGCAAGATTATCCAATATTTGTCTGATTTTATTGCGATTAAACAAAAATATTATGACGAAAATAAAAAAGGAATGCGAGAAATTAAAAATAAACAAAAACATTAAAAATATACAAATCTACGCATATTTGATGTTCTTGCGTAAAATAAATTGAGAAAAGTCATCATAATTAGATTTGTAATCACAATAGTTTAAAGCTCCGTATTATTTATTTATCAACTGGTTTCATGTTTCGTTTTGTGAAGCATATCCGCTATTGCAGCGATAGCGGACGCTAACAAACATACACGCACTGTTTTTGTTTATAATAGCCGAAAGTACAAGTGAAAAAATGAATGTTTCCAAACGTATCTTTGAATGAAAACATCAAATATGAGTTTCGCTTCGATACAAATCTCCTTTCACTTTCGTGTCAATCGGAAAAGACGACGTATTTTAAGGGAAAAACTCTAATTTTTTCAATCTTATTTTAGACATGGAATTTCAGATCTATCCTCTATATAAGAACACACATTTAAACAGCAACATTATTGTCGTATCACTAGTTGAAGTTATTCTATTCGAAAGATTTGTCCCACAAAAAAATTTACCTCACATACACTTACAGTCTTGTATTTTACATTTACTGCCACAAAGAAAGCATATCCCAAAACCTCTCAATCTAAAAGATATCCTCATCTTCGAATTCCGATCATCGTCCATATTTTATACGAGGAGAAAAAGTAAGTAGTCGACAAGTTTCTTATTTAATATTTTAAAATGTATATTATTATTTCTTCTATTCAAGTGTCCTTTTCGTAGTCATGTTCGGATGCTTTTGTACGTCTCTTCTACGGTCAGTCTAATAAATCGTCATTGTAGTTGTTTCTCTTCTCATTTTTCTTTTCTTACCCTTTTGTTATCACAACAGCTGTTTACCATTGAGTTATCGCTGGTGACGACCGTTAAGTTTCTCTGGAATCTAAATGACAATAAGCCTCTTCAAGATTCCAGTACGGTCAATTTGTTTGGCGTTTTAACTAACTTGTATTTAACGATTATGAGTCCATGATAAACGCGTGTACGTTCAATACTATATATTAATAATTCTCTGTGCAATTCAAATGTACAATTTCTCATAAAGTCACCGAACACGAAAGTATCAACAAAAGACACTAAAAATAAGCGTTGTTCATAAATGTTCTATATTTATTGATTTTCATTTTGTTTAAATACATTTTCCATAAAGAGTAATACAAACAGTAGTAAAATGTTGCAGTAAACGCTGTTCATTCATAAAATCTGACGGGAGTGTAGTCAAGTAGCTATTGTATAATCAGTCAAGTGCAAATGTTTCTTTCTCTTTCTTTTTCTCTCTCTCTCTCTCTCTCTCTCTCTCTCTCTCTCTCTTTATATATACAGGGAATATTGAAGTGTGGGCCTTATTTTCAGTGTTTTAAATGCGTGTGTGACCGCGTCTGTTTCTGTGGTTCCATTTAATGTGCATGTGTTTTTCTTTGAATGTGTAAGCGCATGTATTGCGTATCCGTGTATGCGTTCGTTTTAGTTGTAGTGTGCGGTTGTTTGCGTGTGTGGTGTGCTCGTATCTTGTGTTTGAATGTGCATGCCTGTCTCTATGTGTGTATATATGTGATTTTTTTCCGTTTCAGAAGAATTCTGTGTAAATGTTTCTTTTGGGGTGGGGGGTTGTTTTTATGGAAATCGCTCCAGACAATGTATAAAGCCACTTGATGTAAGGAGCTAAAAGAAAATACTAGTTCATGGTCAAAAATATCCAACAATAAGTGTTAGATGGATAGATTTCGACCAGAAAACAGCAAGTATCGCCCTTTTGTCAGAAACATCGCACATGGAATGTGAGGACTGAAGGACAAAATAAGGGAAGCTAGAGCTACCGAAACATGGTTTTATATCGTGAAGTCATCTTCCCATTCAAAGTTACAGCATCCATCTTTGTTACAGCAGACATTTTAGCCCATGTCCGAAAATCAATCTAACCCAACGTCCACTTTCTACTGTCCTATCTCCCTTGTAGCAGGGAGAAAACGTATGTATCGAACGTACGTTCGGTCGTATGTTTGAAACAGTAGGTGACCCTATCTTATGTGTTCCCTCTCTCCTTCAGTTTCTCTCTCTTTCTGTCTGTTTGTCTGTCTGTCCCTCTCTCTCTTTCTCTCTTTTTCTCTCCCTCCCCCCTCTCTCTCTCTTTCTTTATATCTCCATCTTTCTTCCTTTGATTCATGTGTGCGTGGGTGTGAGTGTTAAACTATCTTATTAGCCGCTAACGCAAATACTAAATATACAACTTATAGTGATAAGTATTTGGAATTTTTTAAATAATATTTCTGATTTCTCCTATATTGTCTAATATTTGTCCGATTTGATCGAAATAAAACAAAAATATGTAGTCCGAACAAAAAAGTTAATTAAATTCAAAATACACATATCTACGAGTATGTTATGTTCTATTATAAAATAAATGAATAAAAGTCAGCCTGATTGCATTTTTAAAAAGCCAATAGTCACCATATCTGTATTATTATTTATCAATTGGTTTCTTGTTTCGCTTCGTGAAGCATATCTGAAATTGCAGCGATGGCGGGCGCTAATACACGCACCCTCACACTGTCAGAAATTATCTCGCCTCCACAGACGAAACTGCAAATCGGTAGGCGGTTTCCTCTATTTTAAATAATAGCCGGAATTACAAGTGAAAATATAAATGTTTCCAAGCGTTTCCCTTTTTTTAATGTAAACATTAAATATGGGTTACGCTTCAATACAAATCTCTTTTCACTTTCGTATCCACCATCGGAAAAGGCGTCGTATTTTAGATACAACTTTTTTCTCTAAGTTTCCAATCTTATTTTAGACATGGAATGTTCATATCTATCCTTATATAAGAAGACAAATTTTACCAACATCATTGTCATCTCACAAGTTGATGTGAAAAGTTATTCGGTTCGAAAGATTTATCGCTACAAAAACAACTTATGTAAGTCTTGTAGCATTCATACAGTTTTGTATTTTCCATTTACTGCCACAAACAAAGAATAGCCGAAAACCTCTTCATCTAAAATATAACCTCATCACCGGAATTGTGATAATCGTCGATATCTAATACAAGAAAAAGTAAGGGGTTGACAAATTTCTTTTTTATATTTCAATTATTTGTATTAGTATTGTTGTTATTATTGTCGCTATTATTATTATTATTATTATTATTATTATTATTATTATTATTATTATTATTATTATTATTATTATTATTATTATTATTATTATTGTTGTTGTTATTATTATTATTTACACTCTAGTAGTTTTCATATAAGTTATTATCGGTGATTGCCTATTGGCAATAACATATGATATGCACTAGAGTCTGGTTGATTTCCAACAGTATTTCTTTCAATAACTGTTGCAAATTATTTTGAGTTATCGCAACGTCTGTTTACCATCGATTTCTTGCTAATAATGACTGTTGGTTTTCTCTGAAATTTAAGTGGCCATAATTCCAATACTATTTGCACCCTTACAACAGTAATATGGATGCCGCTCTTCATCCTCGGTCTTTCCATCCTCAATGACACTTCACGACCATTTTGTATTGGACCAACCAGGTCTGTTACCCCCACGTGTTCTTTTGGGGTGGGGGGATAAGATTATAAAATTTCCTGCTGTTTCTATTATTATTATTATTATTTTTATTATTATTATTATTATTATTATTATTATTATTATTATTATTATTATTATTATTATTATTATTATTATTATTATTTCTATGATTTCTTTCTTCAAGTTTTATTAACGACATCTCGTTAATTTCTTTCTTGCAGTGTATCTTATCACAAGTAAACCCACCTTTTTCTCTGTGGTCGTTCTCACATTGATTGTGTATGTGTCATTCATCAAAGGGGCGCCAACATCGACCCTCGACGAAACAAGCCGAAAAGATTTTAAAAGAGATATCGATTTAGCCACGAAAATCACAACATACACGATGAGAGCAATAAACACCAGTTTCCTCACTTATGTAAGTATATCAAAAATACAATACTTAATGAAATTTGTTTTGTTTTTTTGTAATATGAGTCTTTTATTATTAAAAAGCAGTCGTGGGACATGTATTTAAACTAGTATTCTATTATACAGACGTGTTTATTTTAGAAAATTATATTCTGCCACTTTTTGGCTTTAAATAACGAAACATATTTTTATGGATTCATTCTCATTTTTTTTTCTAAACCAAGGATTCCTGGATTCGCATTGATATGATTTAACTCCATATCTAAATTAGAGCTTCCTAAAGTTGCAAACGTCTTTTGGGTGATTTGAACACTTTTGTTCTGGGAATTACGAACCACATGGTTTTATATCGTGAAGTCATCTTCCCATTCAAAGTTACAGCATCCATCTTTGTTACAGCAGACATTTTAGCCCATGTCCGAAAATCAATCTAATGGTAAACTCCAAAGAGTTTCTAATCCTACTTACACGCGTCTTCATCAGATGAAGCATTTCGTGATTAGAACTGTTTAGATTAGCATCACATAATCATCTCAAATGTTTTTGTCTCAATAGTTTTACATCGTTTTATTTTTAAACTGATCATTTTCGGTTAAAATGCATCGAGAAAACTTATGTTCCAGTTATCAAGACTGGCAAAAACTACCGAGAAAGGCTTTTCCTTACCTCTTAATAAAATAAAGTTGTTTAATCCTTCCATAGACTTTACCAAAAATGTTTTCCAGCCATTTTATATTACAATATGATAACGACAATTGATTAAATGTATTTTTCGTTTGTTTGTAGTGTAAACGCGTTTCAATCTTGTTCACCTCCGACTGCAATCATTTTATGGCCATGTTGAATGCCAGGTCAGATTTACCGCAACCAAAAGTTGTCATCGAGAATAAATTGAATTTTCAAGACGTCAAATCAGTCAAGGTAAATAGAAATTATTTCTTTAAAGTTTTTTGGTGCCTTTTATATACAAATGATTTTTTGGTTAGAAGTGTAATTTTATTTCATAATTTGTATGAATCTATTTAAATAAATCACCATTAATGTAGATTACGGGAGGCATTGTGCAATTTGTATATAAAGGAACATTCGAAGGCAATACATTTTTCTTAAAATATATCATACAGAACTTCCATCAGACAACCCTGATGCAAGTTGGATTATTATATCATATAAGAAATATATATACAATGAGTATATATATTCTTATATGATATAATAATCCTACTTGCATCAAAGTGGTCGCTGGAATTTCCGTATAATATGATATTTCAAGAAAATTTGTATTGCCTACAAAGTTCCGAATATGTTTGTCGACCCCTCTCGATTAGTCTACTGGATGTGCCCGCTTCTAAGAGGATACAGATCTTAATTCCATTTAATAATAGAGTGCCTGCTTGCAAATTTAGACTGACTTTTTGAACCGGGGTCGCGCCTCCCGATTGACTGAAATTGTTACTTTCCTGCACTGATGAGAGCAATAAGCTTGAATTGCTTGCGTCTGTGGGTTACAAATAATTTAATATCTATTTATAGATATTATATTATAACATATGTATATGTATATATATATATATATATATATATATATATATATATAGATAGATAGATAGATAGATAGATAGATAGATAGATAGATAGATAGATAGATAGATAGATAGATCTTTATATATAATTAATAGGTGATGGCAAGCTTGCAACAACCAACAATGGCACGATTGTTATTACTCCAGGAATTGGCTCAATTGTTTCATCACTCACAGAACTAAATAGCAAAGATAATCCAAATATAGCCGAAAACTATGTACATCCTGAATGGCTAACGGAGAGAGCAATTCTTGCTACTAAAAATGACATGGTGCATGTCATCAATCAACAACTGCTTGATGAAATTCCAGGTGATGAACAAACTTTCACTTCTGTGGGTTCTACTCTCGATGACGACCAGGCTGTACAATACCCTACAGAATTTTTAAATTCATTAGAATTGCCTGGTATGCCAACACACAAATTAAAGCTGAAAGCTGGATGCCCAATTATGTTACTCCGGAATCTTGATGCTCCAAGGCTATGTAATGGAACGAGACTGTGTGTTAAACGCATGAAACCTCATGTGATAGAAACTGTAATACTAACTGGTGTGGCAAGGGGCAAACTGACATTCCTTCTCAGAATACCCATTATTCCGTCGGATTCTGCAATAGAATTTAAAAGGCTTCAGTTCCCAGTTAAATTGTGTTTTGCCATGACAATTAACAAGTCCCAAGGACAATCATTGGCAGTGATTGGTCTAAACTTGACTTCACCTTGCTTTAGCCATGGGCAGTTTTATGTCGGATGTTCAAGGGTAGGCTCTCCACAATGTCTATACATATTGGCACCAGAAGGTAAAACATCAATCCTATTTTAATTACCTAAATTACTTCCAGTGAAATTATTTATTTTCTGAATCTATTTATTTAACTTAAAAATTAAAATAAGGCTGTTATATTTCCCCGGGCAACGCCGGGACACGGGTCCTGCTAGTGTATTAATAAAGAGGTAGAAACTACTTAACTAATTCCACAATTATTAGGTTGCTTAAATTGGTGTCTATCCGTTCCACCTTTGCCTTTATATATATATATATATATATATATATATATATATATATATATATATATATATATATATATATATATATATATATATATATATGTGTGTGTGGGTGTGTGTGTGTGTGTGTGTGTGTGTGTGTGTGTGTGTGTGTGTGTGTGTGTATTTATATACTTTTCGGCATTAAATAACCTACAAAATGGCGTAAAATAGTTATAGCAAATAAAGAACAAAATGTAATAAAAAACATAATTAAACAACGGAAAACTCAACATAATTTTATTCAAAGAAATCAGACGATAGTTGAAATACTTGAGAATATACCTTTTATTAATTAAGATTATCAAATATTTATTAACTTTGTTATTTTCTATTTCAGGCGGTTGTAGCGAACATGAGTCGAACAGTGAACGAATATGTGGGTTTAATGAAACAGCATTTGGATGAAGAATATAAGATTGTTTGTGAGCCTGCAATAAAAATTAAAGTCGAATGCCATTTTCCGAAATTCTGTTCCACTCTTCCTGACAACGATTTCGCCATCTTGTACTGCAATCTCAACGCCGCCTATCATTACCTGGACAATTTGAAAGTCATTCTCGAATTACCGGTGAGTTTCAACAATTATCTCATAGTCTTTATTTATTGTCTTCAAATTACGTGTATTTCAGGCATTTTTTTCTTTTTACTTACATACTATTTGGAATAATTGTCCCATGAAAGATTCATAAAATGCTTACCTCGATTAGGCCTGAATTATCTTAGTTATCTCCCTTGGATTTATTCACTTTAACGTTACATACAGAGCTCTTCTTTTTAGTTTGAATAACCGTCACATGAAGTAAAATTGACACCACAAAAAATATCATCGGACTATTTAATAAATGCAATAGATCTACAAAAAATGAATTAAATGAATGAATTAAAATAATGAATTAAAAGAATAAAACCTAAAAATAATTACACACACATACACACAAATGGAGATATATATATATATCAAGGGAGGCGCGATAGCGCTCTATCCGTTAATAGACTTTCAAAAACGACCTATGCTAGAAATCTCATTTCTTTGATCAGTCATAACTCAAAAACCAATAAACCAAATTAGTTAAAACTTTGCACAAAATTTTCATTTGATAGGTTCTATAAGTGTATAGAATTTCAGCATCATTAGTCAAGGCAGCCCAGAGATCCAGAAAGGTCAGGAGTAATTTTGTGTTATCCGTGTGTACGTACGTACGTACATACGTACGTACGTATGTGTGTCTCATCCTGTATCTCATCAGCTATTTGATGGATTCAGCTGATTTTGGGTAGAGATACAGGTTCTAGGGTCTGGTTGATGACATTTTAATTTCAGTTTACCATATACCTTAGTTTTCCAGAAAATTCAAAAAACACTTAAAAATTACCATTGTCTTGAGGCATAGCCTTTACAAAAGTAGTGACATTCCATGATAAATGCCAGTATACTGAAATCATATGCCCTTAATAGGGTTAAGATGAAACTTCATATATACTAAATGCAAGGAAATTCCCAAATGTTTACACTTTTATTGTCATTAAGGGTATGACTACATATCAACCAAACCATTTCATTATCACATCACTACAGTATAACTATCTATGCATGAGTGGGTGAAGTGTGTGAGGTGCGCTGAAGAAAAATTCCTACAAGTAAAATACATAGCCCTGTTGTGCTCGCATACCCTTAATGACAATAAATGCATAAAAATTTGGGAATTTCCTTGCTTTTGTACATTTAGTGTATATGAATTTTCATCTTAACCCTATTAAGGGCATATGATTTCAGTATACTGGCATTTATCATGGAATATATATATACATATATATGTGTGGGGGGTGATTACAGAAGTTTCCAATACAAAGAAAGATGGCCCTGTATGCTGGACTCTCTTCAGCCTCTGTCATTTCCGAAAACAAAATATATCGTAACATTTCGGACTTTGAAGCTCTTCATTAATATTCATATACCTCTGTTTCTTTGCGAAATTTTAACGAAAGGTGTTGACCGCAATTAATAAATATTCCCAAATTATCTATTTTTTTGAAGTATTTTGAAGAGACTTAAGAGGTAATAAACCTCCGATTTTAAAATTTAACTATTTCAGATTTGCATTAAATCGGATCCATAGTCATTAGACTCTAATTAATCAAGATTCTTTGAATTAAAATTTTTAGTTAAAAAAAGTTAATCTTAGGTTTTAAATTTGAGAGATTTTCTAGAATAATAATGAAGCAATAGACTTTAATCAACATTAGAATAAGGATTCTAGACATAGGATGTCTTGATATCTTGATTTTAATGTTTCTAAGGAAAAAAACTGCTGTAAAACTGTTCTGTTCCACAAGGTAAGATGTGACACAAGGTCGGGAAAGTGGGATTAGATAAGCCAGCGCTCGAGAGGTGAGCACTCTAAAGTGTTCCTCTTTGAAAGCGTTGGGTAATTTAAATAAGAAAAATCCGTATGTCTTGCAATGGCGATTTTTTTTTTAAGTGTCTTAGCCATGAGAAGAGCGTGCGGGCACGCGTGTAATGAATTAGGAAGTGTTGCTCTTGGAAAGCGTTGGGTAATTTGAATAAGTCATGAATATATTTTTTTTTTAAATATTTATTTATTAAAAATAAACTTAGTTTCGACTGTAAAAAGTCCTTATCAGGAAATAATAACATTTTTTTTCTTTTTCGTGACATTTTGTCACTAGAATAATCCGTAGGTCTTGAAACGGCGATCTTTTTTTGTTGTTGTTAATGTCAGAGCCATGAGAGGAACGAGTGGACAAATGTTCAATGAATTAAACTTAGAAACCAATCGACTAACTGTAATATGTAACAGAAGTTTTTGAAGGAATGTATTTTAGCCATTTTCTATCGTCGCTTCAAATGACTAAAGCTTCAAAATATGTATCTTCCTCGGCCGAACATTCCGTGTTTATTGGCTAAAATGGCGTCTGCTATTCATTTTGTTACTCATTAAAAGTCTCATGTGTTTTCTTTTGTTTCTATTGCAGCTTTCCGATTCACAGTTGGCCAATCTGAATGTGGACAGTCAACTTGTTGTGCCGCAAAACCTTCCATTTCTCTATCGTCGATGGCTCGTCATGCAAATGCTGCACACCTCACTCAATCAACTCAACTCCATTCAACAAACACTGACTGAAATCTCGAAGGCGTTGTTGTAGAAATGTGGATGGACTAATTAATCTTTTAGAGTAATCCAACTAATTATCGTGAGATAAGATGTGAATTTATCTAAATATTGTTTATTAAGCGCAGTACGCGCACTCGCCCATGACCTACTTTTGTGAGTCATCAATAGTAAATATTATTTTAATAAGCTTACTTAAGCACACACAACGATGACATATGTTTGTCATTTCAAAAATAACGTTGAAGCGTTTTAGGCTTCACATATTATTCTTCAATTATATACATTGTTTATATAAAATTGTTCGAAATATATTATATTTTTTATTAATTGTTTATTATTATCGATATATATTATTTTTGTATTAATAAAAATTATTTTTATAAATCGTTGTCTCTCATTATTATTTTTATCTTCATTTTTATTTTATGTTTTCTTATTTTAATAATTGTAATTTGTTTCTACATATTTTCAATAGAACGTTGATTGAGCATGACTACAGATTTTTTTAAACTGTCGTCTTCAAGTTAAATTTCAACCATGTTTCATTATATTTTCATTTCACGGATTGATCGTTGCGTTTGACTCCAAGCATCACATTTCAATAAAAGTGCAGGTACAACGGACAATAAAACCCAAAATTAGCCGACACCTTGTCTATTGACATCTTTTGGTTTTCGACGAAGAGTGAGAAAGGAATAAAGTCATTAAGAAAAATAAAGCCTAACTCCTCGGTACGCCTGTTCGTGACAGAGAATTTAATCGATCTTGCTGGTATCAAACTAAAACTAAAAGGTTATTAGGTGAGTCAGATACAACCATTTGTATAGAAATCTGACGATTGTCTAACACGTCATTTCTTGTTGGCGCTAACTGTACAACCAAAGCCATTTGGCCAATCAGATATCTAAGTCTATCAAACAAATGAGTTTACATTAGTATTATTCAAACAACATATTTCACGCTTTTTTCTATAGAGCTGATGTTTCGCGCCATAATTCAGTGCCTAGATGTATAAGATGTTTAAATTTACTATCGATACTTTCTTTTTTTATAAATTATATAATGTTTTTAACGTAGATGTTTGTTGAAACAAATTCTTCTTGTTAAACACATCTACTAAAATGGAGCTAATTTTATTAGTATTTTTTCCCTCACATTTTCTTTTTAATCAAAGTTTAAATAAATGTTATGCAAATTTATGAAAATCTATAAATATCTCATCTTTTATTTTTTAAATTATTTAAAATGACAATTTAGACAAATTAATGTTCTAAGACATATCTTTTTCTTATATAAGATAATATATATATGTATATATATGTATATATATATATATATATAAAATTAGTGAGAGTTGATTAGCGCTTTTCTTTGACTTAAATAGTGTTTTTATTGTACAAATTACATACTTGAATCTGTTTTGTCACTCAGTTATGCACATATTGGTCTCTGTTCTTAAAAACGGAAATTTGTATTTTAATTTAATTTCTTTAAAAAAATAATTCATTCCATCTCTTCATATTGGTATAACGAGAGACTTTGAGTTCTTTATTCTACTATCAATTGTGGACTTTCCCCAATTCATAAGAATTTATATAAAACAAATTTATATTCAAAGACATTTGTAAAATTTCCTAATTTTTGTATAAATGACTACAAAATTCCGGTTGTAAATTTATAAACATGCGCACACGTGCCGAATTGCATTGTGGTATTCATTTCTATTATAAAAGATAATGACTATAGAAATAAAATTACATTTTTGTCATTACTTGTTGCGGTAAAATGTTTGTGTGGAAACTCAGACAGATCTTTGGTGACGTTTTCATAATGAAATCGGTTATTATCGTGGCAAGACATGGTGCCCATTCTTTGCACTAAACATCACATTTTCGTTTCCTGGCTGATTTAAAACGATGAAGTTGACGGCAATACACACCAGAGTTAAGTGATTATTTTTATAGTTTATAATGGCTAATTTCAGCCGACGTATACATGATAGATAGATATTGTCTTATTAACATATGCATCAGTCTACGGTAGTCACCAGTCTCGAACTCATACTATTTACATTCCTAACTCGTTTTTTTTTTTTTTTAATAATACAATAATTATGATATTCCATAACAGCTAAATATTGTTTATTAAAACATGTGTCAGTCCACAGCAGCTACCAGGATCGAACAAATTGGCAAACACCAGCTGACTGGAATTAGTTAAAATTGAATCGGGCAGGCCCTGGTCTACTCTGTATCCATACTCCTTGAGCACTAGACAGCACCACAGATTGAGAAATTTCAATTTTGGGGGAGAAAATAATAGTCGGAATATTAGCGATTATTAAGCATCAAATTTTTAGATTATGAAACAAAATGGCGTGTGAGTGCGTGTGAGGTGTGTGAGTGCGTGTGAGGTGTGTGAGTGCGTGTGAGGTGTGTGAGTGCGTGAGGTGTGTGAGTGCGTGTGAGGTGTGTGAGTGCGTGTGAAGTGTGTGAGTGCGTGTGAGGTGTGTGAGTGCGTGAGGTGTGTGAGTGCGTGTGAGGTGTGTGAGTGCGTGTGAAGTGTGTGAGTGCGTGAGGTGTGTGAGTGCGTGTGAGGTGTGTGAGTGCGTGTGAGGTGCGTGAGGTGTGTGAGTGCGTGTGAGGTGTGTGAGTGCGTGTGAAGTGTGTGAGTGCGTGTGAGTGCGTGTGAAGTGTGTGAGGTGTGTGAGTGCGTGTGAAGTGTGTGAGTGCGTGTGAGGCGGTGCGTAATCAAATGTACAGTTTACTGTTATATTATAAAACGTGTCAGGCTCGATCAGTAGGCGTGGCCAATGGATGTTCGTCGCCTCTTCCCCTCTTTCCTCCTCTCTTACTTTCTCTCACACTCTTTCTCTCTCACACTGTTTCTCTCTCTCACTTTCTCTCTCTCTCTCACACTCTCTCTCTCTCTCAAATTTTCAAATTTAACATCAAAACGATTTTCTGCATAGGAAGTAAAACTAAAAGCTTTAATAGATAGGGGTAGTAGTTTATGTAAACATTATTTACTTATAAAAGGGGAAGTCTGCATTTAGCCTGGTGATTTCTTACGATCAAAAAATCTCGATCATCTTAATTTCTTTTCTCGAACAAGAGAACTCGGACATATTCACCCGTGAAGAAATTGGCCGACAACCACTTCCTCTTAAACTCCTATGGGATAAAATAATTAAATGTCTATCAAATCTTAAATATCGCAATATTTTATTGTGGAGATTGTTTGTTAAATAGAGAATTATTTGAAGGGGAAGCTATCTCCTGTCAGTCTCAATTACGGCGAATTCATTAGCCTGAACAACTGCCAATAAGACACCCTGTAGAGAAATTCTGTCTCGCAAGGTTCAGCCTTGAACTGAGAAGCAAAGCAATCGGACCAATCATCGGAAGGAACGCAATTCAACGGAGGGTCAGCAACCACGGAAACCCCACTGCCACAGAAGGAAAAATATATCTAAATTTATATAATTTCTAAAAAGTGTTTAGATAAGCGAGGACTCCATTAAGATGTGAAATTATTAAATGAGGAAGATTAGAGAAAGAGAAAGAGAGAGAGAAAGAGAGAGAGAGAAAGAGAGAAAGAGAGGGAACAAGAGAGAGAGAGAGAGAGAAAGAGAGAAAGAGAGACCCATAGGAAAACTGGATAGTAATAGATTTACAAACTACTTGTTTATATTACATATAAATATACACCCAAATCTGGTATTGACGAGTACCTCAGCTAATTAAGCATGATATTTATATCATCATCATCATCATCATCATCATCACCACCACCACCACCACCACCACCACCACGAGCATTATCAACATCAGCACCAGCACCCCATAAAGTCCAACCCTACCTCGCCGTGGTAGTGTCGGTGGCAACGTGGTAGTAAGAGCTATTCCGTCTGGAACACCGTTTCCTAGTAGGAGCACTCATGGCGGACAGGCATAACACCTAACGGTATCAGAGACGCAACGAAACAAACAGGGCCCTCGTGTAAATCCAGGTGTAGCCAACATCAGGATCTGTTGTCCTCTGGTCGTCTCTGCGTCTTTCGCAAGCAAGGGCGTGTCATGGAGTGAAGATAGCAACGTTACTTCTGAAAGAATCGATTGTTTAAATTTCGACGTACGAATCTTTTCCTCTAGTGTGTATGTAAATAACTCGAGCAGTCAGTCGATTAACAAAACGTAGTAAAATGGGGTAGTAAACGCTGTTCATTCATTATAATAAATAAAAATCCGTCGTCTTCTGGTCGCCTCTACTTCTGTGTCTCTAGCTAGTAAGGACGTTCCAGGTGTGGAACGGCAAATCCATGGAGTGAGGATAACAACATTGCTTCTGCGCATGTGCAATCGCAATTTCTTTGTTTTGGGCGAAACCTTTCCCGACTTCGTATGAAGTTGCTGAACATTGCCGCTCTCAGTGTCGGGGTTGAACATGTAATCTTGCAGGTTTAACGAATAGCCGCGACCCACGAGGGGGACTTCACTCAGACCAGACAATCATGAAGTACGTTCGTCACGGGTCTGTGCAGAAATCCGATTCGATTAACAACATCAGCTGGCGACCAACGACTAGAAACGAGAACAGCTTTCAATGAATCGAAAGAATTGATTGGTTAAATTTCGACCTACGAATCTTTTCCGCGAGTGTTTATGTAAACAATTCGATCAGTCAGTCAGTCAGTCGAATAAAAACGTTGTAAAATGTAATAGTAAACACCGTTCATTCATGAAATCAAACAGGTAGGTTGTGAGTTGTGTCTAATCAGTAAAGTGGCACTATTTAATTGCTTTCCACGAAATATAAATTTCAGTATTTTAATAATTTAATAATGAAAGATACTTAAAAATAAGTTCATCAAAATTTTAAATAAAAAAGGAATGAAATAAAAACTGTTATTCTGGGCAAAACCTTCTCCGATTTCATCTGCAGTCGCTGAGCCTTGCTGTTATCGGTGTCGGCGATGAACATGCAATTTTTTTCACGTTTAATGAAGGGTGGCACTCTTACCCACCGCCGCCCAGCCCCCCGGCGCCAGCATTTTGGCTCACGTGACTCAATCGTAGTCACTTATAAACAGAATAGTCTTCCGTATTAACAATTAGCATATATCCCACCCCCAATACATTTTTTTGTTTATCAATTATTTACCTTACGAAATAGAATGAAGATTGATGGATTTTCCCTTCTGAGTATATCCCCACTGAAAAAATAAATGTTTCAAATTCTTTAAAATCAGTGCTCTGAAAGTAATTGAACCAATTTTCAATTAATATTATATATATATATATATATATATATATATATATATATATACATACACATATACTAGCAAAATGTTCCTCCGGCTGTGGTCTTCTTTACAAAAACCAAAGAAATAGTTTGCAATACACATTTTAGTATTTTGGAAGAAAACATCAAAATGATGACTGTTGTAGTGTTATTTGATATATTTCAATGTGGAAATAATTTACTGTGCATGAATATATCCCAATTTTATTATTTTAGGCAAAAAACAACAGCTTAATTGATATAGTCTTCAAGATGTTCAAAGTGTTCAAAAAAAATTTTTCAGCATAAAAATGAACATGAATTTCCCATTAAAAAACAGGTTATATAATGAAATGAAATCTAAACAAAAAAAAACAAAAAACAATGAAACAGAAGTTATGATTTTGAATTTTAAACTTAATTCATGAAATGGCTTAAAATAATATTACTACTAAGAAATTATTATGAAGAAAAGTTTTTCGTATACATAATAAAATAGCAGAATCAAATTATAAGTTAATATTACTGAATATAAATTTATTAGACAATGTTTAAAAAATAAATATGCAAATAATGTATAACCTTGAGAGTGTAAGTCAGATTTTCTGTGTGTATGTATACGATATATGAAAATATTTCATTGTAATTGAATGAGAAAGTGTTAAGGTTTTTTTTATATTAATATATTTCGGATAAACGAAAAAAACTTTCGCATTTATTCATTTACATTTCTATATACATATATATATATATATATATATATATATATATATATATATATATACCAAAAAACCTTAACTCTTTCTATTAGTGCAGAAAAGTTAACAGTCGAAAGATTACAAAGTAAAAGTACCAATAGCATTAACGAGACTTATACCAAACGCAGTAGAGTGTAAGTATCTACCAACCAGTATATTTTATCGTGCTGAAGCTAACTTTTTTTCGTTTAGATATGCCAAATAATAAATACTAATAATTAAATACATGCGTTTATTATTCTATTTTATAAATTATTATTTGCTGATGATGCTGATGATGATGATGCTTCTATTTACTTCCTCTTACGAGAGCGGAGTTAGGCACAATGTCACTATGTAAAGTGGTGAAAATTCAGCTCCCCCAAAATGGACATTCTGGATCCGAACAAAAAGTTCAATTGTCTCGGTCTAGAAGGATTTCTCTTTCACTGACCGAGAACATAACAATTTAGTGCAACATCAGAACAGATAGTACATTTTGATTCCGCGGCCTTTTGGGCGAGGGCATTTTTCATACCACATCGAGGATCCGTTCCCGACAATCAGTCCGTCAGGAACAAGACCATTGCCGTGGATTTGTATCTGACGGGCTGAAGTATGGTTCTGTTAAGCTCTAGGAGGGGTTAGTTTATTGGTGATCGTCTGAGGCGCCCCCACCGAGGAATGGCGACGGAGCTGTCCAGGCATTTTTGCCCTTCCTCTAGGGTGCTGACTTTTCAAATCCCACTTTCCGACCTTGTGTCACATCTTCTTTGTGGGAGGAGGATAGATTTTAAAAAAAAGGAAAAGAAAAAGAAATCTCTAATCTTTCTAATTAGCAAAAAGAAAAGAACAAGTTAGCTTGTGTATTACATTTATTAAAAACATTTATTAAAAACAAATTGCAACATTCTATTTTTTATGGCATGTGGAAAACAATTTTTATTACAAAACAAAAGTCAATATTTTTTGCAAATAAATTAAAAAGAAATTATTTAGAAAAAGTTTGAGTTTTTGCTGATTTGACTCTTTTTCTTTCTCCCGGTTTCTGCGCAACATTTATCAATTTTTTTTTTTGTGTGGCAATTTCGTCGTTTTTGGAATATAATTGTTCATGTCGATTTAAGAGATAGTTTGTAAATATCAATTGTTTTCTTTCATTTCCATAAGTCTGCCATAGTGTTTGATTTATTGGTATAAAATTGCTTAAAAGGTAATCCTCTTGTCCGTGTAAACCTTTTCTTATATTTAAGTAGTGTATTTCAACATTTTCTCTCAATGTATCTATCAATTCATGGGTTCGCAGTATTTTTCAATTTGATGAATTTTTTACAACATTATTCATTGACTCAGCATTATTGTTAGTCCAATTGCTTTTGATTCCAAGTTCCCATTTAGGCAAACAAACATAATTGTAAATTTTGTCAACCATTTCTAAAATGTATTGCGAACCTAAGTGGTTATTCAAATGTTCAATTTCATCGAGCAAATTTTTATTTTTCAATTCAAATTTCGTCATTGATTGTGAATCTATCAAATTACCATTACAAAACAGAAGCTTTTTATATTTAAATACAGTCTTACGATCCAAGTTGCAGTTATCACTCAAATATATAGTCAAATTTTCCTTTAAATGCCTTGCACAAAGAAAAGAGAGTGAATTTTTGAAGACCGCTCTAACTGCTTTCACGATTGCCTTTTCTTGATCACTGCCAAAAATAATTCTGCTGACATCGATTTCAAAATGTGTATCATTTTGAAGCATTGCTGCAACGTAACTGTATACATCTGCAGAAAGCATTATGAACATTTTTGACTGTAGACTTTTTGAAGATGAACACTTCTTTTTCTGTAGTCTGAGAAGTAAGTTTTACGAATTTTCGGATGCCATCAACTCGTTTTCGGATGCAGAATCCTTCATCACGCTTATAAATAAGTTTAAACGTTTCTTCAAGATAGTAAACATTATGACAGTTATATGTCTTGCAATTCCAGTCTCCAACATTGTCCACAAATCTTGATGTTAGATTCTTACGAATCCTTTCCAAATTTGAATGATTATCGCAAAAAAATAGAAGTTTCATTTATCAAGAATAAGGGGAGATTGAAGAACAATAGTGGATTTTTCAAACAGTTTATAAATTTGCAAAATATCAAACAATTGATTTGATTCTTCCACACCATCAATAGATATGGCCCTTTCTAGTTGATCATCCATTGGCTGATTATTTTTTTTCGTTGCGTCATCAATGGTACTATTGCTCAAAGAATTCTCGTCACTCTCTACCTGTAAGCTTATTGTTGGCGAAAAACTTTCTGATTCATCCTTACAAATATTGATGTTTACATTGTTAACAGTTCGACCTGCACATTCAACAATTGCAACAAAATGGTTTGGTTGCCAATGCTTTTCCCAACATTTCTCAGATATACTACAAGTAGTCCACATTATTGCGATGCTTTTAGAGCTATTTTGTTTATTAAATTCAGTATTCAAATGTATAAATGCAAAATCTAATAATCCATTAATTGGAGGATAAATACTCCTTATACATATGCCATATGCATGAGCGGCAGACGCCATTGTTAATGCATCTGACCAATCTGCAGCACAATTTGTTAGAGATATTTTGTAATCTCTTGATAAATTTTTAATTGGGCTGCTAACTTTTTCAGCAATTTCTTCCCAATTCAATGCCATGCACAGACATGTCCTCGTCTACTTCTTAAGGAGTGCCCCAAGAATAAACTATGTTTACAAAAAGGTGAATATTCTAGAGTTCACTTGTGTTTATCTGACCGTTTGAAATGTTCAAATTTGTGTTGACACTTATTTGGTAAGTGGCTATATGGCACCTCTCAAAGACTTCATGGTTGAGTATTAAACCCTCCGGGGGGACTTTTGTTTTTATTACAGGCGCCTTAGCTCTTTCCAGGAAGTCACCATATCCCCACTGAAATAATAAATGTTTCAAATTCTTTAAACTTAGTGCTCTGAAATTAATTGAATGAATTTTCAATCTATGAAAAATGTTAATACTTAGGACTGCTAAACTATCTCTCAAATAGCAACCCCAAAAATCCATAATTATATCTGATATCTTTTGAATATTTTCCCAATATCTCACACTTGACTTAATAATGACACATAGATTTTTCTCGGCCCTCAACCTAGAATCAGAGTGTAGATTTAGAGTTATGAATAAAATTAAATTTATCAACAATTTAGGGATATTTAAAGTAGATGGCCACTCGAGTATTGTGCTGACTAAAATGATTTTTCTCTAAGATTAGGATAGCCAAAAAAGAGTCATCCAAGACAGGACCAGCGACCCCAACACTTGATGACATAGTGCCTAATTTGTCAAAATATATATTTTACATTTTTTCACAAATAAATAATCCAAAGTTTAGTATTCCACTGAAATTGTTAAAGGAAACCTTGGTTGATGTGGAATTTTTGGAACATACGGAAATAAATATGTAAAAAAATTGTTTACCGCTGAAATGTGTGTATATATGAATGTATATATTTGTGTGTATGTATATGTGTATGTACATCTATATGCGTGTGTACGTATGTGTATATATATGTGTGTACATATATGTACATACATGCATATATGTATATATGTGCAGGTATATGTATATATATATATATGTGTGTACATGTATGTATATACATGCATATATGTATATATGTACAGATATATGTATGTATATATATGTGTGTGTATATATACTATATATATGTATATGAGTGTATGTGCGTATATGTGTACGATTTCTCGACTGCTAACTATTCTGAACTTTTACCATTTACTCTGTCGTTCCTATTTAGTTGTTTTCTCACTAGGGCAGAGTTAGACACAAGGTTGGTTTTTAATCTGGAGAAAATGTAGCTCCCCTAAAACGGGAACTCTGGATTGGAACAAAAATAAAATGCCTCAGTCTCGAATGATTCTCCTTTATTGACCGAGGACAGAATAAAGTAAGTGCAACATTAAAACAGATACTGCAACACAAATTCAATTTTCAAGAACGCGGTAACATATATATATATATATATATATATATATATATATATATATATATATATATATATATGTGTGTGTGTGTGTGTGTGTGTGTGTATATATATATATATATATATGGTAAAGATCTACAATACCGTCCGGCCAATGACCCACTTTTCATAAACCTACTAGCGATTTTCCAAACCCACGAAATCGGAAAGAAAATCTCCAGAAATCCGCTAACGCTAACGCTTTTTTTAAGTACGTAAAAAGTTTTTTTTGCCATTTCAGTATATTCTTAGAACATTTATTGAAGAAAATTCTTGCTTTTCTTTTTCTTTTTGTAGTCATTGTTTTTTTGTTGTTTTTTTTTTTTTAGTTCAGTGCGATTTTTAGTTTTATTTGATATAACTAACGTAAATATAAGTACCATTACTTCAAATCCAATAAATTTGGCATAATACATTGCAATTTTAGGATTAATTTGTATGTATGTTTATATGCATATATATGTGCATGTGTGTAGATAGACCTGTGTATGTATTAATATATAGAGAGAGACATATGTGTATATATATACACATGTGTAGGTATACGTTTATACATACATATATATATATATATATATATATATATATATATATATATATATATATATATATATATATGTACATATACATATGTATATACATATATGTGTGTGTATGATTATGTATATGTATATATATATGCGTGTGTGTATGATTATGTATACATATATGTGTGTATATGATTATGTATATACACATGCATATGTATATTTATGTATATATATATGTATATACACATGCATATATATATATATATATATATATATATATATATATATATATATATATATATATGTATATATATATACACATGTGTGTATGTATATCTTTACACATGCGTTCAAAGTTCTGTTACCTACTGAGGATAATCGTATTATAAACGATCAGAATATTTTGGTAGAACTATTCAATATGTGTTTTTCAGTTTATTTTTGCTAGTTGTCGAATTGCTTATCCTTTATTCCATTTTTATTTTTACATGTGTATGTATGTATATACACATGTGTATGTATTTATATATATATACATATGTGTATATATATACACATGTGTATGTATATACACATGTGTATGTATTTCGATATATATACATGTGTATGTATATACACATGTGTATGTATTTATATATATACACACACATGTATGTATATACATATACACACGTGTATGTATATATATATATATATATATATATATATATATATATATATATATATATGTACACGTGTATGTGCGTATATATATATGTGTGTATGTGTGTGTGGGGGGTATGGTCTGTAAAAATCTGGCAAGCTTGAAGATCCACACCCAAACCTCTCAGACAGCCACCATATATATATATATATATACTAGCGGGGCTACCCGGCGTTGCTCGGGGTCATAAAAACATATAATTGAAGAAAAATCGCGTGTGTAACATCTTTATATTCAAACTTCTGATTCTCTCCCTCTCTCTATAGCCGTCTCTTTATCTTTCTACCTTTCTCTTTTTTTGTCGCCCCATTTCACCGCTACTTACTCATTGTGTCTTTTGCAAAAGCTGTTTCTTCCCCACCATTTCTCCTACGTTGCCCTGGGCAAAAGTATAAAATTACCACCACTGTCTGCGCCTTCTATATAGGTAAATATCTCCGCCCCGATGTGCATACTATATAGTTACATATCTCCGCCCCGGTGTGCATACTAAATACGTACCTGTTGCGGCCACAGTGTAGATACTATATAAGTACCTATTGCCGCCCCGGTGTGCATACTACATAAATGCCTATTGCCACCCCGGTATGCATACTATGCTACTAGTACCTATCGCTGCCCCGGTGCGAATGCTAAATACGTACTTATCGCCGCCCCGGTGCAAATGCTAAATATGTACCTATCACCGGCCCGGTACGAATGCTAAATATGTACCTATCGCCGTTTTGGTGCGCGTGCTATATACGTACTGATCGCCGCTCCGGAGCGTATGCTAAATATATACCTATCACCGCCCTGGTGCGCATTCTATATACATACTTATTGCCGCCTATGTGCACCTGCTATATACATACGTATCGTCACCCCTATGCACTACTATATATATACTTGTCGCCGCCCCACTGCGCATACTATATTGTACGTATCGCCGCCTCTGTGTTTATACTATATACTTACCTATCTCTGCAAGGGTGCACATATTATATATGTACCTATCTCCAGCCCAGTTGGCCTACCTAAGAACTCATATTAATGCGCCCCTATCATGTCAAAAAAAAATAGTGTTTGCTCATGTTTTGTCTCTATCCTAAAAAAATAACTCATATTAATGCGCCTCTGTCGTATCAAAGAACAAAAATCAAGGTCGTTTATGTAGTGTCACTATCATAAAAAGAACTCATATTAATGAGCCCTTTTTCAGTTCAAGAAAAAAATCCCCGACCCATCCAAAAAATTATTACCCTTCAGCCCCACCCCCCAAAAAAGATTTTACTCTCCCCCAACTCTAAGAAATATTTTAGGTTCAAAAATAAAACAATTTGGCCCCATCACCCCAAAAAGTTTGGCCCGACCCCTAAAAATTTCCAAGACCCCTTAATCTCTCCAGCCCCCATCAACTTTTTTTTACTCTCCCCCAACCCTGAGAAATATTTTAAGTTCACAAAAAAAAATTGCCCCGACCGCCTGAAAAGTTTGGCCTGACCCCTGAAAACTTCCCCGACCCCCTAATCTTTCCAGCCCCGCCCCCCAACTTTTTTTTACTCTCCCCCAACCCTGATAAATATTTTAATTTAAAAAAAAAGAAAAAAATTTGGCCCGGCCCCTAAAAAGTTCGGCCCGACCCCTAAAATTTTCCCCGACCCCTCAATCTTTCCATCACCCCCCCCCCCCAACTTGTATTTCACTCTCCCCAACCCTGAGAAATATTTTAAGTTCAAAAAAAAGAAAAAATTTGGCCCGACCCCTAAAAAGTTCGGTCTGACCCCTAGAATTTCCCTCTCCCCCCTCCCCATATCTCTAACCCCACCCTCCGTATTTATTTACTCTCCCACAACCCTGAGTAATATTTTAATTAAAGAAAAAGAAAAAAATGTTGCTTGACCCCTAAAAAATTTAGCCCGCATCCTAAAATTTTCCCCGACCCCCTAATCTCTCCAGCCCCCCAACTTTTTTCACTCTCCCACAACCCTGAGAAATATTTTAAGTTCGAAAAAAAAAAAATTTGGCCCGACCCCTGAAAAATTTGGCCTGACCCCTAAAATTTTCCCCGACCCCCTAATCTCTCCAGCCCCCCCCCCCCAACTTTTTTCCACTCTCCCACAACCCTGAGAAATATTTTAAGCTAAAAAAAAAATTTGGCCCGAAACACCAATATTTCTAGGGACCGTTATACTTAAGAAGCACCAACATTCGTTTGAAAATCAAGGAGGCCTCCTGAGCACTACTGAAATCACTCTTACCGGTGGCCAGGTGCTGATGTGATTGAGCAACGCTTGTTTCACTACACACTCTTTACTTAGCCTTCCTATGATGTTATTGATTTATCCGGACAGAAGTTATGGGATGACCTGATACAACCGGACACAATTTAGGGCAAGACCGGGTACATCCGGCAAGGGATTATGGGATGTTTTCAGTGACTCAGCATTTTTATGGGATTAGTACATAAATACATTAGATTATTTCGAATTTACTACTTATTAACGTTGAAAAAAATGTGTAAATTACGAAAAAACTGCTACCTTTTGTTGGAAAGTGGTCCGGTTGACCGTCAGCGAGTGGATTGTTTTTTGCGATTTTTAGATATTATGATCCCAGGATATGTCCGGTCCTGAAGGTATCAACTTTTTTTTTTTTTGGCCGCGTAGTCTTTGAGGAGAAGCTGGACATACAGATAAACAAACATACAGACAACTGTCCTTTATATAATAGAAGACTAGCGGGGCTACCCGGCGTTGCTCGGGGTCATAAAAACATATAATTGAAGAAAAATCGCGTGTGTAACATCTTTATATTCAAACTTCTATTTCTTCCCCCCCCCCCCTTTCTCTATAGTCGTCTCTTTATCTTTCTACCTTTCGCCCCATTTCACCGCTACTTTCTAATTGTGCCTTTTGCGAAAGCTGTTTCTTCCCCACGATTTCTCCTACGTTGCCCAAGGCAATAGTATGACATATTTCTATAAAAAGTAACACCTCTATCTGCGCCTTCTATATAGGTATTTATCTCTGCCCCGGTGCACAGACTATATACGTACCTATCCCCGCACCAGTGCAGATACTATTTAAGAACCTATCGCCGCCCCGGTGCGAATGCTATATAGTACCTATCGCCGCCCCGGTGTGAATGCTAAATACGTACCTATTGCCGCCCCGGTTTGCATGCTACATAAGTACCTATCGCTGCCCTAGTGCGAATAATTAATATGTACATATTGCCGCTTTGGTGCGAATGCTAAATACGTACCTATCCCCGGCCCGGTGCGAATGCTAAATACGTACCTATCAGCACCCCGGTGCGAATGCGAAATACATACCTTTCGCCGTTCCGGTGCACGTGCTATATATGTACTGATCGCAGCCGCGGAGCGCATGCTATGTACGTACTTATTGCTGCCCATGTTCACATACTATATACGTAGCTATCGCAACCCCTTATTTCTAAATACGTACCTATCGCCGCCCCGGTGCGGAAGCTAAATACGTACATATCGTCGCCGCGGTGCAAATGCTAAATACATACCTATCGCCGCCCCAGTGCGAATGCTAAATACGTACCTTTCGCCGCCCCGGTGCGCGTGCTATATATGTACCGATCGCTGCCCCAGTGCACATGCTAAATACATACCTATCACCGCCCCGGTGCGCATGCTATATACGTACCTATTGCCGCCCATGTGCACATGCTATATACGTACCTATCGCCACCGCTGAATGCTAAATAAGTACCTATCTCCGCCCAGGGGCGAATGCTAAATACGTACCTATTGCCGCCCCGGTGTGCATACACCATATGTACCTATCACTGCCCCAGTGCGAATACTAAATATGTACATATCGCCACCCCTATGCCCTACTATATACGTACCTATTGCCATCCCGGTGCACATACTATATATAAACCTATCGCTGGCCCGGTGTGCATACTATATTCGTACCTATCGCGGCTCTGGTGCGCATACTACATACTTAACTATCTCTGCAAGAGTACACATACTATATATGTACCTATCTCCAGCCCAGTTCGCATACGTAAGAACTACTATTAATGCGCCCTTGTCGTGTTAGAAAAACAAAATAGTGTTCATTCATGTATTATCACTATCATAAATATAAATATTTTTAGTTAAAAACAGAAAAAAATACATTTTTTTGCCTCCCCACAAGAAAAAATTTTTTTCCATCGTCCCACAACCTTTTGCAATGTTCAAATTTGTGTTGACACCTATTTTCTAAGTGGCCATATAGCATCTGTTTGGTTGTATTAAATCGGCCCAGGACAATTTTTATTTTATTGCTGGCACACTTTGCCACTGCCCAGCCAGCTTACCCGGTCATTGGCCGGTCAGTATTCTAGATTTTTACCATTATATATATATATATATATATATATATATATATATATATATATATATATATATATATATGCGGGGGTTGGGCGGCGGTTTGCGGAAAATCTATCAATATTCATTCTATTTAGTAAGGTAAATAATTAATAAACAAAAAAAATGTATATTTGCAATATATACTAAAATGTTTTTTGTTTTTTTCCTTTTATATTTTTTCCAGGGCTATATATATATATATATATATATATATATATATATATATATATATATATATATATATATATATATATATATAACTATATATATATATATATATATATATATATATATATATATATATATATATATATATATATATATATATATATAATTATATATATATATATATAATTATGCAGGTTATTTCGAACGACGATGTTTACCGCGTTCTTGAAAATTGAATGTGGGTGTGTTTTATCTGAAACATTCGTAAAACAAATATGAAAGGTCTAAACAACATTTCTTATCTTCTTGGCTTGGAACAAAGTGCAGTATTAACATTTTTTTTAATTGAAAATTGGTTCAATTACTTTCAGAGCACTGATTTTAAAGAATTTGAAACATTTATTTTTTCAGTGGGGATATACTCAGAAGGGAAAATCCATCAATCTTCATTCTATTTCGTAAGTTAACAAAATAATAAACAAAAAAATGTATTGGGAGGGGGTGTATATGCTAAGTGTTAATAACGAAGAATATTCTGTTTATAAGTGACTACGATTGAGTCACGTGAGCCAAAATGCTGGCGCCGGGGGCTGCGCGGCAGTGGCGGCGGCGGGCAAAAATCCATCAATCTTCATTCTATTTCGTAAAGCAAATAATTAATAAACAAAAAAAATGTATTGGGGGTGGGATATATGCTAATTGTTAATACGGAAGACTATTCTGTTTATAAGTGACTACGATTGAGTCACGTGAGCCAAAATGCTGGCGCCGGGGGCTGAGCGGCCTGGGCGGCGGTGGGCGGTGGGTAAAAGTGCTGCCGTTTAATGAATAGCTGCGACAATCATCCAGTAAGATCGTCGCGCGATTTGTGCAGAAATCTGATTCGCTAAACAACATCACCATCAGCAGCAGCTGGCGTCCAACGACTAGACACGAGGAACAGCTTTCAACGGAACGAAAGAATCGATTGGTTAAATTTCGTTGCACGAATCTTTTCTTCGAGTGTTTATGTAAATAAGTGATGTTATTTAGGCCGGTGAAGCAGTCAGTCAGTGGAATAAAAACTCTAGTAAAATGCGGTAGTAAACAGCGTTCATTCAAAAAAAATAAATCCGTAGTACAATTGGGTTTTAAACGCCGTTCATTCATAAAATCAAACTCGACGGTAGTAGCTTATGTCTAATCAGTCAAGTGTAACTATATACTTGCCTTCCCACAAAGTTACACATGAGGTCAGTTTTAATGTGCGGTTTTTCATTTCTCCAAAAAGAAGCAGTCTGATGGAAATAAATACTTGTATAGTACCGTGGGCACTCCCTCACAAATGGGGGCGCTCATGTGACAAGCAATAAACGCATTCGCTCTCCGAAAAGAGGATATAATGCCTGGGAGGGTGGCCTATTTCGACAGATCAGGTACTACATCTTTAATGTTTTTATTTGCAAAAATGAAACAAATACAATTATACAAATTAGGCACAAGACCATCAAAGATGTGGAAAGTCGGGGGTGGGGGTCGCTGGTGCTCTTCTATCCTACTCTGAACTAAACGCATTCTGACCCATTGGTCCAAGCACTGCTCCTTTCTCTCTGTTACGATCTATCAATCACTTTCATTTCAGCGATTACCACAATACCACATTTACTCGATGGACGATCCTACTTACAATGTCCCTAATGGTTGGAAATCAATTTTATTTACAAAAGATACTTACAATTTCACTTGAAAAAAATGGGGAGTGTGACAACAAAATCACCCGAAAAAAGAAAGAAAAACAAGAACCCAAATAAAACCAGGGGCAGGTTAGTAAGTCTCTCCCAACCCTTTCTAAGGGTAGACCGCCTACTGTTTTCCGGTTTGTTTAGAATTGAAAACAAGCAGGTCAATCTCTAAGTGGTAGTGGGACTTAAGTGAGGTGTCCTTCTCAGATAAAAAAAAACAATCTAGGGAGGGCAAAGCCAAAAATAAAAATGGGAAGGAGTTGGCGTATTAGAGAATTTCTATTAGTGAAAAGAACTTTGATCTTAGCCAAAAGGACTGATACCATCAACTTGCCTCCCCATCAAGGCTGGGTGTGACACCGGGTGAAGGGAGACCAGCTCCTCCAAAAACGAAACTCTAGGTCAGCAGCAAAAATAGTCTGTTCGGTGACGTCGGCATTCCCTCGCGAATGAGCGAATCTCAGGCGACAGGCAATAGACTCAACACCCTCTGCGAAAGAAGCAGGTAATGCCTGGGAGACGGAACAAATACTATATTTTGATCTTACTCTGAAGATGGGCTAAAAATTGTCAGTCAAATGTCTTTCTCACTTTATATAGAGGGAATATTGAATAGAAAACGCAATAAGTGTTAATAAAAGAAAGAAGTCGTTTATCTAAATGAATAAATGCGAATGTGGGGCCCATTTCTCGCACTAACGGTGAAGTCAAAACGTCATATTTCAAGTCAATTCAACTTTACACGATAGACGCATCATCTTATTTATATATTGCGGTACAAGCCGAAAGGTTAACTAATTTGCACATTGGTTTTGAAAAAAGACATTTTATTAATTAACTATTATTGGTTATTGTGTTTTAATTCAATGATTGTTTTAATTTTAACATAACAAAAAATCTGTTCGGCCAATATTTAGCATTTGTATTCAAATGTTCCTTTCTTTAGAAGGACCGACTTTATTTTCACCAATTTGCAATCTATTTCTAAATTGCAAGTGAAAAAGCAAAGTGATTTCTTCTTTCTTTTTCTTCTTTTACGGTCACATTTAAAACATTAATAAATGTGCATTAAAACTACACAGATGTTAATGTTTATCTACGGATATGAATAAATTAAAAAATATTTTGTTTCGGGTTAACGAGAAAGTGAATGAATGAAATGTTTATTATTTTTAATTAATGTTTAAAGTATTTAAAGTAGCGAAGTTTGCGAAGTGATAGCGAACCGGCAATACAAGCTAGTTCTTGTATAAACGTTAAAATATTCAAAACATTATTTATCCACGTAAATCCTTCGGTTTTTCCTTTTGTTCTTTGTCATTTTTGTATTGTTATTTTTCGTTTTGTTTTTTTCGAAATTCTCTATTTTCATAATATAACTATGAAAAGTAGTTAAATAAGTTTATCACAACGTTTAAATAAATACAGGAATAGAATGAAAAATTGTTTTGAAACAAAACAATAAAATTAAAAGGGGGTATTTTATTGATGAATAGAAATTTGCTGGGAAATATGAAAACCCGGATATAAATTTTTAAATTGGGATTTTAAAACGTGCAGGAAGAAGTGTGTCTGTGTGTGTGTGTGTGTGTGTGTGTGTGTGTGTGTGTGTGTGTGTGTGTGTGTGTGTGTGTGTGTGTGTGTGTGTGTGTGTGTGTGTGTGTGTGTGTGTGTGTGTGTGTGTGTGTTTAAGTGCTTGTATGGGTGCATGTTCTTTGTGCGTTTGTATTGTAATGCGTTTTGAGGGCTAACCACCTGACCGAAGTCTTCCTGCTCTTACTCTGACTCCAGCATCTTCAACACCTCCAGCTGTTTCCAGTGCTTGTAGACGTTCGGAAAAGTTCTTTGAAAGCAACTTTAAAAAATAAAAATTTGAAAATAGGCAAAAGGCCTCAGAAACTACGAATAAGGTGCAAATATTTTTTTTATTAAACATCATTTTTTGTTCCATTTTAAATACACTACTGTGATAAATGACTTTCAAAGCAAGACGAACACTTACTCTCTATATCTCTATCTCTCCCTCTTTAACACTTGTTCTCTCTATCTCGATCTCTTTCTAAGACTCGGTCGGGCGATTCACCTTTCCTTCCCCCTTGCGTTCATGTCATGGTAGCTGCTTGACTGGGGGAAGAGGGAGAAGGGGTAAGAAGAACAGTTGCCGTGGGCGAGCAGAAACGGGTCGTCATAGCAACAAGACATGTAACTTCCCCGCGCTGGAAAAAAACGCACGAGGTGGATTTTGAAAAAGAAAAAAGAAAAAAGAATTCAGTTGGCGACAGGACCGCGAATCAGCAACAGGCGTGTCAATTCCCCCCGGAAGAAAGGAACAATCTTGTTGCGGATTGTAACCGGAACATTGTTATTCTTTGGGACTATGATTCAAGGAACTTATTGAGTTTCGCCTCCTCATTTTATTGTGTTTACATGGACTTTCAATCCGTATTACACTACGGACAAAACAGATAAGTTTGGCCTATTTCTTGCCAAGATCTTTCTTAAACCACAAATGTATATATATTTTGATTGTAAATTCATGTCGCATACATCGTGCAAGCATCCTCCAAAATACACGTCTGTCTCCCTCGTTCTTTTCGTGGTAAATTCTTCTTGTTTTTGTATATAAAAATCTTTGTTGACTTTTAAGCTTCACTCGAGTATTTGTTCCGTCATTTATTGCCCCTTCCTTCAAGACGAATTTCACCGGTTAATCCGACATCCGACGACTAACCAAAAATGGTCAACACGCCAACGGACATTAAACAAATAACTATATGTGTCGCGATCTGATTGCCAATCCTTAACGATCATCCAGCAGCTGGGTCGTAACACTACTAACATCCACGTGCTTATAAGTCATATATAAGATTAGCTGTCTCTTAAACGTTCCAATAGCAACAAGAAAAGCACGTTACTAATTATAAAAAAGGTAATACCTTCACTTTTTTATGAAACACTTTCAGTCTCCAAAGAAGAATATTTAATCCGAAAAATGTAAAGCGTCGTATCAGCAGCAGCTGACAAAACAATATAAAAAGGGTGCGTTTCTTCACTCTACCCTCACAAACGGGGTCGACCTCTGGGTTTCCGTCGGGTAGTTAAGAAAAGAAGTATTCCATGGCGATAGTGATTATGATGCCAGACATTGTTGTCGTGTTGTAGAAGGACTAGGCATACTTGCTGCTGCTTACTTTCGTCGTCATGGTAATTAAAAGTGCTGTCCAACAGGGATTTGAGGGGGAGGGAGCAGATGCTGGATTACCTGACGGTAACCCAGAGGGCGACTTCATTTGTGAAGGTAGAGTGAAGAAACGCACCCTTTTTGCTATTGTTCTGTCAGCTGCTACTTATACGACGATTTGATGAAATATGATTGATCGGATCCAGTGACGATATGCGCAGAAAGAAAGAAAGTGTGTTGGAGTTTGTTACACGGGCAAAGGTGTTCAAGCGTTAAACATCCGATTTACTTATGAGTATCAAGTCGTAAAATGGGGTTGGTAACGGCATCTTAAAGGAAGAAGGGCTCTCAACTAAGTCGAGTTTTTCTGGTGAAGTCATTGGTAGTAGGTCGGCCCGACAAAGTAAATAACGTTTACATTAACTACTAAACGTGTAAAATGTGTGTAAATGGATGTTTCATCTCTCTTAAATAAAGGAGACGGCGTATGGACCGAAAATGGTTTTATGTCATGTCAACCCTTGTCGGATCATTTTATGATGATATAAATTTGATGTAGTATGTATGTAACAGTGCTCAATATATTAGAAGAGCTCAGGAGTTGTATGAAACTGCACTTATGGCAAGCAAGATACACAATAATTTTGCGCTTTTCCCTCGTAATCGTCCATCAGGTTAAATGCGGTGATTAAGATTCTTCTTTCCCTTTTGATAAATAAACACTGTTCACATTAACTGCTACCCCTAGCAATTAAAGCTTTTAGTTTTATTGCTTATTCATTACATCTTTTTGCTGTTACATTTGAAAACTTGTATTCCTTATAAAATATCCGATTTATTGAATAAATACATACAATTTTAATTAACATTCGATGATTCTCTGAGTTTTGTGGATATTAGAAAAAAATGAATAAGTTGGTTTCTTTATAAAATTTAGGCTTCTAATGGTGAAACCTATGAAATATTTTTCCTGGGTCGACGAGCACCTGGAGCCGGTAGAGAATATAGACAAAATAAAATAATAAGAATTTGGGAATTTAAAAAGTATTTTTATTTACTCGAGATTATCCAATATTTGTCTGATTTTATTGAGATGAAACGAAAATATAAAATCCGAAATAAAAAAGAAATGCGTAAAATATATTGATAAAAGTCAGCATGATTTGATTTATAATCACAATAGTCACAAACTCCGTATTATTTATTCATCAACTGGTTTCTTGTTTCGTTTTGTGAAGCATATCCGCTATTGCAGCGATAGCGGACGCTAACACACATACACGCACTGGTTTTATTGTTGTTGTTGTCTTTTTATAATAGCCGAAAGTACAAGTGAAAAAATGAATGTTTCCAAACGTATCTTTAAATGAAAACATCAAATATGAGTTTCGCATCGATACAAATCTTTCACTTTCGTGTCCATCGGAAAAGACGACTCACATTTTTCCAATCTTATTTTAGACATGGAATTTCAGATCTATCCTCTATATAAGAACACACATTTGAACAGCAACATTATTGTCATTTCACTAGTTGAAGTTATTCTATTCGAAAGATTTGTCCCACAAAAAACTTTACCTCACATAGACTTGCAGTCTTGTATTTTATATTTACTGCCACGAAGAAAGAATCTCCCCAAACCTCTTCGTCTGAAAGATATTCGGATTCCGATCATCGTCCATATTTTATACGAGGAGAAAAAGTAAGTAGTCGACATGTTTCTTATTTTATATTTTAAAATGTATATTATTATTTATTTTTTAGTATTATTTACTCACTATTCAAGTGTCCTTTTCGTAGCCATGTCCGGGTGCTTTTTGTGCGTCTTTTCTCCTGTCAGTCTAATAAATCGTCATTGTAGTTGCTTCTCTTCTCATTTTTCTTTTCTTGCCCTTTTGTTATCACAACAGCTGTTTACCATTGAGTTATCGCTGGTGACGGCCGTTAAGTTTCTCTGGAATCTAAATGGTAATAAGCCTCTCTAAGATTCCAGTACGGTCAATTGGTTTGGCGTTTTAACTAACTTGTATTTAACGATTATAAGTCCATGATGAACGCGTGTATATTGAATACTATATCTATTAATAATGGAGTTTATGTATCTGTCTGTCTGTCTGTCTGTCTTTCGGTCTGTCTGTCTGTCTGTCTGTCTTTCGGTCTGTCTGTCTGTCTGTCTGTCGTAAGCCGAAACTCCATCAGAGTAGTATGAATATTTACTAAGTCCGCCAGCTTCATTATATACTATGAAAAAAAAACCGCCGTAAACACTATGCGCGTTTCACAATTGACATAATCAATTGCATTTGAACTTCTAATAAATTAGTATTCGCAAATATACACTCATGATGGTTTTCTTCAGAATTCCACATGTATTTACGCAATTTTGCTCGCTAATAATCTTACTTATAAATTATAATTATTGAATCAAATTGTTTAATTAAAATAATAATTGATTTAAAAATTAATGAGTTACGTAGTTATTTCATCTACGTCCAACTGATTGCGTCCGTATTGATTTGACGGAGGGGGGTCGTTTCAATGGACTAACGTTCGCTGTTCAAGTCTATTGAAACGACCTCCCTCCGTCAACTCAATGCGGACACAAGACGAGCGCGTAATTTCAAATGTAACCAAAACGCTGGCATTTAACCATGTTACTTTAAAACGTTCTGAGTTTGTTTATTTTCGTAATCTTATCAGCTATTATGTTTTAAAACACAAATTTATTGAATCAAATTGTTTAATTAAAATAATATTTGATTTAAAAATTACTATTTAAAACACGCACAAACACACACACACTATAACGAATTCCGTTCCGGTAAACTTTTTCTTTCCGATAATTAAAAAAACTATTCGTGTTTACTGTATTTGATTTCTTAATACTTCCATATCCAATATTATCATTTTTCACGAGCTCAACTGAATTTATGATTCCATGTTTTATTTATTAAAAAGAAATGTGATTTTTTTTCTTTACTGTCAACAAAAACATTGTACTGGAAAACTATACAACTGATTTTAGAATCAAATTGTTTAATTAAAAAATGGTCAACACACACACACACCGTGTTCACTGTATTTGATTTTGTTGTGCTTTTCCATTTTAGGACCCACGCTAACTTTGACCCCGTCGTTACGGTTAGGGTCAAGGTCAAAGCTGTGGTTAGAGTTAGGGTTAGGTTGATTTTTTTTTTTTGCATTTTAAATTAAAAATATTTATATGTATGGGTGGAGGATAAAAAAATTGGGGGAAGGCGGTCAAAAAAATTTTTTTATTCTTTTCTTTACAAAAGATATTTCTATGTATGGGGGAGGGTAAAATAAAAAAACTTGAGTATCGGGGAGGGTAAAACAAAAATCGGGGTAGGGTCTAATTTCTTTTTTCCTTTATTTTCCACTAAAAATATTCTTGGTCATAAACACAGAAAATCAATGTCTAACCACCCAAGAAATATGACTGGGGTCCATCGGTTTACGCGTGAGCGTTCATTTCTGACGCAGCAGCCTAGCAAAAATATGCGACCGGAGGGAGCATATATTTGCTAGTATTAATAATTATGTATGCAATTCAAATGTACAATTTCTCATAAAACCACCGAATACGTGTAAAAACGAAAGTATCAACAAAAGACACTAAAAATAAGCGTTGTTCATAAATGTTCTATATTTATTGATTTTCATTAAAAAAAGACATTTTCCATAAAGAGTAACACAAACAGTAGTAAAATGTTGCAGTAAACGCTGTTGATTCATAAAATCTGACGGGAGTGTAGTCAAGTAGCTATTGTATAATCAGTCAAGTGCAAATGTTTCTTTCTCTTTCTTTTTTTCTTTCTCTCTCCCGGTCCCCCTCTCACGTTCTCTCTCTCTCTCTCTCTCTCTCTCTCTCTCTCTCTCTCTCTCTCTCTCTCTTCATATATACAGGAAATATGTAAGTGTGGGCCTTATTTTCCCTGTTTTAAATGCGTGTGTGACCGCGTCTGTTTCTGTGATTCCATTAAATGTGCATGTGTTTTTCTTTGAATGTGTGATCGCATGAATTGCGTATCCGTGTATGCGTTCGTTTTAGTTGTAGTGTGCGTTTGTTTGCTTGTGTGGTGTGCTCGTATCTTGTGTGTGAATGTGCATGCCTGTCTGTATGTGTGTCCATATGTGATTTTTGTTTCTGTTTCAGAAGAATTCTGTGTAAATGTTTTTTTTCGGGGGGGGGGGGTTATGGAAATCGCTCCAGACAATGTATAAAGCCACTTGATGTAAGGAGCTAAAAGAAAATACTATTTCAAGGTCAAAAATATCCAACAATAAGTGTTAGATGGATAGATTTTGACCAGAAAACAGCGATTCTCACCCCTTTGTCAGAAACATCGCACATAGAATGTGAGGACTAAAGTACAAAATAAGGGAAGCTAGAGCTGCCGAAAGTAAACCCATCGTCCACTTTCTACTCTCCTATCTCTCTTGTAGCAGGGAGAAAACGTATGTATCGAACGTACGTTAAGGCGTGTGTTTGAAACGGTAGGTGACGTTATCTTATGTGTTCCCTCTTTCCTTCAGTCTCTCTCTCACTCTCTCTCTCTCTCTCTCTCTTTCCCCCTCTCTCTCTCTCTCTTTCTCTCTGTTTCTCTCCCTCCCCTTCTCTTCCTTTGATTTATGTGTGTGTTAAACTATCTTATTAGCCGCTAACGCCAATACTAAATATACAACTTATAGTGATAAGCATTTGGAATTTTTTTTAAATTATTTCTAATTTCTCCAAATTTGTCAAATATTTGTCTGATTTGATCGAAATAAAACAAAAATATGAAGTCCGAACAAAAAAGTTCATTAAATTCAAAATATACATATCTACGAGTATTTTATGTTCTATTGTAAAATAAATGAATAAAACTCAGCCTGATTGCATTTATGAAATGGCAATAGTCACCATATCCGTATTATCAATTGGTTTCTTGTATCGCTTCGTGAAGCATATCCAAAATTGCAGCGATGGCGGGCGCTAATACACACACCCTCACACTGTCAGACTTTGTGATGGGAAATTATCTCACGATTCGCCTTCACAGACGAAACTGCAAATCTGTAAGCGGTTTCCTCTATTTCAAATAATAGCCGAAAGTACAAGTGAAAATATAAATGTTTCCAAGCGTTTTTTTTTTAATGAAAACATCAAATATTAGTTACGCTTCAATACAAATCTTCTTTCACTTTCGTATCCACCATCGGAAAAGACATCGTATTTTAGAAAAAAAAAGTTGTCTCTAAGATTCCAATCTTATTTTAGACGTGGAATTTTCATATCTATCTCCTATATATGTAGACACATTTCACCAACATCATTGTCATCTCACGAGTTGATGTGAAAAGTTATTCTGTTCGAAAGATTTATCTCTACAAAAACAGCTTATATACGTCTTGTAGCAGTCATACAGTCTTGTATTTTCCATTTACTGACACAAACAAAATATAGCTAGAAAACCTCTTCATCTAAAATATAACCTCGTCATCGGAATTGTGATCATTATCCATATTTTATATAAGGATAAGTAAGTGGTTGACAAATTTCTTATTTATATTTAAATTATTTGTATTACTATTGTTGTTATTATTGTCGCTATAATTATTTTTGTTGTTATTATTATTATTTACACTCTAGTAGTTTTCATATAAGTCATTATCGGTGATTGCCTACAAGCAATAACATATGATATGCACTAGAGTCTGGTTGATTTCCAACACTGTTTCTTTCAATAACTGTTGCAAACTATTTTGAGTTATCGCAACATCTGTTTACCATCGATGTCTTAATAATAATTAGTTTTCTCTTAGATTAAAAGCACAATATTTCCAATACTATCTACACCCTTACAACAGCAATCTAGATGCCGCTCTTCATCTTCGGTCTTTCCATCCTCAATGACACTTCACGACCATTTTGTATTGGACCAAGCAGGTCCGGTACCTCCACGTGTTCTTTTGGGGTGGGGGGATGATAAAAATTCCTACCGTTTCTATTATTATTATTATTATTATTATTATTATTATTATTATTATTATTATTATTTCTATGATGTCTGTCTTCAAGTTTTATTAAGAACATCTCGTTCATTTCTTTCTTGCAGTGTATCTTATCACAAGTAAACGGACTTTTTTCTCTGTGGTCGTCCTCACATTGATTGTGTATGTGTCATTCATCAAAGGGGCACCGACATCGACCCCCGACGAAACAAGCCGAAAAGAATTTAAAAGAGATATCGATTTAGCCACGGAAATCACAACATACACGATGAGAGCAATAAACACCAGTTTCCTCACTTATGTAAGTATATCAAAAATACTATACTTAATTAAATTTTTTTTTTTTGTAATATGAGTCTTTTATTATTAAAAAGCAGTCATGGGACATGTATTTAAACTAGTTTTCTATTATACAGACGCGTCTGTTAAAAATGGATATTTTAGAAAATTATATTCTGCCACTTTTTGGCTTTAGATAACGAAACATATTTTCATGGATTCATTATCATTTTTTATTCTAAACCCGAGGTTCATGCATTCGCATTGATATGATTCAACCCCATATCTAAATTGTAGGCTTCCAAAAGTTGCAAACGTCTTTTGGGTGAGTTGAACACTTTTGTTCTGGGAATTACGAACCACATGGTTTCATATCGTGAAGTCATCTTCCTATTCAAAATTACAGCATCCATCTTTGTTACGGCAGACATTTTAGCATATGTCCCAAAATCAATCTAATGGTAAACTCCAAAGAGTTTCCAATCCTACTTACGCGCGTCTCTATCAGATGAAGCATTTCCTGCTTAGAACTGTTCAGATTAGCATCACATAATCATCTCAAATGTTTTTATGTTTCAATAGATTTGCATCGTCGTCTTTTCAAACATCTCATCTTCGGTTGAAATGCATCGAGAAAACTTATGTTCCAATTATCAAGACTGGTAAAAACTACCGAGAAAGGCTTTTCCTTACCTCTTAATAATATAAAGTTGTTTCATCCTTTCATAGACTTTACCCAAAATGTTTTCCCGCGATTTTATATTACAATATGATGACGACAATTGATTAAATGTATTTTTCGTTTGTTTGTAGTGTAAACGCGTTTCAATCTTGTTCACCTCCGACTGCAATCATTTTATGGCCATGTTGAATGCCAGGTCAGATTTATCGCAACCAAAAGTTGTCATCGAGAATAAATTGAATTTTCAAGACGTCAAATCAGTCAAGGTAAATAGAAATTATTTCTTTAAAGTTTTTTGGTGCCTTTTATATACAAATGATTTTTTGGTTAGAAGTGTAATTTTATTTCATAATTTGTATGGATCTATTTAAATAAATCACCATTAATGTAGATTACGGGAGGCATTGTGCAATTTGCATAGAAAGGACCATTCGACGGCAATACATTTTTCTTGAAATATCATATCATACAGACCTTCCATTAGACAACCCTGATGCAAGTTGGATTATTATATCATATAAGAAATATATATACAATGAGTATATATAATCTTATATGATATAATAATCCTACTTCCGTCAAAGTGGTCTGCTGGAATTTTCGTATAATATGATATTTCAAGAAAATTTGTATTGCCTACAAAGTTCCGAAAATGTTTGTCGAACCCTCTCGATTAGTCTACTCTATATATATATATATATATATATATATATATATATATATATATATATATATATATATATATATATATATAAGAAGGAATAGGTAAATAAATACCTTTTGAAGCATTAAGATGCGATATCAATTTTTTTTCATAAAAAAAGAAAAATAATAAATCGAAACCGATTTTTTTTTTTTATTATTATAAACTAGCATTTTTTTTTTGTTAGTTTAAAGTGATACAAATATTTCGCCAAAACCTGGCATCCTCGGCGTGTAATATATCCTGATGTCATCGGATACCAGGTTTTGGCGAAATATTTGTATCACTTTAAACTAACAAAAAAAATGCTAGTTTATAATAAAAAAAATTTAAAAAATCGGTTTCGATTTATTATTTTTCTTTTTTTATAAAAAAAAATGATATCGCATCTTAATGCTTCAAAAGGTATTTATTTACCTATTCCTTCTTAAATTTAACAATAGATGCTTTTTTTTTTTAAATATGAACCTTAAAACACTTATACAAATCACGTGCTGCACTCACGTTATTCATATTTGATAGTGGGAAACAACAGCTAACCCATTTGGCCCGGCTGTAATAATAACCAGCTGGTAAGAGAAAAAAAAATACAAATCCGATGACATCAGGATATATTACACACCGAGGATGCCAGGTTTTGGCGAAATATTTGTATCACTTTAAACTAACAAAAAAAAATGCTAGTTTATAATTAAAAAAAAATAAAAATAAATCGGTTTCGATTTATTATTTTTCTTTTTTTATAAAAAAAATTGATATCGCATCTTAATGCTTCAAAAGGTATTTATTTACCTATTCCTTCTTAAATTTAACAATAGATGCTTTTTAAAAAATAAAAAAAATAAATAAAATATGAACCTTAAAACACTTATACAAATCACGTGCTGCACTCACGTTCTTCATATTTGATAGTGGGAAACAACAGCTAACCCATTTGGCCCGGCTGTAATAACAACAAGCCGGTAAGAGAAAAAAAATACAAATCCGATGACATCAGGATATATTACACACCGAGGATGCCAGGTTTTGGCGAAATATTTGTATCACTTTAAACTAACAAAAAAAAATGCTAGTTTATAATAAAAAAAAAATTTTTTTTAAATCGGTTTCGATTTATTATTTTTCTTTTTTATAAAAAAAATTGATATCGCATCTTAATGCTTCAAAAGGTATTTATTTACCTATTCCTTCTTAAATTTAACAATAGATGCTTTTTAAAAAAAGTATGAACCTTAAAACACTTTATATATATATATATATATATATATATATATATATATATATATATATATATATATATATATATATAAATTTTAAATGAATAATATTAAATTGTTTTATCTAGCTTTCGCTCTTATCAGTGTAGGGAATGATAATCTCAGACGGACGCAAGGTTTGAACCCCTGCTACAGAATCAACCTAGACTATACAAGCAAGTTTCATAACCAATCGATCACGGAGCATTATCCCATCAAGAAAAGGAAGTGCTATTTCTGCGTAGGGAGGGACACATAAAAAGACTAAATAGAGATTCAACGTACGTTGTATAATATATATATATATATATATATATATATATATATATATATATATATATAGAGAGAGAGAGAGAGAGAGAGAGAGAGAGAGAGAGTTTAAATAACCTACAAAATTGGTTTGAATGGCGTAAAACAGTTATAACAACTAAAGAACAAAATGTAATAAAAACATAATTAAACAATCGAAAACTCAACATAATTTTATTAAATGAATTCAGACGATAGTTGAAATACTTGAGAATATACATTTTATTAATTAAGATTATAAAATATTTATTAACTTTGTTATTTTCTATTCCAGACGGCTGTAGCGAGCATGAGTCGAACAGTGAGCGAATATGTGGGTTTAATAAAACAATATTTGGATGTGGAACATAAGATTGTTTGTGAGTCTGCAATGAAAATTAAAGTCGAATGCCATTTTCCGAAATTATGTTCCACTCTCCCTGACAACGATTTCGCCATCTTGTACTGCAATCTCAACGTCGCCTATGATTACCTGGACAATTTGAAAGTCATTCTCGAATTACCGGTGAGTCTCAACAATTATCTCATATTCTTTATTATAGTGAAGACCAAAATTACTACTAAATAATGATTACAAGTAAAAGTTTTAGTAAGAATTTTCTTAGTAATGTCCAGTAATTAGCAACTATACATATTATTAGGAAGCAGCATAAAATAATTCATTTATTTCCATCAAATCAAATGTAAAAGTACAACAAAAATTATCAAAATTGTTTCTCCGAACAAGTATTTGCTTTTGTAAAATGTTGAATTTGCTTTCTGATTGTATTATGTCATTATATTTTCTGTAATCAAATAGTCAATATAAACAAATTGACTCATGATTTTCGAAATATTAAAAATATGTCTAATTCATGGTGAATAAAGTGAATTTTTGTGAATTTAGTTCTTTTATATTTTTGTACATTTTACATTTGATTTGATGGAAATAAATCAATTATTATATGCTGCTTCTTGATAACATATATAGTTGCTAATTACTGGGCATAACTAAGAAATTTCTAACTAAAACTTTTGTCTGTAGTCATTATTTAGTAGTTATTTTAGTTATTTAGTTTTGGTCTTCACATGTCCGCCTCCAGTTGTGGACCCCAGTCGTATGTTTGCCAGACCTGTATTATGGATCGCCTTTGTCGCGAATTATTCCTACCAAATTTCAAGTTAGAATGTTTTATAGCCTAAAAGTAATTATCGGCGACACACAGACACACACAACACACAAGCATATATATATATATATATATATATATATATATATATATATATATATATATATATATATATATATATATATGTGGTTGAGAAACTGACGGAAATAAGGGATAAATCTTCAAGTAATCAATATTCCTGAAATTTCAGTTTTTTTCTTTAGAGTACGGTTAACTGTTTTTAGTATAATCAATAATTTTTGATATGAACACAACCTCTCATTTACAAATTAATAAAAATGTATTTTAGCAAAAATTAGCGGACACACACACATATTGAATTAACCAAAACAATTGATCTGATCTAAATTATGGCAAAGACACATCTGACCCTTTCAGCCATTGGTTTTCTATTTCGTGTATATTTCTTATTATATAGGATTTAGTCAAAGAATCTTAAAACGCTTATCATGAACGTGGGGGATTGGAAGAAGATGGCGTAGGAGTGATCGGTTTGCAATATACAATTGTGTATAATTCTTCAGTTGGGTTCCGTTATACTTCTTCGATGGGTTCTGTAATGGTTTATGCAGACTTTATATTCCGTCGGATCAATTGTGGTTATTTTCGCACTAATAATCACGGGGAATGGCATAAACCCCAATAACCTCCTAAGATATGATTATATGATACCTTATGTTCAAATAATCGTATACAATGAATAGTTTACAATAGGTATTGTATATTGAGCGATGGTAACGGTAGATCTCGCGTAACTGTGACGTCACAGTCGAGATGTGAAACAAGGGTTATCCTTCTTTTGTGTTTAACAAACAGACGTGCTAAGTGATGATTGCTGACAACTAACACAACCCCCTCGACCCCCTCCCCGCCTGATTGTCTAATATTCGTTATTTGCCCAGTGCGTACAGTCGGCTATAAGTATTTCATACCTCATCAGATCGTCTACGATCAATCGTGTACAATAGATATTGGATCTCGGTATTAAATAACCCAAAAAGAGTTGACTTGCCGTAAAACAAAAAAAAAACGAAATCGAAAGTTCCTAGCACTTTACCTTTTTCGTTCCATCTCACCGTTTTGAAATCTATCGATATTAGTAAACCAAAACGCCATTATTCGGTGGGAAACAATGTCCGTGGAGGAAGCCATTTTGACCATTTTCCATCTCCACTTCAAATATACTAAACCAAAGCTTCAAAATATTTATCTTCCTCAGTCGAACATTCCGTGTGTGTTTTTTCTAAAATGGCGTCTGATATTCGTTTTGTTGCTGACTGAGAGTCTCATGTGTTTTCTTTTGTTTCTATTGCAGCTTTCCGATTCACAGTTGGCAAATCTGAATGTGGACAGTCAACTTGTTGTGCCGCAAAACCTTCCATTTCTCTATCGTCGATGGCTCGTCATGCAAATGCTGCACACCTCACTCAATCAACTCAACTCCATTCAACAAACACTGACCGAAATTTCGAAGGCGTTGTTGTAGAAATGTGAATGGACTAATTAATCTTTTAGAGTAATCCAACTAATTATCGTGAGATAAGATGTAAATTTATCTAGATATTCTTTATTATGCGCAGTACGCGCACTCGCCCATGACCTACTTTTGTGAGTCATAAATAGTAAATAGTATTTTAAATATGCTTACTTAAGCACACACAACAATGACATATGTTTGTCATTTCAATAAAGTTGAAGCGTTTCAGGCTTCAAATATTATTCTTCAATGAAATACATTGTTTTTATAAAGTTATTAAAAATATATTTTATTTTTGTATTAATTTTTAATTATTATGAATATATTTTATTTTTGTATTAATAAAAAAATATTTTTATAACTCGTTTTTTCTTATTTTCATTTCACCTTCATTTTTATTTTATCTCTTTGTTATTTTAGTAATTGTAACTTGCTTCGACATCTTTGAAATCAAACGTTGAATGGGCATAACTACAGATTTAAAAACACTGTCGTCTTCAAGTTTAATTACCCAATGTTTCTTCTTATTTGCGTTTCACGGGCCGATCGTTCGTTTGTCTTCTAAAATTGCATGGAAAATAATTATTTCTCTTATACTCCTGGCATGAATCGATCTCCCCTACCGCCTACAAGCAACTCATCTTGGAGAAGGAAAACTCTGAAATAAAACCACCTTTTTTCAACTTATCATTTTTGGTTGAACGTAAATCTTCTATCATAAATACATTATTTATTTAATGATAAAAAGTCATTTTAATTTTGTGTATTTAAACAAAAGTTTTAATCGGTAAATTTTATTGTTTGTATTGTAATTGAAAGTAAAAATAGAACAAAGAGAAACGTTTGGGAAAATCAGTGTCGACGGGTATTTTAGCTAGTAATTATGTATTAGAATTATATATCATCATCATAATCATCATCATGAGCGTCATCATAATCATCATCATCAGCAGCAGCAGCAGCATCATCATCATCAGCAGCAGCAGCAGAAACAGGCAGCCCCTTAAATTCCAACCCTTCCTAACCGTGCTTGTCGTGACATTTGTAAAGTAAAGCCTGTTCGCTGGAAAGTGACGTCATGCTAGTATGTGACGAGATTAGCGGACGGAAAAGGGTTGATTCCAAACTGGGCCCTAGTTTTTCCGAAGACGACCTTAGAATTATTTTGCATCAAAAGAAAAAAAATAGAAAAGAAACAGAAAAGGAAAATGTTTTTCTTTTCTCAGTATTTTGGAAGATCTGAAATCTTCAGTGCCGGGATGAGAGCTATGACACCCTTCAATGTCAGTGGTTGCAGGATATGGGCCATCCGCATCCGATATCTTCAAAAAGCATATTAGGCCTTTTGCCGATAACAACGAAACAAATTAAAACGAGTATGTCATGTTTTCCAAGGTTGAGAAAAAACAACGGCGAGTTCAATTGATAATAAAGAAAGAATTGTTTTTCTTTTGTGAATATTATTTTGTGAAAGGTGAATTTCTAATGCCAAAGATAAACAAAAAACGATGACATTTGTCAACGTTGATTGTGATGTCAACGGACCCATCCGATATGTTACAAAAACAAATAAGGCCTTTTGCCGATAACGACGAATATTATCGGATTAAGAAATATTAAAACGAACATGATCATGTTTTCTTAAGTTGAGAAAACAAAGGATAGTTTTAAAATGTTTTTTGCAAACCAAAGGAATCAGGAGGGAGATAGAGTATCATCTGAAAGATATTTCCATGACAGATATTGAAGAAAGGCGTAATCGTTAATATAAGAATGGAAATACATTTTTACTATGAATATAAGTTTTGAGGTGGATAACAGTGGGGGATAGAAACAGATGAAGAAGAAGAAAAGAGGGCGGGATAAAAATACGATCAACCATTCTAGAATTAGAAGGACAGATTCTAATTACCAAATATGGCAAGAAAATAATGATGAGAATATATTTTTTATTACTGAATTAATTCTATTGGGAGATGGGTGGAGTCACGCTCAGTCTCAAAATATATGGTTCTCAATATGAGACGAAGCATAACATGCGTCGGAGACACTTCTTGCTTGCCACCTAAAGTCCTCGACGTGAAAAAGCCGAACCCCCTGGACTTAGTTATGATATCGTCAAAACGAGATCGCCGAGAACGTGATAAGATTTTACAGGTCACAAACACAAAGTTAGAAGATAGAAGTGTGAAATTAACCCGCCTATAACGGAACAAGTTTTTTCTCTTTCCCCAAAAATCATTCTTCTATAAAAACCAACAGAGTTATTGAATTATTTGTTTTCATTGTTCTGCTTAAAATGACCCTGCGCTTCACAGTGGTACCAAGTTGCTGATCAGCGCCGGACAATTGCCCTCTGATCTTTTCATCACAACGTGAAAGAGCGGTGACCCTTCGAAATCTTCGGCCTTCATCAGTGAGCAACTTTTCTCGAGCAGTGTCAGGTGACCAACCGAATTCAAGAACGAACAAATTGGTGACGTCACTGTTTTTTTAGTTTAAATATCAACTTATTTAGTGTGTAGAGAATATTGTTGGTTATGATGTATGCAGTTAGTAATTATGCCTTGTCTAGAACGATTTCCATTAATAAATAAACAGTGTCGACGGTTACTTTTGCTAGTAATTATCTTTTAAGCTTATATATCATCAGCAGCAGAAGGAGCAGCTGAAGGCAGCCCTTTCCCATAAAGTCGAACCCTTTCTAACCGTGCTTGGACCTGACCTTCGTAATGTAAACCCTGATCGCTGGAAAGTGACGTCATGCTAGTAAGTAGTAATGGAGATATGTCTAAGAGTCAAAGTACCGATAATGTATGAGAGCTTTTTAAAAAAGCATTAGAAAACTTTTTAAATTGCATTAAAAAAAGAAGTGGACACGATTCGATTCATACTGAAACTAAACTTCATTCAATACTAGCGGGCACCCGTCGCCCGGCGTTGCCCGGTATAAATGTAAAAGAATGAAATAAAATGTGTAAACTGCCGCCGAACGCAAATAGGTCACAACGGATAGTTTTATGTAAAGAAACAAATGTCGCTTTTGAATTGTTGAAAATCCATGTACCCAAGAAAACATTTAATTTGGAGTGTAACAAAAATACAAATTGCCACAGTGTAGAAGGATATCTCCAGTGTAGAAGTATATCTCCTTTAATGACCGCTTCTACAGAATTTGAACCGAACCGAACCAAAAAGACTTTTGCCGAAGTAAACAAAAATCTTTATTAAGATTATTTTAGGGTTATTTTAGTGCCCCCCCCCAAAAAAAACAGTTTGGTTCAAATTCTGTAGAACTACGAGTTTTTTCGTTTCTTTTTGTTAATAAATAAAACGTAGAATTATTTTTATGTTTTTATTCTAAAATCGTGTTTTTGTTTTGTTTTTAAGTGAATTGTTATTGCTATTTTGTTATTAATTTAAGTTTATTTAAATAAAAATTACTCCCTGACCCCTCCCAAACTGCACAGAATATAGAAGAAAAAGTAATAGTTGTGGTTAACTGACAACTAAAAGGCTGGGATGGGCCGGAATAGCGAGGCTTTTTACGTAAAATTTATGCGTGAAGCTAATTTCCAATATTTCTTTTTTATTAGATTATTTTTATCTATTCTGCCAATTGTAGCAACGTGTTTACTTTGTAACCGTAATCGCCTGAAAAAATAGAATCTAATTTTCGAATAAATGAACCAGAACAATGTTAGGTGTTTAAATATTGGAAAGAAAAATAATACTTATCTGGTTTCTTCTCGAAGGTTTAATTTTGTTTAAAATATGACGTAGTGTTATATCGAACGATTTGATGCGTAATATCGATGTAAGCTTTGCTGTGATTGGATGTTTTACAAATTCTGAAACGGTGCAACTTGATTACAGTTCCTTGTGAAGTAATTGTCAAACGGAGTTTGAGGAGGGTAATAGTTATTTATTCATAGAGAGAAAATAGCGTGCTACCCTCTCTTTGCTTAACTTAGTTGAGAGAGGCTTACAGTGCGTAATGAAAGTAATGTTTTTAGTATAGCTTATAAAACTAATTTATAGTTTCTTGAAACACGCTCGAAGATATTAGGCGAGTTAAGTTATGTGTTTCAATGCTGTGACGAATTAGTTTTATAGTCTACTTTAACTGGGTCGGAAGGGGAAAATCAACTGAGTTTTATATATATAGATAATTTTTAAAAAAAAACAAGAATTCACTATGAAGTGTTAAGTAGTGTGTGATTCCTGCGTTTAAGTAAACAAACATCACGTTCTTTCAATGATTTTAAAAACTAAAATTAGTTTATCATTTTTTATTGTGAACAATCTGAAAATAATTTACTTTACAGAAGTTATTAAAATAAAAACATACAAAGTCAAGCAAAGCCGATTATACGTTTTTAATGTTAAAATACCAACTTATTTGGTGTGTAGAAAATATTGTTGGTTACGATGTATGTGACAGAGGGCAGAAAAGATACTATACTTTGAATTATTTATTTGCCAAAAAATAAATAAAAATACAATTTAAATTTAAAAGGCCAAAGAACTGTAATTATGAATTTAAAGGAAAAACGCTAATTAAATAAACAAACAAATAAAGAACAAACGGTGAATCATTTTTTTAAATGAAAACGATAAATAATGGATATTGTGCGATAAAAATGCGAAACTATTTGGAAATAAATTTATTAGTAATTTCGCTTTTTTTTAATTGTATTTTTATCCTGAAATAAAATTCTTTTAAAAGTGTTTACAAAGTAACTTTAATGTAATGTTTTAATAGTTAAACATTTGAACTGTTTTAGAATTTTATTACACACAAATCACCTTTTGGCACAAAACATAAACTTTGAACATTCTTTTCATACAAAAAGAAACAAGTTTTAACGGCGATAATGTCTTATGGCTGACAAATTGAAAAGACGAAAAAATGGTGTCGCTAGGGAGACATAAATGTGTAATTTTATATACGTTCAAAATTAAATTAGAATTTTTTATCAGTACAAACAAAACGTTTTATGTTATACAGACTTGTTAATGTGTAAAAAAAAATTTCAAACTTTTGGGAAAACAAATAATTGTGTTTTGAAACAATTAAAATGGCGGCATTTTCATTGGTGAAAAAACTTGGAGAAAATGCGAAAACCTGGATATAGACATCAAAAACTGGGATTTCGGAAAGTGTGGGGGTTACAACTGTGTGCGAAAGTATTTTATGTTTACGTGTTAATATGTGTTTACATCCGTGTGTGTGTGTGTGTGTGTGTGTGTGTGTGTGTGTGTGTGTGTGTGTGTGTGTGTGTGTGTGTGTGTGTGTGTGTGTGTGTGTGTGCGGGTGTGTGTGTGCGGGTGTGTGTGTATGCTTGTGTGTGCTTGGGTGTGTTTTTGAATATATTTACGAGTATGTGCGCGTTGGTTTGTATCTTTTAGTGTGTTTTTGAGTGTGACGGTGTTTGTATTCTTGTGTTGTGTATGTGCGTGTTTGAGTATGTTATCTGATTATGTGTCTATGAGTGTGTATGTGATTTTGGCTTTGTATGTTTTTGAGACTGTGTGTAGTGTAGTGCGTATGTGTTTAGTGTGGTTTGATTGTGCATATATGTGTGTGTCTTAGAATGCGTTTTTCAGTATGTGAGCGTCTGTGTATTTTGGATTGTATTTGTATGCTTGTATGAATGTATTATTGTGTATGCGCGTCTTATTGTCTGTCTGTGTTTTCGAGTGTGTGTATCTTTGCGTGTTTTCATGTGTGTATACCTGTGTAAACTCATCAATTATGTATGTGTGATTACGTGTGATTTTGACTGTGCGTGTGTTGATATACCAGTGTGTGTGCGTTTTCTTGTGCTTGCGTATGTTCGTGCATGTCTGTATGTGTGTATGTCCAATATTTAGCTTGTGTCAGAAGAAAAGTGTGTAAATGGATGTTTCATCTCTCTTAAATGAAAGAGGTGGTGTATGTATTGACCGTACGGCCAATCGTAGAATTATGTCCGTCGACAACGAAAATGGTTTCACGTCATGTCAACCCTAGTTAGGTTATTTTATGATGATATACATTTGATGTAGTATGTAATTTAACAGTGCTCAATGTATCAGAAGAGCTGAGTAGTAGTACGAAACTGCGCTTAAGGCAAGCAAGGTACACAATTTTTTGCGTTTTTCCCTCGTAATCTTCCATCAGGTTAAAAGCGGTAATTAAAATTCTTCTTTCCTTATTGATAAATAAATAATGTTCACATTAACTGCTACCCCTAGCAATTAAAACTTTTAGTTTTATTGCTTATTCATAACATCTTGTTGCTGTTACATTTGAAAACTTATATTCCTTATAAAATATCCGATTTATTGAATAATACATACAATTTTAATTAACATTCGATGATTCTCTGAGTCTTTTGGATCTTAGAAATATAACACTTTGGTTTGTTTACAAAATGTAGGTTCTCGTCACGCCGATAAAAGTGTTTTGCCTGGGTCGACGAGCACCTGGAACCGGTACAGAATATAGACATAATAAAATAATAAGAAGAATTTTGGAATTTAAAAAGTATTTTATTTACTCGAGATTATCCAATATTTGTCTGATTTTATTGAGATGAGACGAAAATATTATGAACGGAATTTTAAAAAATGCGAGAAATTACAAATAAACAAAAACCCTTTGAAATGTACATATCTACGCATATTTGATTTTCTTGTGTAAAATAAGTTGATGAAAGTCCGCCTGATTGAATTTGTAATCACAATAGTCACTTTTACTCCGTTTTATTCATTTATCAACTTGTTTCTTGTTTCGTTTTGTAAAGCATATCCGCTATTGCAGCGATAGCGGACGCTAACAAACATACATATTTGTTATGTTTTTGTTATTTTTTTTTTTTTTTACTCACTAGTTCTCACACAAATCAGGTGATTTCCCTAGAACCTTAGTGGCAACAAGTTTCTCCAGTGTTTCAGTAGTTTTTTTTTTGTTTTGTTTTGTTTTGTTTTTACGAATAAGTTACCGCTTATCAACGATAGAAGGCCACTCGAGAATGACGGTTAATGAGTTTGTTGAGTGGACGGTGAGATAACACCGTGATAATTGATAACAATGGTGAAATTGAGAAGAATTTGATTATTTAAGAAGACGGCTCAACAAGAATTTGTTTACATTGGACTTGAAAACGACCATGCTCTAGTCAGGTGGCTAGCAGCCGCGCGATATTGCATTCCACAGACGTGTAGCTCTAGGAAAGAAGCTTTCCTAGTGGAATTTTCGTTTTGTTTTAGGCACAGACAGGGAAACGTGGAAATTATTGACAGTGGTGGTAGCTAGACGAGTTTTTTGTTGTGAATCTTGTACAGGGGCGAGACCCTAGATTTAAGCTCAGTCGAGCACCTCTCATGAAAATACCAATAAAGTAGAGAAATACTAGCAATGTCTCTTTTGTTAGAAAGGGGTAGTAATGTGGGGAAAGGGCATCGACCACTAGATTTCGAAGTCGACTTTGTACTCTGTCAAGGCAGGAAACGGTGCTCTGAACAGCACCCACCTCCCCAGATATTGATGTATTTGGCTTTTATGAGGTAGAGAATTTTGTCAGGGGTGAGATACCTTTTGGAGCGGTAGAATGATCCAACCATTTTCCCAGCGACCTTGGCAACGTATTTGATGTAAGTCTTCCATTTCAGGTCTGGAGTGAAGGTTAGTCCCATAAGCTTTTCAAAACAGAGGGCTTCCTCAAGACTAGATCTATTCATTTCAATTGGGGTCAAGTGACGATCAGAGTGTTGGTGGTGAAAAGAGAGAAGCTTGGTTTTAGATGTATTAAAAGTAAGCTGCCACCCTTTTCCCTTTTGTACCACGTGCTCAAGGTCTGAAGAGAGAGAATCAGAAAGATCTTGGTCATTGCTGCTCTTCGAAGTGTTGTCATAGATAGTTTTGTCGTCTGCATAAATGTCTTTAAATGTGGTTTGGGAGATCATTGATGAAGATCAGGAAAAGGGTTGGGCCCAGAATGGATCTTTCAGGCATGCCAGCATTGATTTTGTGAGCTTCGGATTTCTGTCCATCAACGACTACTTTTATGGACATGTCAGAGAGAAAGCATTTGCTGGTTTAGAAGACATTTCCAGATATTCAATAGCAAGTAATCTTGTGAAGTACACCTTTATGCCAAACCATATCAAAGGCATTTAATATGTCAAGAGTTATTGCTCTAGAAACGAAGCCCCGTCCATAGATTGACTGATCTGTGTGATATTACAATCAGCACATCAGCTGTTGATCTTATAGGACGAACCCCATATTGCTTGTCACTGGGTAGGTTTTTTGCTGAGATGGTTTACGACTTCTTGATCCATCACAGATTCAAATAACTTACTCATGACCTATAGAAAACTGATTGGTCTGTACTGAGATGCAGAAGAACGACCTCTAGTATTTTTCAATACTGGTCAGAAGTTTTCCAAAGTGATGGGAAGCATTTCTCCTTTAAGTAACGTTTGTAAGAATGGGAGCTAGTTCCAGTTGCAGCTTTTGAGCACTATGATTGGAATGTTGTCAGGGCCAGTTGCTTTGCTGGCATTAAGGTTCGTGATAAGTTTGTCAACATTCCGGACAGATATATAGATATCGCTTAGAGTATTTTAAGTCTTAGGGGGTAATCAGGAGGTAGGCGACCCTAATCACAAAGGGTTGAATTTGATGCAAAGTTCTTTGCAAAAAGTTTGGCTTTGTCGGATGTGACGAATCATCTCAGGTCCATTGATGATCACGCATCTGTTCAGAACCCTGTTTGTTATTCGCCAAAACTCGTGGGAACCAAGCCTCTGCTCAGCTACTTTAAACTTAACGAATTGTGCATATGACTCTGTCGCGTATTCTATAACCCTTTTGAAGTGGTTGCTGGCAGTCCTACAGGCGGCTTGAGTTTGAGAACATCTATTTCGTTGAAAGCAACAAAAATAGTCGTTTCAGTGTGCAATGGCGGCGGCATATTCTGGGATGTACCATGTCTGGCCGTTTGGTTTCTGTTGGAATTTCTTAGAGGGTGTGTAGCTCTTTATACCAACGGTTAACCAATCAGTTAAATCGAGTGCTATAGAGGACACATTATTTTCAAACATGGAAAGCAGTGGTATTTTTTATATGAACGATCTGAGGCTGTCTCAGTATTATCGCAACAGTTGTTTACCATTGAGTTCTCGCTGGTGACGGCCATTGGGTTTCTTTGAAATTTGAGTGGCAATAAGCCTCCTCAGGATTCCAGTACTCTGCTCACGATTTTCTCCATCTCGTCTCTATATAAATAAGCCGAGGGGGAAGTCAGGCTAACAAGTCAAACACAAACCGTAGTAAAATGTTGTAGTAAACGCCATTCATTCATAAAATATGACGGGAGAGTAGTCAGTTGTCTATTGTATAATCAGTCAAGTGCCAAATATCTCTCTCTCTCTCTCTCTCTCTCTCTCTCTCTCTCTCTCTCTCTCTCTCTCTCTCTCTCTCTCTCTCTCTCAGGAAGTATTGAAGTGTTGGTTCTATTTTCAGTGTTTTCAGTGCGTGTGTATGCGCGCTTGTTTGTGTGACTCCGTTTAATGTGTATGTGTTTTCGTTTAATTAGTGTGCGTTTGTGTGTGCGTTTGTTTGCTTGTGTGGTGTGCTCGTATTGTGTGTTAAATTTGCATGCATGCCTCTTTTTTTCTTTTTCTTTTCATTTTCTTGCATTTGCTGGGGACGGGGTAAATTTCCAAATGCCATACGATCACCCGCTATTTACAGACTCCAACCGAGAGCTCTTTTCAGTATTCTGGCTGTTCCCTTGAGTGCAGTTGCTTGGATCTCTCTTGCACTTGGTTCACCAGGTATACTTGCCAAATACTTTGTCTGTATGTGTATGCATATGATTTTTATCTGTTTCAGAAAAATTATGTGTAGATGTATATTTATTTTCTTTGAATCAAGAAGAAAACCTGTGTCGACCATACGTTTGGTTCTATGTTTTAAACAGAAGGTAACACCATCTTATTTGCTCTTTCTGTCCGGCTGTCTGTCTGTCTTTCTTCCTTTGATCCATGTGTGCGTGGGCGGGGGACTAACTCGTTAGTCGATAACGTCATACTAAGTATACACCTAATCAAATAATGATAGGCATTTGGAATTTTTTAAAATATTATTTCTGATTTCTCCGAAATTGTCCAATATGTGTCCGATTGGAATAGAGATAAATCATAAATATGAAGTCGGAAAAAAAAATTCAAAACATACATTTCTACGAGTATTTTATGTTCTATTGTAAAATAAATTAATGAAAGTCAGCCTGATTGCATTTATGTAACCGCAGTGGTCAAAATCTTATCAACCCGTTTCTTGTTTCGCTTCGTGAAGCATATCCTAACTGCAGCGATAGCGGGCGCTGATACACACACAGACTTTGTGATATAAAATTATCTCACAATTCGCCTCCACTAACGAAACTCAAAATCTGTAGGCGGTTTCCTCTATTTTAAATAGTCGCCGAAAGTACAAGTGAAAAGATTAATGTTTCCAAACGTTTCTTTAAATGAAAACATCAAATATGAGTTACGATTCAATACAAATCTTCTTTCACTTTCGTGTCCAACATCGGAAAAGACGCCGTATTTTTTAGAAAAGCAATTATCTCTAAGTTTTGCAATCTTATTTTAGACATGGAATTTTCATATCTATCCTCTATATATTAAGACACATTCTTCCAACATCATTGTCATTACAGCAGTTGATGTGAAAAGTTCTTCTGTTCGAAAGACTTATTTCTACAAACAGCTTATCTAGCATAAACTTGTATTTTTAATTTACTGCCACAAACAAAGAATAGCCAAAAACCTCTTCATCTAAAATATAACCTCATCATCCAAATTCCGATCATCGTCCATATTTCATACAAAAGTAAGTGGTTGACAACTGTCATTTTTACATTTTAAATTATTTTTATTACCATCGTTGTTTATATTGTCGCTATTATTATTGTCGATATTATTATTATTATTATTATTATTATTATTATTATTATTATTATTATTATTATTATTATTATTATTATTTAGACACTAGTATTTTCATATGAGTTATTATAAGTGATTGCTCACTGGCAATAACAAATAGTGTGCACTAGGTGATTTCCAACACTTTCTGCTTCTTTCAGTGAATGTTGCAAATTATTTTGAGTTATCGCAATAGCTGTTTACTATTTATTTATCGCTAATAATGACTGTTCGTTTTATCTGGAATTCTGATGGTAATAATTCCAGTAATCTCTGCACTCTTCCAATGGTAATCAGGTGGCGTTTTCCATCCTCGGTCTTTTCATCTTTCATGACACTTCACGGACATTCAACCGAATCTGGTGCGACCACGTGTTTTTTTTGGGGGGGGCGGGGCGGGGGTTATAGAATTTCTGGTCGTTCCTATTATTATTATTATTATTATTATTATTATTTCTATAATTTTTGTCTTCAAGTTTTATTAACGACACCTCGTTAATTTCTTTCTTGCAGTGTATCTTATCACAAGTAAACCCACCTTTTTCTCTGTGGTCGTTCTCACATTGATTGTGTATGTGTCATTCATCAAAGGGGCACCAACATCGACCCTCGACGAAACAAGCCGAAAAGATTTAAAAAGAGATATACATTTAGCCACAGAAATCACGACATACACAATGAGAGCAATAAACACCAGTTTCCTCACTTACGTAAGTATATCAAAAATATTATACTAAATGAAATTTGTTTTTGCTTTTTTAATATGTAATTTAATATGTCCTTCATCATTGAGAAGCCGTCGTGTGACGGGTATTGCAACTAGTTTTCTATTATGCAAACAGGTCTCTAAAAAATTGGATACTTTGAAAATTGTATTCTGTCAATTTTCGATGTTTGACTTTCAATAACGAAACACATTTTTTATTATTATAAACTTGAGGTTTTGGGATTCGCCCTATATGGTTCAGCACCATATTTAAATTAGTGCTTCCAGAAAGTGCAAACGTCTTTTGGATAATTCGAACACATTTGTTCTGGGATCTCCGAGGCCCCCTAGCTGTATCTCGGAAAGTCATCCCGTTTTAACAGTCACAATATCCATTTCTGTTACAGCAGACTAAAATGTCTGCCTATGTACCAAAATCAATCTAATAGTAAACTCAAAAGAGTTTCCAATGCTACTTACACTCGTCTTCATACTCCCATTAGAAATAACAAACGTCTCATTCCAATATGGTTTAACGCCATATATAAATTAGTATTTCCATTAGAAATAACAAACGTCTCATTCCAATATGGTTTAACGCCATATATAAATTAGTATTTCCATTAGAAATAACAAACGTCTCATTCCAATATGGTTTAACGCCATATATAAATTAGTATTTCCATTAGAAATAACAAACGTCTCATTCCAATATGGTTTAACGCCATATATAAATTAGTATTTCCATTAGAAATAACAAACGTCTCATTCCAATATGGTTTAACGCCATATATAAATTAGTATTTCCATTAGAAATAACAAACGTCTCATTCCAATATGGTTTAACGCCATATATAAATTAGTATTTCCATTAGAAATAACAAACGTCTCATTCCAATATGGTTTAACGCCATATATAAATTAGTATTTCCATTAGAAATAACAAACGTCTCATTCCAATAGGGTTTAACGCCATATATAAATTAGTATTTCCATTAGAAATAACAAACGTCTCATTCCAATATGGTTTAACGCCATATATAAATTAGTATTTCCATTAGAAATAACAAACGTCTCATTCCAATATGGTTTAACGCCATATATAAATTAGTATTTCCATTAGAAATAACAAACGTCTCATTCCAATATGGTTTAACGCCATATATAAATTAGTATTTCCATTAGAAATAACAAACGTCTCATTCCAATATGGTTTAACGCCATATATAAATTAGTATTTCCATTAGAAATAACAAACGTCTCATTCCAATATGGTTTAACGCCATATATAAATTAGTATTTCCATTAGAAATAACAAACGTCTCATTCCAATATGGTTTAACGCCATATATAAATTAGTATTTCCATTAGAAATAACAAACGTCTCATTCCAATATGGTTTAACGCCATATATAAATTAGTATTTCTATTAGAAATAACAAACGTCTCATTCCAATATGGTTTAACGCCATATATAAATTAGTATTTCCATTAGAAATAACAAACGTCTCATTCCAATATGGTTTAACGCCATATATAAATTAGTATTTCCATTAGAAATAACTAACGTCTCATTCCAATATGGTTTAACGCCATATATAAATTAGTATTTCCATTAGAAATAACAAACGTCTCATTCCAATATGGTTTAACGCCATATATAAATTAGTATTTCCATTAGAAATAACAAACGTCTCATTCCAATATGGTTTAACGCCATATATAAATTAGTATTTCCATTAGAAATAACAAACGTCTCATTCCAATATGGTTTAACGCCATATATAAATTAGTATTTCCATTAGAAATAACTAACGTCTCATTCCAATATGGTTTAACGCCATATATAAATTAGTATTTCCATTAGAAATAACAAACGTCTCATTCCAATATGGTTTAACGCCATATATAAATTAGTATTTCCATTAGAAATAACTAACGTCTCATTCCAATATGGTTTAACGCCATATATAAATTAGTATTTCCATTAGAAATAACAAACGTCTCATTCCAATATGGTTTAACGCCATATATAAATTAGTATTTCCATTAGAAATAACTAACGTCTCATTCCAATATGGTTTAACGCCATATATAAATTAGTATTTCCATTAGAAATAACAAACGTCTCATTCCAATATGGTTTAACGCCATATATAAATTAGTATTTCCATTAGAAGTAACAAACGTCTCATTCCAATATGGTTTAACGCCATATATTAATTAGTATTTCCATTAGAAGTATCGAACATCTTTAGAATGATTTGAAAACTTATGTTCTGGGATTTCTTAGCCGTATGACTATCTCTCATGAAATAATCTTTCATTTAAATGTTGCAACCTCCATCTTTGTTCCTGCAGACATTTTATATTGTGTAATGAAAACAATTTAATGGTAAAATGCAAAGAGTTGTCAGATACTTGCCCTTACATCTTTGGTCTGTCACGTGTAGGTTCGAAATATCAAATGTAAAAAAATCAAGTTAATCTTCAACTCCAAAGAGTTTCCAATTCTTCTCATCCTCGTCTCCATCAGATGAAACATTTCCGGTTCAGATTAGCATCACTGTCTAAATTAGAAGTTGCAAACGTCTTTTGATGAATTCGAACACTTTTGCTCTGGGAATTACGAGCCACTGGCTGCATTTCGTGAAGTCATCTTCCCATTCAAAATCACAATATCCATCTTTGTTTCAGCAGACATTTCAGAAAAATGTTAAGTTAATCCTAAACTTCAAAGAGTTTCCAATGCTACCTACACTCGTCTTCATCAAATGGAACATTTCTTGCTTAGAACTGTTCAGATTAGCATCACTTTATCATCTCAAATCTTTAATTGTTTCAATAGTTTTGCATTGTCCTCTTTTTCGAATAGATTATCTTCGGTTAGACGGCACCGACGGAATCTTATGTTCCAATCTTCAAGACCGACATGAACTACCGAAAAAGGCTTTTTCTTACCACTTAATAAAATAAAGATGTTTAATCATTTTATGGACTTGTCTCCAAAACTTTTTCCCGTAAAAATATGACAACAATTATATAGAGGAGTATTAGAAGGCTATCACAATGCAAGAAATGGAAATATGTCGGCGTTGAGAAGTAAGACAAAAACAAGTGATTTTACTTCATATATATTTTCAAAAGAATTTTTTTAATAATTTTGTTTCCTATATAGCAAATCTTACTTGATTAGGCAAAACTTCAACATTGTGATGTAATGTGTGCGACCGTGTTCCATAATATATTTCGAGGAAGACCTCTTTGTAAACTCGAAATATATTATGGAACATGGTCACACACATTACATCACAGTGTTGAAGTCTTGCCTAATCAAGTAAGATTTGCTATATAGGAAACAAAATTATTTTAAAAATTCTTTTGAAAATATATATAAAGTAAAATCACTTGTTTTTGTCTTACTTCTCAACGCCGACATATTTCCATTTCTTGCATTGTGATAGCCTTCTAATACTCCTCTATATACGTATAACACACAATGCTCAAGCAAATTACCCCACCTTATCATGACAACAATTGTTTGAAGATGTTTTCTTTACTTTTATTTGTAGTGTGAACGCGTTCCGATCTGGTTCACTTCCGACTGCAATCATTTTATGGCCATGTTGAATGCCAGGTCAGATTTACCGCTACCAAAAGTTGTCATCAAGAATAAATTGAATTTTCAAGACGTCGAATCAGTCAAGGTAAATGGAAATTATTTCTTAATGTTTTCTCGTGTATTTTATATAAAAATAATTTTTTGGTTAAAATGACATTTGATTTCACAGTTTGTATTAATTTTATTCAAATAAATCAGACTATGCTTGAAATATTTAGGATAATAAGATGAATATCTGTTTTACACCTAAGCACACACACACACACACACACACACACACACACATATATATATATATATATATATATATATATATATATATATATATATATATATTGTGTGTGTGTCGATTTCAAACAATATGTTATCTATTATATAAAGGGAAGTGTGTATGTGTGTATGTGTCTCTTTTTTAATTTTCTTATCTTTTTGTTTTTGCTGGGGATGGGGCATCCTACCGGAGGCCAGACATTCACCGGCTATTTCAGACACTCCAGCTTAAAGATCTTTTTTAAGATTCTAACTGTTCCTTTAAGTGCAATTGTTTGTATTTCTCTTGCACTCGGTTCACCGGGTATATTCGCCAGATAGCTTTTGAAATTCTTTTTCATTAGTCCTGTTGCTCCTATAATTACTGGTATGATGGAGATTTTCCTAAGATTCCAGTTTCTTTTCATGTCGTACATAAGGCCTTAGTATTTCGTAATCATTTCCCTTTCAGCTCTGTTTAATCCTTCATCATTAGGGACATTGACTTCAACTAGGGTTGCTACTTTCTCCCTTCTGTCCCATATAACGATGTCAGGTTTAACAGCTCCGTTTTCTAGATATGTAGTTGTAAGGATTGTATAGTCATAGTGGATGGTGTATAAATCATTTCCAACTGTTCTTTCTGGTATATGGTCCCAGGACTTGCTGCTACACTGGATATTCAATTTTTTACAAATAGTCAAGTGAAGATATTTACACACTCCGTTGTGTCGCATTGTATAATATCCACCCCCCAGGAGAACCTTACAACTGGATGTCAGCTGTGTTTGTGTGTGTGTATGTCCAACTAAAAGTCAAATCTACCAAATAACATCCACAAAGTTGGGATATTCTTGATCAGCATTGCCCGGAATGAACAATATCTAGAAAAAACATTTATTCTTTGAGGGTAAACTGGCCACGGTGTTTTCAGGGCGGGGGGGGGTCATCTTTTCCCTAATAACTAAACGGAAGTAGCTCTGATTTTCTTCTAATGAGTTATTTCCCTTACACCGACTCATTCATCGAGCAATCTACAAAAGTGTGTGTGTATGTGTGTGTGTCCAGAGTAATGGGATGGGTGAAGAAGAAAGAGCGGTGGGGAGGAGAAAAGAGAGAGAGATATAAGTTTTTATACAAATATGTTACACTTTTGCTCCAGGCAACGCCGGGTGGCCCTGCTAGTGTTTAATAAAACAAAAAAGATTCACATTAATAACATGAAACCATATTTTGCATTTAATGATTTCAAATTTTTTGAATTTCAATTCTTTTCGGCCTGAAATAACCCAAACAGTAACAAAATGTAATAAAAAAAAAAGCGCAATTTTATTCAAATAAATCAGACAATAGTTGAAATATTTTGCTCATTAGTATAACCAGGAATATAATTTTACTGTTTTATCCCTAGGATCTCCTCTTATAATAAAAGCATACATTTTTTATAATCTATGTGTTAAGGAAATAAAAAAGTTCATTTAATTCCTTCTTTCAATTATTTGATGATTGAAGCATTTTACTTTTTTCAATTTATATTCTAATCACTTATATTCTTATCTCTCTCTCTCTTTCTTTCTCTCTCTCTCTCTCTCTCTCTCTCTCTCTCTCTCTCTCTTTATATATATATATATATATATATATATATATATATATATATCATATCATATATGCTTACGGTCAACATTTACCCAATCGTGACCGATTCTTGGGCTAGTCATTAATTCAGTTGTCATCCAAACTTGATGCGGTTTTCGCATTAGAATTGACTCGTCCCAAGCTTTTTTTGAACATAAAGAAATTAAAATTGAGTAACGATCTTCATACCCTTTAACTTGACATAACTTTTCAAATTATAAATATAATTTAAGGATGGTAAAATAGAAAGATAGAACTTGATGAGCTGATTCGAAATATATGTTAGTATTAAAAAGATTGGGGCCATAAGAACCGAGTTGTGTGACTTTTAGTAGAAACATTTGTTAAAAGTGATAATTGACTTTTGAAGCCAAATTTTTCAGGAATAATTATTCTGAAAATAAGAGATTGTTTGAATTTATTAATTTGAACGAATTAATTTATTTAATTATTTTTTTCAGCTGATAAGAAGTAATAAATACAAGACTAGTTCACTAGTGAATTAAATGCTTTCTTTATTGTGGTGTCATAATGATTATTAGTTCAACCCAATTAGCAATTGTTACTAATATTTCCACCAACTCAAAGTATAGGTGACTCAAAGAAAAACCTGGTCACTGATTCTTTGGGGTTTTGTTATTTGTTCCTGTTTTAAATTGTAGTAAGAAAATACATTGTACATTCTGAAACTGCAATACCTTAAAAAAGTGGACTAGACTGAAAAATGCGGACGCATGAATATTAATATTCTTAAATATAAACTTGGCAAAGTACAGGACAAGTTGAATTAACTCTTAAAATATTGAAGCTGGAATTGAGATTTGAAGAATTAAATCACACTTAATCACGATGAAAAGAAGACCTTCACATGATAAATTTTTAATAACATGAAACCGTATTTTTATGTATTTCAAAATTCCGTACATTTCATTACTTTTCGGCATTAAATAAATGTAAAACAGACAGGCAAATCAAATAAAGAAAATGTAATAAAAACACGATTAGACAACGGATAGCTGAACGTAATTTTATTTAAATAAACCAGAAGATACTTGACGTATTTCAATTAAGCTATTAATCCAGATTATCAAACACCTAACTTTGCTATTTTCGATTTTATATTAATACAATTCGAAATATTTAGAATAATAATTAAAATCATCAAACATTTGTTTGTTATTTAATATGTATTCAAATTATTAAACTTTTATTAATTATTAACTATTTTCTATTTCAGGCGGTTGTAGCGAACATGAGTCGAACAGTGAGCGAATATTTGGGTTTAATAAAACAACATTTGGATGAGGAATATAAGATTGTCTGTGAGCCTGCAATGAAAATTAAAGTCGAATGCCATTTTCCGAAATTCTGTTCCACTCTTCCTGACAACGATTTCGCCATTTTGTACTGCAATCTCAACGCCGCCTATCATTACCTGGACAATTTGAAAGTCATTCTTGAATTACCGGTGAGTCTCAATAATTATCTCATAGTATTTATTAATTCTATACATATGACTGAATTTTGGAGTTTTGATAAAAGTAAATATTGTGGACTTAAGCGCCCCTATTTGAGGGTCCTAAAATGATAGACATTTGTTCAGATTTGGGGAATCAACATAATGTTATGCAATTAAACTACGGTTTAGAGATGTCAAAATATTTGCTATTCGGTGTTTTATTCGTTCTCGTGGACTTCTTCATAAAAATGGATAAATATTAAGCTTAACGACGATTTGCATAGATTGAGGATTATTACTACCAAATTTCAAGTTAGTATGTTTTATAGCCTAAAAGTAATTATCGGCGACACACACACACACACGCACACACACACTCACACACACACACATATATATATATATATATATATATATATATATATATAGAGAGAGAGAGAGAGAGAGAGAGAGAGAGAGAGAGAGAGAAGGGGGGGGGAGAGATTGTTTAAATCTCATCAAAATATCGGATAAAACTTAAATTAATAAGTATGCCCCAAATTTATTTTTTTGTTTTTAGTATAATCAATAATTTTGAATATAAGCACAACTTCCCATTTGAAAGTCATTCTCGAATTACCGGTGAGTCTCAACAACTATTTGATATTCTTTATTCATTCTATACAAATTTCATGTTTTTTCAGTCATTTTCTCCTGTTTATTGAAATACTAGTTGAAATAACCGTCATACGAAGAGTTTATGATATGCTTACTTCTACTAGAATTATTTTAGTTATCTCCCTTGGATGTATTCACTTTAACGTTTGAGAAACAGCTTTCGTTAAAATCTCGTCAAAATAAGTGATAATAAATTTTCAGTGAGGGGAGAATCCTGCTGTGTTTGCTGGCCCCTTTATAAGAAAAAGGATAAATATCACCCTTGACGACAATCTGCTTGAATTAAAGATTATTCCTAACAAATTTCAAAGTCGTATTATATAAACTTTCATTGTTATTAGACGGTATGCGTTTTATGGTTCGATGCGACTAAAGTTTTACTTAAATTTATCAAAAATGGCGCTTGATCTAAATCATGGCAAATACACCGTTAACTCTTTTTTGTTTTCTGTCATAAAATCAAAGGTAGAATTTGGAATAAGAGAATAAACAGCAAATACCACAATATATAAGACAACATCAAATTCTTCTTACTTCCCGTTTCAATTCATTGGTTAATTTTTCGTGTATATTTCTAATTGTGCATCTGCCTACACTGACAATTGTTTGTCATACTTGACTTGCCCAATGGGTTCCGTTATGGTTTATGGGATCAGCTATGCCCACTTCATATCTCATCGGATTTAGTGTGCTCATTTATGCGCTAATATTGTCCGGGAAAGGTGTGAACTCCCATTAAATATCTTAGCATCAATTAATTGTATACAATGAATTGTTTACAATGGGTATTGCGCGTCGATATTAAAACCAAGATGAGACATGGCAAAAATGTGTTTTCTCCACGGACTTTGTTTTCCCACCGAATAATGGCGGTTTTGGTTTACTTAAATCGATTGATTTCAAAACGTTGAAAGTGAAAGAAGAACGGAGAGTGCTCAGAACTTTTGTTTTCGTTTAGAAATTTACGGCAATTCAACCCTTTTTTTGTTTGTTTGTTTTTTTTATACCGAAACGTTCCGTGAAACGCTTAGAATTTGAGACGGGTTTTAAGTGCCTAGTTCAGACTGTCTTCGTTCTATGAGACGCTGAGGATTTAAGGCGGATTCTAAGGGCTTTTTTCTAAACACTGAAGGCCTATATGTGTCAATAAAACCAGGGTACATCTCTGGAAACTGTAATAAATAATTTGTATTTTAGCTCTCGCATTCATTATTGATTTCTTTTATAACATACCCTCTTTCTCTTTCTCTCTCTCTCTCTCTCTCTCTCTCTCTATATATATATATATATATATATACATATATATATATATATATATATATATATATAATATTTATATATATAATGTATATAATATATATATATAATATTTATATATATAATATATAATATATATATATATATATATAATATATATATATATATATATATATATATATATAATATGTATATATGTATGTATATATATACATATATATATATTATATATATTATATATCATAAAATTGAAGTGAAAATTTGAAAGACTTATGAAAAGAATCCCTTGCCTTTTGGCTATGTACAAAGCGTAGCATCTGTACTGATACTAGACTTCGTCATTTTCTGTCCTTGGTTAGTTAAGATGATGTCCTTCTAGACTGAGGCAATTTTAATGTTTGTCCCAATCACGAGTGTCTTTTTCGATGCAGTTGAATTTTCTCCACAGGAAGTATATACATAGTGTCCAAGTCTGTCCCCGTGGAGAGACAAGTAAATGAGGACTTATATCGATTAAACCCCTGGATAATATGTCATACATATTTCTAATTGTTCATTTGTCTACACCGACAATTGTTTATAATACTTGATTTGCCTAATGGGTAGAGTCGCGCCCCATGGAATCGACTATGCTTACTTATATATCCCGTCAGATCGTTTGTAGTTATTTACGCACTAATATTGTCAGAGAAAGGTATGAATCCCCAATCACCTCTTCAGCTTATCAGTAAAAAAGCACCTTATGTTCAAACAATAGTATACAATGAATCGTTTACAAAATATATTGCGTTTCGGTATTTTAAAAAAACAAAAAGGTTTGAATTGCCGTAAAACATAAAAAACAAAAAAAGTTCTCAGCATTGTCTGCTCTTCATTCCATCTCAACATTTTGAAATCTATCGCTATACGTAAACCAAAACCGTCATTATTCGATTGGAAACAAAGTCCATAGAGGAACCCATTTTGGCCATTTTCAATCGTCGCTTAATACAGACTAAATTGTAAAAAATGGTTATCTTCCTCAGCCGAACATTTCATGTTTATTAGCTAAAATGGCGTCTGCTATTCGTTTTGTTGCTCATTGAAAGTCTCATGTGTTTTCTTTTGTTTCTATTGCAGCTTTCTGATTCACAGTTGGCAAATCTGAATGTGGACAGTCAACTTGTTGTGCCGCAAAACCTTCCATTTCTCTATCGTCGATGGCTCGTCATGCAAATGCTGCACACCTCACTCAATCAAGTCAACTCCATTCAACAAACACTAATCGAAATCTCGAAGGCGTTGTTGTAGAAATCCTAATATAAACAAACACAACAATGACATATGTCTGTCATTTCAATAAAGTTGAAGCGTTTCAGGCTTCACATATTATTTTGCAATTAAATACATAGTTTATACAAAGTTATTCGAAATTTTTATTTTCATATTAATCAATAAAGACTTATAAACAGAACCTATTTTAACGATTTTCAATTCTTCAATCAAATACATTGTTTATAAAAAGTTATAAGAAATATATCTTATTTTTGTATTAATTAATAAAAAAAATTATTTTTATAACTTCTTTTATATTATTTTATTTTCACCTTCATTTTTATTTTATTTTATTTTTCATTAAAAAAATGATAATGAATGAAATATTAACGAACACAAATAAAATCGGGGTAATTTTAGTCAATGTATATATAAATATACATCCGATGATAAATATACACCCGATGATAAATATACATCCTATGATAAATATACATCCGATGATGAATATACATCCGATGATGAATATACATCCGATGGTAAATATACATCCGATGATGAATATATATCCGATGATAAATATACATCCGATGATGAATATACATCCGATGATGAATATACATCCGATGATAACTATACATTCGATGATAAATATACATCCGATGATAACTATACATCCGATGATAAATATACATCCGATGATAACTATACATTCGATGATAACTATACATCCGATGATAAATATACATCCGATGATAAATATACATCCGATGATAAATATACATCCGATGATAACTATACATCCGATGATAACTATACATTCGATGATAAATATATATCTGATGATAACTATACATCCGATGATAAATATACATCCGATGATAAATATACATCCGATGATAAATATACATCCGATGATAACTATACATTCGATGATAAATATACATCCGATGATAGCTATACATTCGATGATAAATATATATCTGATGATAACTATACATCCGATGATAAATATACATCCGATGATAAATATACATCCGATGATAAATATACATCCGATGATAACTATACATCCGATGATAAATATACATTCGATGATAAATATACATCCGATAATAAATATACATTCGATGATAAATATACATCCGATGATAACTATACATCCGATGATAAATATACATCCGATGATATCCTAATAAAGCCAGTAAATTATTCAAAGAACAAACAATATTTTCTGATAAATCTTTCAAATAAAACTTTGTGATTTTTAACCTAAATTACATTGGACAACTTGTGTCAGTTTCCAATCTTCTAATAAAATTAATAAGTGTAAGCTTATTTTCGTGTTAACGGTCAATCGTTATGTTTGGCCTTAATGTTGCTTTTTAATAAAATTGCAAAACTATCGATAAGAAAGAAAAAAAATCACAGAAGACTCAGTTATTCACAGGTTTTGTGTGTTTGGTGCAGCGTTAGCAAAGAATCCTGCCATTAAGATAGAAACTATCTCTAATTCGACGTTATGGCTGTTTGGAACAATACCTGTTTTGAATGATGAGTTTTAATCAGGGAAAAAATCACACTTCAATAAAACTAAAAAAAAAAACAACAAAATAAAATTCTACAAGACTTTGCTTATTAACATTTGTGTGTTTCTTTAGAGAGGAATATAACCAGTAAAGCAAAAATATCCATATTTAGCCACGGACATCATTTCCATGAGATACATATCTGGAGGTTTTTTGTTTGTTTATTTTATTTTAGACGAGAAATATTTTAAATATTAATTCACATTTTACAGGAGTTTAAAACTAAATATTTCAGTCACAAAAGTTTTGAAATAATGCACACACACACACACACATATATATATATATATATATAAATAAATAAAGAGTCAAAATGCCTTCATAAAAACCATGTGTTAGATGCAGATATATTTTATTAAAATCAAAATAACAAATAAAAGCATTTTTTTCTTCATCTTGACATTTTTAATGTAATATTTCGCTTGCTATAATAAGCCTCGACATAGCTTTAGACAAATAAAAAGTATTAACCTTTTTGTTTCGTAATAATCCTTCCTGGTCTTCTAGAAGTGGCGTCCGATGTTATGTGGACTAACGGTGCAAATGTCTCTTTTAAATTGAACTTCAATCGCGCATGGTCGCTGGTAGGTTTAAATTTGGGAAAGTTAATTTTTTAAGCATCTTTAGAATTTTAAACATAAAGAAAGAGGCAAAATGCCTTCATAAAAACCATGTGTTAGATGCAGATATTTTTTATTAAAATCAAAATTAAAAATAAAAACTTTTTTTCCCCTCATCTTGACTGTTTTATTTAATGTTTCGCTTGATATAACAAGCCTCGACAGAGCTTTAGACAAATAAAAGGTATTAACCTTTTATATATATATATATATATATATATATATATATATATATATATATATATATATATATATATAGTCATCCACGGATAGACTGTTTGGCTGTATCGTAGCTCTTAATCGTTTTAATTCTACTTTTTTAATAACTAAGTGTTATTTTATGTCCTTGCATTTAGCAATCATTTTTCGTCGGGGGGGGGGGGTATTTAATTAATTTGTTTTTGGTTCAGTTTATGATTTGGTATTTTATTCTAAACATAAATGTTTCATTTTGCGTTGACTGAATATATTTATATTATTATAATTAATGACTAGTCTATACTCTATTGACCTAGGTATTTGTTAGAAAGCTGTGGGCAGATAGTTAGACTATTGATTAATATGCAACGGGATATTGTTCAATTTTCTATAAGGCTTGTACGTTTGATAGGTAAACTAGAAAATTATATCTAAAAAGTTGACTTATTTTAGATTACTTTTTATCTTTATGTTAAAACGTAACTTTTAAAGATACGTATTATTTCTTTTTCCGTTTTTCTAAATTTCTGCTCGATGTGTTGTGACCGCCATCTTTGTAGATACCAATATTTTCCTTGTTTATTATAAATGAAAGCTTATTTATTTAATATATTCATGTTAACTCACATACCACGCAACATTGTGACATCCCATCGCTACATCAAAGATCCCGATTTGGTCTTTTTTATCAATAAATTATTTCTATGAAAGAGAATGTATTTTCCACAATGTTTTGTTATTTGTATGTTTTAACCAGTAATATCTACATATTTTTGGTGAATTCCAATGCGTTGTTTAGCGTACATTCTTTGATAGAGGGTCAAAATACTTTATATCCAATTGTGTAAATGTGCAATTTCTTTTGTTATTAATATCATTAAACAATGTTATTGTATTTTTTCATTGATTCAGGTTCAATATATTTCTTAATTTTATGTTTTTTTCTAATGTTCGCTTTCTTTCTTATATCGGTTTTTGCAAGGTTTAATAATATGCAATACTGTTCATTTAAAAAGTTTTCTTTGTGATCTTTTAACGTAAGAAAATGGTCAGGTTCAACTATAAATTGTGTTTTATAATCTTATCACAGAGGAGTAATAGTCTTTTATATCGAATTATTCAAAATTGTGTTACGACTCCCCCTTTCTTTAATGAGAAATAATCACAGTGTCCATGGGAGATGGTATTATCATTAAACCGACCCATGGGCCACTCGCGCCGGCGTTGAATATAGACCTAATGAAACAGTAATAAATATTTGGGATTTTTTCTTTAATATTATTTCGGCTTTCATCGGAATTGTCCGATATCTGCCCGATTTGATTGAGATGAAACAAAAATGTAATGATCAAAACAATAAAAAGTACGAGAAATTTAAATGACAAAAATCAAAATATACTATTTACGAATATATGCGTTACATTATAAAATAAGTGTAATCGCAATGGTCACAACGCCGTATTATCATTTATGAACTGATTTTTTGTTTCGCTTAGTGATGTATATCCGCAATTGCAGCGATAGCGGACACACACACACACACACACACACACACACGCTCACACTGTAAAATTTGTGATATAAAATCAGATCGTGATTCGCCTCCACAGGCGAAAATGAAATCTGTGTTTTTCTCTCTATTTTAAATAATAGACGAAAGTACAAATTAAAAGACCAATATTCCGAAACGTATTTTTAAATTACAATATCACATATGAGTTCTACTTCAATAAACATATCTTTTCACTTTCGTGTCCAACATTAGAAAATACGCCGTATTTTAGAAGAAAAACTTATCTCTAAGATTTCCAATCTTATTTTAGACATGGAATTTTCAAATCTAAGAACACAAATTTCACCAACATCATTGTCATCTCACCAGTTGATGTGAAAAGTTCTTCTGTTCGAAAGATGTGTTTCTACAAAAAAGGCTTATCTCACATAAACTTTTTTCAAAAAGGCTTATCTCACATAAACTTTTTTCAAAAAAGGCTTATCTCACATAAACTTTTTACAAAAAAGGCTTATCTCACATAAACTTTTTACAAAAAAGGCTTATCTCACATAAACATTTTACAAAAAAGGCTTATCTCACATAAACTTTTTACAAAAAAGGCTTATCTCACATAAACTTTTTACAAAAAAGGCTTATCTCACATAAACTTTTTACAAAAAAGGCTTATCTCACATAAACTTTTTACAAAAAAGGCTTATCTCACATAAACTTTTTACAAAAAAGGCTTATCTCACATAAACTTTTTACAAAAAAGGCTTATCTCACATAAACTTAGTCTTGTATTTCTTGTATTTTACATTTACTTGTATGTTACATTTACTTCTGAAAATAAAGCGTCCTGCAAAACCTCTTCATCGAAAATATAACCTCATCATTCAAATTTCGATCATCGTCCATATTATATACAAAGATAATAAGTAAGTGTTCGCAAGTTTCTTTTTTATATATTTTAATTTTCAAATTGAATATGATGGGTTTTTTAGTTTTCAAAGTTTATTAATGACATCTTATTCTTTTCTTTTTTTCAGTGTATGTTGGTACAAGTAAGTCCACCTTTTTCTTTGTCGTAGTCCTCACATTGATTGTGTATGTGGCATTCATCAAAGGGGCACCGACATCCACCCCAGACGAAACAAGCCGAACAGATTTTAAAAGAGATATCGATTTAGCCACAGAAATCACGACATACACGATGAGAGCAATAAACACCAGTTTCCTCACATATGTAAGAATATCAAAACTTTCATACTTCATCTTCTGCGAACCAAAATATTTTTTTAGTTTTTCTTACATATAAAAATAAGCCAGTGTGATCAAACCTAAATAGCATTGCATATGACACATCGCTATTTCATTATTACTAGATATTAATTTACAAACACTTGCAAACAATTTGTCATTCAGATATCTAGATATCAGCGTGGCTAAATCTAGAGATTCGAAACCCGAAGTCCGGCTTCCGAACCACCGGGCTACGAAACTAGCAGATGAAAGATAGATATATATATATATATATATATATATATATATATATATATATATATATATATATATATATATATATATATATATATAAGTTTTGTTGTTGTTTTTGTGATATTTACAATTGAATGTATTTAAATATTCTTTCACTGGGAAGCATTACCTAAATGTTAAAAAAGGAAACATTATACCCTTTAACCAGTGTCCTATGAAGAGCGTCCATATCTATAAAATGTTTCACCGTGGCTGAATCTAACGAGATTCGCAACTGCGACAAATAGTGGCTGAAGTACACACACACACACACACACACACATATATATATATATATATATATATATATATATATATATATATATATATATATATATATATATATATATATATATATAAATGAAGGAAGAGAGATAAAGATGTACGGATGACAAATCTATTTCATCTTCGATTGTTAATGCAAGGTGTACTCGATAAAAACATGTTTATTTTTCTTTCCTTAAGCCAGGCTTTTCAAAAATTAAAATCTTATCATCAGAGGAATTACATAGACTGATAAATTGGCAGTGGAATAGCCAAAATTCAAAATTTGAAAAATTTAAGAAACGATATAAAGTAATGGAAAGTAAGAGTGTGCGTGTAAAAAGGTTATCAAAATATGTTTTTTTAAATACATATATATATATATATGTGTGTGTGTGTGTGTGTGTGTGTGTGTGTGTGTGTGTCAATGTATGTGTGTGTTTCCTATAGACAGAAAGTTAGGCAATTTATACAAAAACTAAAAGTGTATTTATATGCAATATTTTCGAATCTCTAAGTGCACCCCTGAGAATACTATAAGCGTAGTATTCTCTTAAAACTTAAAATATATCCTGTTTTGATGAAATTTAAATCACATCTATTAGATTTCCCGTGTAAGACAATGGAAGTTGTTCCGTATCTTTAAGTATTATCCAAAGAGAGACATTAGGGCTGAACCTCCTTTAAAACTTAAAATAGGTATATCCGATGTTAACGAAATCTAAACCACATTTTAAACACTAATTCAGAGAGTTTTCCAAAATTTTAGTTTCTTCAGAGTATATTAGGAGCGAAACAGGAGGGGGGCGGTAAAAAAAGAAAGTAATATGCTGTCATGAGCATAATGAAAAAGGACATAGTAGTGTTATTCATTCAATCCCGAGCGACATCAGGTGTTCCTACCAGTTACATAATAAGATTAATTATTTATTGGCTTCATCAATCTTTTTTCTTGTTCTCACAACGTTTCGCCTAGTTTGATCTCCAGCTTTTTTTTTTGTAGTCTTATGTAGAACTCGAGAAACGTCACGAAATTTTAGAAGCCTAACTCTTTATTGCAGCAATGGAGATATACATTAGCCCTAAAAATACCTACAAATATTATCATGTTACTGTTTTGTTTTGTTTTGTTTTTTACTTCCACCTTCGAACGAATCTTAAATGTTATTTTATAAAAATAGCTAGTGTACCCATGCTGTATAAAATTACGGCTAGTTCAATGAGAAATTTGTTTAAAAATAAAGTTAATATATCTTTGATAAAATTTTATGTCATTTCTTTAGCGGTTTTTGATAATGAATTCTGAGATATTTCGGTCTATCTGTCATTCATTTTATTTTCTTGTATGTCCATTTGTTTGTTGGCTAAATACTTTAAGACTATTAGACTCAAGAACTTGAACGTAGTTAGGAATGCAACCCTGCATATTTTTTCGACTTATTCTAATAATAATGTGTATGAAAACCTCACTAAATGTTTTCTTTGCCTTGAATTTTTACTGAAATCCAAAGCAGAGTGCCATTATGCAGCATTAAACAGAGTCTCAAAATTTGAGTAATCTTTTGATGGAGGCGGAGCGGAGGCGGAGCGGAGGCAGGGGCGGTGCTTAACTCTACAAAATGTATACTTTTCAACGTTTTTCCAAACAAATGGGTTTTTTTTAACTAATTTGGAACATTTATCAAATTACTATATTTATATTTTGAGATCTAGAGCTATAAACCAAACTTTTGTAAAAAAAAAAAATTAAAGGGATTAATAACATATACATCGATATAGATATATTTCGACGATTCATAAGATTTTTCAAATCAAGTTCCAAATAAAGAAAAATGCAGAAATTTAGTATGGTTGTTTATAGCTGTTTCCAAGCAGCATTTATTTTAAGTGATACAACGAATCATAAAATTATAAATGTCGATTCTCATCTAAACAAAACAATTTCTTTTTTCGAAAAAGAAATTTTATAAGTTTCCAAAATTTATACCTACTAGCGACCATGCACGATTTAAATTTAAATTTAAGAGACATTACACCGTAAGTCTACACAACATTGGACGCCACTTCAACAAGACCAGGAAGGAATCTGACGAAAAAAAAGGTTAATACCGTTTATTTATTTAAAGCTCTGATGAGGCTCGTTGTGCCGAGCGAAATTATTAGAAAAAAGGTCCAGATTAAAAAAAATTATTTTGGTTTTAATAAAAATATCTGCATTTAACATTTGGCCTAAAAATAGAAATAACCCCAGTTTGTAACGAAGGTAACTACTTAGATAGTACACTAAACTTAAAAAGGGGGAGAAACATTTTAATGAAGATTTTAAAAAATTATTTTGGTTTTAATAAAAATATCTGCATTTAACATTTGGCCTAAAAATAGAAATAACCCCAGTCTGTAACGAAGGTAACTACTTAGATAGTACACTAAACTTTAAAAAATGGAGAAACATTTTAATGAAGACAACCACACTTCAATATACATTAACACTGGATCTACCAACCCTAAATCTATTATAAAACAAATATCAAAAACTATTAATACTAGGATTAATAAACTTTCAGCAAATAAAGATATTTTTGAGGCTAATAAACATATATACAATAGAGCATTAGAGAGCAGTGGTTACATCAAGAAACTAGAATATACAGAGAATAAAAATACGAATAAATCCAAGAATAGATGTAATTGCCAGGCGAAAAGTGAATGTCCACTAGATAGTAATTGTAAAGTAGCGTGCGTGGTTTACAAGGCCGCGATTTTTCCTGAAGGAAATACCAGGGACAAGAAAGTCTACATCAGTATACCTGCGAGGAACAGGAAACAGTGTTTTTACGTTCATAAACACTCTTTTGTGAACCCAGAACTTAAGAGTAAATCGGAGTTGGCTAAAAAGTGGTGGTTACTGAAGAATGAAAATCGCGCACCGGTGGTTTCTTGGTCAATTTTGTGTAATTCCAATGTTCTGAAGAGAATTTAGACAGAGATGCAATTTGTGCATGTAAGAAAATATACGAATTCTAGGATACGAACACGACAATCTGTTAAACAAAAGAGATGAACTGATTGCCAAGTGCAGACATAAATTTAAATTCAAACTCTTAATTATAAACTTACAGTAATCCTGAATAGTGGATCTACTAAAATTTGGTCATATCGTATGTCTCTCAAGTTTCATTTAATTGATTTCTATTAATATTCTTTTGGATTAGGGTTAGGGTTAGGTTAGGGTTAGTGGTTATTCTTTACTGTTTTTAGATAACGATATTATTTCCCTAATAATCCCCCTACTCCTATTTTCTCTATCTTCTCTTTTTATTTTTATTTTTATTTTAACTTTCGTGTATTTATTTTTTCGTTTTACATCTTTTAAGAAATTTAGCAATTACGTCAATTTTATTGCTAAATTTCTTAAAATATGCTTTAAAAGAATATGAACTTCCCAATTGTATCTATCCGCGATGCACAGCGTTACTCATATTAAAAAACAAGAGATCAGTAAAAAAAAAAATTTAAAAAAATAAATAAATAACATCGTCGTCCCCTTTCCATTCTGACGGACAACTACCAATAGGTACTACTTCTACTTCTACAATCTCTCTGCTTGACAAGGCTCGACTTCTAGCGAAATGATCGCAAAACGAAAAAATAAATACACGAAAGTTAAAATGAAAAAAAATCTGTCTTAATTTTTATTTTTATTATTATATTCTGCATCGTCTGTGTTTGTAGGCGTTTGCCTCAATTTTATTGCCAAAATGTTTTAGTTTAACATAATCGTCCAAACTTGAGATACATATTTTTCCCTCCCCTTCTTTTTGATGATTTTAACTAACGTACGTTGTTCTTCCCCTTTCTTTCCCTCTCTCTCTCTCTCTCTCTCTCTCTCTCTCTCTCTCTCTCTCTCTCTCTCTCTCTCTCTGCCTATGCTATTTCTTTTTTGACTGGTGAATATTTCTTTTTCCGTCATTTCCAATATGTAATTGTCCCGTTAGCATTTTGAAGAGGCCAGAAGGTCGAAATAAATTATAGTGCTGACAACTACGGTGTGTATGTGAATTTTTTCTTTCTATATTTTATTGTTGCTCTGTTTTCTACATTGAGTTCTCATATTCGAATTTTTTACCGAAATTATTCACTTAAACACACACACTCTATATATATATATATATATATATATATATATATATATATATATATATATATATATATAGTTGGTGGCAGCAATGACGAAATCTTATGTTCCAATCCTCAAGACCGACATAAAATACTGCTAAAGGCTTTTTCTTACTCTTTAATAAAATAAATGTGGTTAATCATTTTCTAGACTTGTTCCCAAAACCGTTTTCCTGTCATTTTATATAAAAAACGAATTGCAACAATTGTGTAAAAATATTTTTCCTTTGTTTTATTTGTAGTGTAAACGCGTTACAATTTGGTTCACCGACGACTGCAATCATTTTATGGCCATGTTGAATGCCAGGTCAGATTTACCGCTACCAAAAGTTGTCATCGACAATGAATTGAATTTTCAAGACGTCCAATTAGTCAAGGTAAACAAATATTATTTTTTAATGTTTTTTTATTATTTTTGTTTGTTTAATTTATATAAAAATTAGTTGTTGGTTAAACATAAAGGAGTAGATCCCGATTTTAACTCATCGTTTTGCTCAGAGGTTTGGAGCCTTGTGTGTGCTAAAATGAACAGCCCTTTTCATTCTTCGACCGATTTTTGTATTTTATATAAAAATGAAGATTTGGTTAAAAGTGAAAGTTTTTTTATTTCATGATCTGTACTGATTAATTAATATCAACGGAAATCATTTTCAAAGAACTACCCAAATAAAAATATTGTGCTGTCGCTCTGCCTGTTCCTGTTGTATGGTAGTGCTCTTGCTGTTCAATGATAAGCACACCTCGATACGACGGGGAAAGTTGTCGATAACCCTGACTCACTCCTCTCTTGGGACTTTTATTATTTTGGTTGTGATGGATCTCTTCAATTCAAAAACAGTCTGGGGATTGTTTTCATAATTCTCTTTTGAAATAAGTTCACAGATATAAATCTGGAGGGTTAAGGTACGGTGAGTGTGAAGCCCTTTCAGAATCACATCTCCTATTAATGAAATGATCATCAAAGTTCCTGTATATCATTTTCATTTTTTTTTGGGGGGGGGGTCACCCTAAACGACTCAAAATTATATATATATATATATATATATATATATATATATATATATATATATATATATATATATGGGGGGGGTGAGTATATAGCCTCCGTCAAAAATGCATGCTATTATTATTTCTAATGACCAAAAGAAACAACACTAAACGTTGACTTTTTATTTAGAGTGACATAGTTTTTCTGAATTCATTTCAAACGGCGGGTGTTGTCTGACTTTTATTTGCTTCTCGCTTCCACTCACTACTTGTAAATGGTTTCATTTGGGTGTCTAGATAAAAGCACATTTTTTACTTACAAACTTATTTATGGCGGATGGGATTTATATTTACTATATACAAATAAGTACACATTATTCTTCATTCTAGAGTGAATATATATATATATATATATATATATATATATACGTACATAAAAGTAATCTGGCTCACAGCCGTCATCAGCATGGCTAACTTATACAGAGATCGAACCTTCGATATTGATGTCTGTAGTCCAGCGTTCTACCACTGGACCAAGACGCTCCGTCTAGAAATATGTACGATTTTTATCACCTAAATATTTAATGTATTTTTATGTAATTATTTTTATTGGTGATTGTAGCGTTCGTTGTTATTTTGTTTACTATTATTTCGATTATTTCGATTATTTCGATTATTTCTGCATCCTAATCACTTAGGAAAGTGAGACAATCGAAATAATAGTAAGCAAAAAAACAACGAACGATACAATCACCAATAAAAAATAATTACATAAAAATACATTATATATACTAGCAAATATTTTTGCTAGGCTGCCGCATCAGAAATGAAGGCTCACGCGTAAGGCAATGGAGCCCCAGTCATATTTCTGTGGTGGTTAGACATTGATTTTCTGTTTATGACAAAGAATATTTTTAGTTGAAAATAAATTAAAAAAAATTCGACCCTACCCCGATTTTTGTTTTACCCTCGCCCATAAATAGAAAGACTTGTAGTTTAAAAAGAAAGAAAACATTTTTTTGTACCCCCTCAATTTTTTTATATTACCAGTCATTGAAATATTTTTTAGTTAAAAAAAAAAAAAATTTTTTTTGACCGCCTTCCCCCAATTTTTTTATCTTCCCCCCCCCCCCTATACATGTAAATATTTTTAATTAAAAAGGAAAAAAAACAAACTTAACCCTAACTGTAACGACGGGGTCAAAGTTAGCGTGGGTCCTAAAATGAAAAGGCACCAAAAAATCAAATACAGTGAATGTGCGTGTGCGTGTGTGTGTGTACCTTTTTTAATTAAACAATTTGATTCTAAAATCAGTTGTATAGTTTTCCAGTACAATGTGTTTATTTTGTTGACATTAAAGAAAAAAAATCACATCTTTTTTTTTAATAAATAAAACATGGAATCATAAATTCTGTTGAGGTCGTGAAAAAATGATAATATTGGATATGAAAGTATTAAGAAATCAAATACAGTAAACACGAAAAAAATTTTAATTCTCGGAAAGAAAAAGTTTACTTGAACTGTGTGTGGGTGTGTGCGTGCGTTCGCACGCGCGTTTTTATATAGTAATTTTTTAATCAATTATTATTTTAACTAAACAATTTGATTTAATAAATTTGTGTTTTAAAACATAATGGCTAAGAATAAACAAACTTAGGACGGTTTTAAAAATGGAAAACTGAGCACGGTGTTTGCCAGCGTTGTTGTTTACATGTTTAACGTGCGAGATTAACGTCGGCTGCTTAATCAGATCGCCATATTTAATAACCGGAGGGAGGGCATACTGATTCAACAGCCAATCGGCTGCTTAATCAGATCGCCATATTTAATTAACAGAGGGAGGGAGGGCACTACTGATTAAACAGCCAATCGGCTGCTTAATCAGATCGCCATATTTAATTACCGGAGGGGGGAGGACACCACTGATTAAACAGCCAATCGGCTGCTTAATCAGATCGCCATATTTAATTACCGGAGGGAAGGAGGACACCACTGATTAAACAGCCAATCGGCTGCTTAATCAGATCGCCATATGTAATTACCGGAGGGAGGGAGGGCACTACTGATTAAACAGCCATTAGGCTGCTTAATCAGATCGCAATATTTAATTACCGGAGGGAGGGAGGGCACCACTGATTAAACAGCCAATCGGCTGCTTAATCAGATCGCCATATTTAATTACCGGAGGGAGGGAGGACACCACTGATTAAACAGCTAATCGGCTGCTTAATCAGATCGCCATATTTAATTACCGGAGGGGGGGGAGGGCACTACTGATTAAACAGCCAATCGGCTGCTTAATCAGATCGCCATATTTAATTACCGGAGGGAGGGCATACTGATTCAACAGCCAATCGGCTGCTTAATCAGATCGCCATATTTAATTACCGGAGGGAGGGAGGACACCACTGATTAAACAGCCAATCGGCTGCTTAATCAGATCGCCATATTTAATTACCGGAGGGAGGGAGGGCATACTGATTCAACAGTCAATCAACTGCTTAATCAGATCGCCATATTTAATTACCGGACGGAGGGAGGGCATCACTGATTAAACAGCCAATCGGCTGCTTAATCAGATCGCCATATTTAATTACCGAAGGGGGAGGGCACTACTGATTAAACAGCCACTCGTCTGCTTAATCAGATCGCCATATATAATTACCGGAGGGAGGGAGGACACTACTGATTAAAAAGCCACTCAGCTGCTTAATCAGATCGCCATATTTAATTACCGGAGGGAGGGAGGACATAGCTTATTAAACACCCAATGACTTTGCAATTTTAACAGTAATCGAGTTTAAATGGTTTAGAAAACACGCAGGTTATGATGAAAATGTCTTTAATTAATTGTATGAATAATGTTTATTAATATAACCTTATCGGAAAATATTGTAAATACATATGTAAATTTGATAATAGCAGTTATAAGTGTATATTTGTAAATATGAATTTAATTGAAGGTTTAAAGGAACGACTTATGTTAATGGCAAAACCCATCTGGTGTCTAAGCGACTTTTAGTGACAGTATATAAAGAATTTCAAAAAGATTAATTTCAGTAAAATAGTCATACTGGAGTTTCGGCTTCAGACAGACAGACAGACAGATACATAAACTCCATTATTAATAGATATACGATAGTTTAAAATAATAATTAAAATTATCAAACATTTATTAACTTTGTTTTGTTTTTTTTCAGGCGGCTGTGGCGAACATGAGTCGAACAGTGAGCGAATATTTGGGTTTAATAAAACAACATTTGGATGAGGAATATAAGATTGTCTATGAGTCTGCAATAAGAATTAAAGTCGAATGCCATTTTCCGAAATTCTGTTCCACTCTTCCTGACAACGATTTCGCCATTTTGTACTGCAGTCTCTACGCAGCCTATCATTACCTGGACAATTTAAAAGTCATTCTCGAATTACTTCACTCACAAACCCTTTTCTTGCTTATCTGACGTCGTATCGGCCTACCTACATAGAGACTTCCAATCTCACGATACGGGATCCTATAGTCAGGGTTAACTCTTTGATCCTATCTGACCTCTGTCTAAAATACTTCCTGCAGAATCGCTACTATGTATTAACTATCATATCCACTAGCCAACCTTCTCACTCCAATATGTAACAAAAGTCCGTAGACGAATCCATTTTAGATCATATTCCATCGTCGCTTAAAACAGACGAAAGCTTTTAAATATCTACCTCATCAGCCGAACATTCCATTCTTTTTTCTAAAATAGCGTCTGATTTTCGTTTTGTTATTGACTGAGAGTCTCATGTGTTTTCTTTTGTTTCTATTGCAGCTTTCCGATTCACAGTTGGCAAATCTGAATGTGGAAAGTCAACTTGTTGTGCCGCAAAACCTTCCATTTCTCTATCGTCGATGGCTCGTCATGCAAATGCTGCACACCTCACTCAATCAACTCAACTCCATTCAACAAACACTGACCGAAATCTCGAAAGCGTTGTTGTAGAAATCCTAATATAAACACACACAACAATGACATATGTTTGTCATTTTAATAAAGTTGAAGCGTTTTATGCTTCACATATTATTCTTCAATTAAATACATTGTTTATGTAAAGTCATTTTAAATATATATTTTATAATTAATTAATAAACACATATAAACAAAACCCATTTTAGCCATTTTTCATCGTCGCTTAAGACAAACTAAAGCTTCGAAATATTTATCTCCCTCAGCCGAACATTCCATCTTTATTTGTTAAAATGGCGTCTGAATTATAGAAAGTTATTCCAAATGTATCTTATTTTTGTATGAATTTACGAAATATATGTTATGTTTGTATTAATTAATAAAACAATTATTTTTATAACTCATTTTATATGATTTTATTTTTACGTTCATTTTTTTTTCATGATTTTATTTTTACTTTCATTTTTTTTTCATTTTAATAAATGTTAATAAATGAAATATTTACAAACACTAATAAACACGAGTTCATTTTAGTCAATGTGTGTATAAATATGCAGCCGATGATAGATATACATTCGATAATAAATATACATTCAATAATAGATATACACCCGATGATAAATATGCATCCGATGATATATATACATCCGATAATAAATATACATCCGATGATAGATATACAACTGATGATAGATATGAATCCGATGATAAATATACATCCGATGATAGATATACATCCGATGATAGATATACATCCGATTGTAGATATACATCCGATGATAAATACACATCCGATGATAGATATACATCTAATGATAGATATAAATCCGATGATAAATATGCATCCTATATAAATATACATCCGATGATAGATATACATCCGATGATAGATATACATCCGATGATAGATATACATCAGATGATAACTATACATCCGATTATAAATATACATCCGATGATAGATATAAATCTGATGATAAATATGCATCCGATTATAAATATACATTCGATAATAGATATACACCCGATGATAAATATACCTCCGATAATAATTATACATATGATGATAAATATACATCCGATGATAAATATACAACCGATAATATTCTAATAAAGCCCGTAAATTATTTAGAGAATAAACAATATTTTCTGATATATCTTTCAAATAGAACGTTGACTGAGCATGACGAAAGATTTTTAAACACTGTGATCTTTAACTTAAATTATATTCAATCAGTCTCCAATCGTTTAATCAAATTGATAAGTAACTGATGTTTATCCCCCCCCCCCCCCGTTTCATCAACAATAGTCTGCCATTGCGAGTGGTGACGAAACAAAATAATCCATCTTTATTTAATTTGTTATTTTGTTTAATTTTTTTTAATGAAATTTGTGGATATAATTGTATTCATACAGAGGTTGGTTTAAAATTGTTTGGCTCCCTCCCCTTCTGTAAAAAAGAACGAAGGAGGGAGATACTTGGTTTTCTGGTATAAATATTGTAATTGATTTTGTAAATGAAATATTTGTATAACTCAGTGGAAGACTTTTAATTCATAATTTAATATATGAAGACAATGTTATTTCCTAGTTTAGTTATAACGTAAACATAATCTGTCCTGTTCTCGGTCAAGGAAGGTGAAATCCTTCTCGCTTGAGGCAATTAGCAAAAATGAAATTTGTAAGAAGAGTTATTAAATAATTATTTCGAACGTTAATATAATGAGTAAAATCATTCTTGATTGAGGCGATCAGAAAAGAAGAAATGTGTAAGAAAAGTTCATAAATAATTTAGATCACTTATAATAACGGTTCGGAATCGTTTTTTAAATGTAAGTAATTTAAGTGTAGCATAGAAGAAATTAGTATGGTACGTTTTAAAATAATTTAGTTCAGAATGGTTCAGAATGTTTTACACTCAATCCAACATTCCTGTATTCCGCGGTAAGGTCCACAATGATGTCGTTTGCACGGCAACTGACAAGGCTGAACTACTTGGCCAGCGTTTCGCCTAAATTCCACTTTAGATTCTACAAACCACTCCCTCCCTAATTTCTCACTGCGGACGGAAGCCACACTCGATAACATGGTAATCACACCGTCTCATGTTATGGGTATCATAAAAAAACTCGACACCTCCAAAACATGTGGGTCTGATCTTATACCAGTAATAGTAATAAAGAAATGCTCTGCTGAACTGGCTCCTGTCCTCTCCAAACTCTACAACAAATGCCTTGCTGAATCTTGCTTCCCCGATAGCTGGAAAATTGCCTCTGTGGTACCAGTTTTCAAGAATTCTGGAGATAGAACTGACCATCGGAATCATCGTCCCATCAGCCTACTCACGCTCTTTGAATCCTTAATAAATCTAGCAAGAGTTCGGCACCTGGTTAATACTAAACTTCTTTCTGACCATCAGTATGGATTTAGGCAAGCACAATCTACTGCGGATATCCTAACGGTCATTTCTGAACGCATATATCATACACTGCACAAGGAAGGTGAAGCTAGGGCAGTACCGTTTGATATATCCAAAGCCTTTGATAAGGTCTGGCATAAAGGCCTTCTCCTAAAAATTAATTCATATGGTATTACTGGACGAATATTTAATATACTTAGATCCTTCCTCTTCAACAGAAAGATCCAGGTTGTCCTCGATGGCCGTTCATCCAAACAACATGACATAAATGCAGGTGTGCCCCAGGGATCAATCCTTGGACCTTTATTGTTCCTGATCTTCATAAATGACCTTCCTGATAACATTGTGTCTTAGATGGGTTTATTTGCTGACAACACCACGCTCTACTCTCGTCATATAGGCAAAACGGACGCGCACATATCCGAGGCAATGGCTGGATTTTTAGAAAGTGACCTCCACTCTGTAGTGAATAGGGTTATAAATGGATGGTAACATTTAATGCTGCTAAGACAAAGCTTTTTTCCTTCAATAACTACAAGAAACCTCTTCAATTACCGATTGCCATGGCAGCTAACACCCTACCTGAGAGTCCAACGTTCAAACTCCTCGGCCTAACATTCACAAGTAACATGAATTGGAACAAATACATAGAAGACATTGCCAAGGCTGTTGCAAAGAAAGTGGGCTCCCTCTATCGTTCTAGAAAACTTCTCACACCTGTCCCTCCCTCTTAGACAGGGTCCAAAAAAGAGTCTCAAATCTGATAGGTCTCTCACTATCGACTAAGCTCCATCCCCTGTTCCATCGCCACAATGTTGCATCTTTTTGCTTGTTTTACACATACTTCAATAGAATGTGCTCCGATGAGCTTGCTGCTTTAGTGCCCCTCGACGTAAATACACTCGACCAACCCGACAATCAGCTACATCCCATCCATTCAATGTGGAGGTCCCCGGATGCCAGAGAGCCTTCTACCCCCATAGCTTCTTCCCCCGTGCTGCCGGCCTTTGGAACTCCTTCCCTGCTTCCTGTTTCCACAACCCTACCGACATGCAGAAATGTAAAACTAATGTGAAACAAAACATCTAGCTGCACAGCTCCAAATTTAGGATGATTCTCTAAAAATTCACCCTAATTGTCAGTAGCCTCTTACGTCTACAGTGGCAAGGTGCCTTGTTTGGGGTGAACCCAGTTTTTAAAACAAGGTATAAAGTGAGTCGGCGTTGTGCGTTGAAAAGATGAAGTAGTCATGCTATTTTGTAAAATATGTGAATATTAGAATATCAATTCAGAGAAAGAAAAATGGTGTTAGGATAAAACATTCGGAAAACTTTACCGATGCAGAAATCTGAAGTCTTATTGAACAGTTGTTGTTTTTTCAGAGATGCTATTCATTGCTATCAGGAACCGTTAGTTAATTATTCTGGATCAACTAGTGTTCGTTTAGTTTTTTAAAAGTGGCACACGGTGATTCTGGTGGCAGTGGTAGTAGATAAATAGTTGCGGCTAAAAGTTGATGCTACCTTCTCTTTGAAAGGTTTGTTTGGGATAGTCCGAGGGACCGGTAAAATACAATAAATATCGGATGAGGATGAATTGAATGCAAGAATACTTATAAATGTTTAAAAGTAATTTGAGTGTAGAACAGATTAGTATATGAGGTGGTCGGTTATTTTCCTATAATGTCTGAAGGCGTAGGGGAAAACGACTTTATTGTTTATATATATATATATATATATATATATATATATATATATATATATATATATATATATGGAAATAATAATCAAACGTAATTGAACATGAAAAATGAAAAAATGAAAAATGTTCATGTATTCATCTTTTTGTATTTATTTCAAGACTTTTTGAAAATGACTGATTTGAAGAAAAACATAGAAGTCAATGATCAATCATCTTTAGAAAGTTTTGAAATAAAGACGAAACGTTTTTTCGGTTTTTCCTTTGTTCATTTTCAATATATATATAAAAGAGAGAGATATGTGTGTGCGCATGCGTATAATTTTAAAAAATTGGAAATCAAAACAAATTAGAGAAAAAAACAAATTATAAAAAAAATGGTTTATGTATACTTTCAAATAGAGATTTAAAAACATTAAATTTGGATCGTCTTAACACTTTACTGCAGTTTCACGGAACATCCAATTGTCACAAGCTGAAAAAAATCTTTATGTGAATACAAATTCAAATTTGTATTCAGTTACTGTTTTTGAGCTTATAATAGACAAAATATATTTTTTTAAAAGAAAGAAAAAAATAGCGTAAGACTCACCTATACAAAACTGAAAACTGAAACTTTTGATGGATGAACAAATACAACATTTTGTAAACTTGATCCAGAAGGATGTCAAGCAACGTTTTGGAAGATACATACATTAAGAGCTAAAACAACTGGGGGACAACGTTCACCGAGTCATAGATGATGCACAGCACAATGATGAGAGACCATGAAGATGTCACCTAAATAAAAATATTACATTTATATATATATATATATATATATATATATATATATATATATATATATATATATATATATATATATATATATATATATAGTAAGTTATGAAAATATATTTATGGTAATTAAGCTACACAGAGACTTCCGCGTTTCATCCCTGTAGGGAATCGTCAGGCTGAAATGCATGGAGTTTGTGTTGCCGGGTGTTTTTATATATACACATGGTGTTTAGTTTAGCTAGTTAACCAATAATATTCTTTATTATTCTCTTAGTCAATCGTTGTACTTCTCTTGCCAAAGAAACCCCAAATAACAAGAAGTAATACGTGGGTATGACCTCCTTAGCTTTTAAAACCAGATATTACCACAACAGCACATTTAAAAACAAAAAACGCCGAATTAAAACAGCACTAGCGAACCATTATTGAGAGCTCAAAGATAGTGGACGCTCACCAATCATCGAATGAAAGATAATACGACAGTCCAGTACATTTAGAAACTTAGAGGACCCGTGTAGATTATGTCTGAATAAGACATTTGAAATCCTAAACTTTAAAGAACCCCAAAACCTATTTAATTGTAGAATTGAAATAGCAAACAACTACTTACACAGAATAAAATTTACCTTAGGTTAACAATAAATAAATAAATGAACAAATAAATAAATAAATGAATAAATAAATTAAACTAAACTAAACTAAAACATAAAATAGAAATACAAGGGATAGGCCACCCTATAGAAAACTAAACAATAGGATAAAGAGTAAAACCAACCGAACATTTGTTTGTGAGAGGCCCAACGATTAGCTAAGAGAATAACAAAGAGTCTGATTGGTTAACTAGCTAGACTAAACACAATGTGTATATATAAAAACCGGCAACACAAACTTCATGCATTTTAGCCTGACGATTTCTTACGTGGATGAAACGCGGAAGCCTCTGTGTAGGTTAATTGTCATAAATATATTTTCATAACTTACTACCTAGCTCTACTCACGTATTGAGCACTGTTGAAGTAAATACTGAAAATTGATGCATAAAAGATTACATCTCCTTATAACATTTTATGTGGATACATTAAATAATAGATAGATAGATAGATAGATAGATAGATAGATAGATAGATAGATAGATAGATAGATAGATAGATAGATAGATAGATAGATAGATAGATAAATTAATTTAATATTATTATAAGCCCCTTCCAAGTAAGATTGAAATTTGAGCACTGTCGAAAAGATTAAAAATAAACATTTACCTTAGAGCTTCAGTGCAATGCTCCGACTCTGTCGAGTGCTATCGAATGTTAAGGTGTTTATACTCGCCGCTTTAAATGTAAATATGACTTAATTTCTCCGTTATTACGTGGCAATCTCTCGTGGCCTAATGAGACTAGGTGAACAATTACAGATTTATGGTGTATCTGTGAACCGGGTTCGCACCTTATGACCGTCTGAGATTGTTATTGCCCTGCGCTGATGATAGTCATAAGCTCGAAACGACGTCGTACGTAAGTAAAATATTAAAAAATAATTATATATATATATATATATATATATATATAAAATTATAAAATTATTATTATGCTCGTGTAAAATTAGCCGCCGACTCGCTATTTACAAAGTTAAATTCCTCTTTAATTATTAGCTAATTCCCTATGGTTATCGCCATTGACTGCAAATCAGTGGCGATTTGTGATCGGAGTTCGCGCCCGCCGAGAATTAACTTCCTGCACTGAAGATTGCGTTAGCATGAAACATCGATGTCTGTAGGTAATATATATATATATATAATGAGAAAGAATTGTATGCGGGTGTGTACGTGTAATTTTTAAAATTGGAAATCTAAAATAACTCACGACTTCCCCAGCAAGATTTTCAGTTCATTTACAAATAACAATTGTGTGTTTATAGCTATTTTGCTTTGTGATGAATTAAAAAATATAAACATTTTTAGGTAATGGTACAGCTTTTGAACCTGACAAAACCCAACTTTTTGTTCGTTTACGTAAACGACCAGAAGATGCCGAAGCACTTAGCCAATCAAAACGCTTGAAAAGCAGACAGTCAAATTTACCTGTAAATTGAGTACATCTTAACATTCCTGGCAAGCAGAAATCTGTTAAATGAACCGAACTTTTTTTAACCCTAACATCAAACTAACGTTTACCCTAACTATAACCTAACCCTAAACTAAATCTAACCTAACC